>JANVYC010000007.1:4200000-4715000 GCA_027406025.1 Colletotrichum musae
GATGAATAATGGCGCAGTTATCGCCGCCCAAGTCCCCGGCCCTCGACAGATCCCCGTTCCTACCGAGAGTCAGCGAACCTTGCTCAATACCTACATTTACGAATATTTCCTTCGGAACCAGATGTTTGACTGTGCGCGCTCACTTGTCAACGGGGATCACCAAATAAACGTTACCAAGGACGGTTCGAATCGACGCAGGGACGAAAATGGCAATTTGCTGGGCAACGGGCTTGGTGATGACCCCATGGACACCGACTCCAAGGACGACATCGACGCCAAGCTTCCCGATGACCTTCCCGCCCCAAAGCTGCCCATGCCAGCCTCCGAGTCTTCGTTTCTCTATGAGTGGTTCTGCTTGTTCTGGGACATTTTCAATGCGCAGCGCACCAAGGGCGGCAATGGTCCTGTAAACCAATATGTTAGCCACACCCAGGTATGCATCCCCCGATGTGAATTACTCACCCCTCCTTGGGGTCTTTCTGCCGATAGAGACTAACGCACATGATAGCAACAATCGAGGATGCGCCAGAATCAACAGCAGGAGATGCTCCGTCAGATGCGTCCCGATGGCCTGGCTGCTCAACAGCAGTATCACTCGCAGATGATGCGTAATATGCAGAATGGCAACATGGCCATGAACATGAAGCAGGGCAATCTTGCCCGAACTGCCATGGCCAACAATCAAAACAAGTTAGTCTCTACCAACAGCACCACGCTGTCCTACCGCCCAACTTTTCGTTAACATACAAATCTTGCAGTCCCCAAGCGATGCAGATGCTTCATCAGGCGAAGCAGACGCAGATGCAAAGAGACCCCTCTGACATGGATGGAAACCGCCAACGCCCTTCGTCGCCTGGATCTGGTGAAAACGCCCCCTCGCCTTCCAAAAGACCTCGTCTGGACGGAGCACCCTACAATCCGAGTCAGCCTGGGATGATGCCGAACGGAAGACCACAGCAGGGCATGCCAGGCCAGCAGGTGGGGACCACCCCAAACGTAGCTCAAGCCCAGCAAATGCTCATCACCAACGGCATTAACCCGGCATCGCTGACCCAGCAGCAGTTTACGACATTCTCAAATCAACCCCCTGCTGTCCAAGCAAAATCTATCGCCACATATGCCGCAAACCTGCAACAACATCAGGCCAGTCAGATGCCCAACAAGCCGATGCCAAACGCATCCGGTCCCCAGGGCCAGGGCTCCCCAATGATGGCTCAAGGACCGGACCAGGCTGGGCTTGCTGCCTACTACAACGCCGGAGAGATGGGACCCGGTGGCATCCGACCTGGCCCTGGCGGTGCTCAAGCCGGCGGTGGAAGTAACCACGCTCTGCAAGACTATCAAATGCAGCTAATGCTTCTAGAGCAACAGAACAAGAAGAGGCTCATGATGGCTCGGCAGGAACAAGACAGCATGGGTGGCGCCATGCCTAGGGGAGACGGACCGGCTGGTCCAGGCGGGCCGGGTGCCCCTCCTGGGCCGAACGGTCAGCCGTTCCCCGAGACGTCTCCTCAGGGAGCTCGGGCAGGTGCCTCTCCTAACCCGACGGAACAGATGAAGCGCGGCACGCCGCAGATGAACAACGCCGGCATACCATCCCCGTTGCCCGAGGGGGCCCAGTCTCGTGGATCTCCCAACCCCATGAACTTCATTGGCAATCAGATGGACCCAAACATGGCTCCGCACTTCTTCAAAGGCATGAACAACATTGACGGAAACATGGTTGCCAATCCCCAGATGAACGGCGGCATGCGCCCACCAAGCTCGCATCCGGGGCAGCCGTTCAACGGACAAATGAACCCACAGCAAATGATGGCGGCCAGACAGCAGCAGCAGCAGCAACAGCAACAGGCTGCTCAGCAGCAGCAAGGTCAGCCACCACAGCAGCAGCAGGGTCAGCCCCAGCAAGCTGGTCCGGGCAACCAGCCGGTACAATGGCAAGGAGGCCCGGCCAACAGCCAGATGGTCCCCCAAGGTCCCCAGGGCCAGGTACAGGGTACCCCGCAGCAACGATCTATGCCGCCGCCGTCTGCTCCAGCCGGCGCCAATGCAAACCGGACGAACACGTCCTCGCCCCAGCAGGCGACGGCCGCGCCGCCTACTCCTTCGCAAGCCAATAAGGCCGCACCGAAGAAGAAAGACAACAAGAATACCAAGGCGAAGGTAGGTTTATCTAGCGTTCATTCCACTGATAAACCCCTAACTGATGAATGCCAGGCCGCAACGCAAAAGAAGTCGAGTACCAACCTCAACAGTGGAGCGACACCGGCTGCCGATGGCGCACAAGATCCAGAACCGCCTACACCGGCAACTCCAATCACGCCAGTCAACCCTGCCAGTTTCAACAAGTCCGGCCAGAACGCTGCTGTTGCCACTGTCCCCAACGGGCAGTCTGCCGCCCCTGCACCTGCGCCATCGGCTCAAGTCGCCCCACAAGCGCATTCGGACGCGAACCAAAACGGGTCATTCGGTATGGACAGCACGAACGGAATGGTCGACTTTGGTGCTATGGCGTTTGCCGACCCTCTAGTATCGGACAACGTTCTCAACGACTTCGACTTTGACTCGTTCCTTCATGAGGATGGTGATAACCAAGCCTTTGACTTCAATACGGGTTCCTTCGGCATGGAGGGAACCAATGAGATTGGCGCCGACTAAGAAGACCCGTCCGCGTCGTTGACGATCATTCACTTTTCCAGTTCTTCACGGGCTGGTTGTGCGTTGCGGCGTTGTCAAGCTTATCCATATCTTCGTCTCCACACACAGTTATCAGCTCATGATGACGGAGATGCTTGGGAAGCACGACAAACATTCTTGACCGGTCTAAACCGCCCCCAGGATGTTGAAGAAAAGACGAGACATCCCACCCAAAAATGAAAGAAAAAAATGAAAACGCGGCGCCTTGGGTCAGATTTCGTTAGGTCGAGCTCTGCAGTTGGAGGATTGGCCCAATCACGTTGCAGACTGTTCAGCCGAGACGGACTCCTACACCCCATAGCTGCAGTCTGTTGTTAGCACGGTGAACCCTGCCGTTCGTATGGTCTTGTATTTTTTCCACCTGTCCGCTTACAGCTTTGGCCTACAGAGGGCATTAGTCAGATGAAATCTGGTATTTGCTTTTGAAAGGGTGGATGTTGCCCGATGCTGCCTCTCATAGCCTCAATCGTAGGTTACGTAATTTTTGCGTGCCTGCTCGGCAATGCGTTAATGTGCCAGGCGCTGCCTCAGCGGCCGCTGGCAGAGCAATCACTCGTCGGATGACATATGATCATCAGTTTTGGAGTTTGGTGGGCTGTGTTGCAAGCCTATTATCGGCTGGCCCTGTTTCTCTTCCTGTCCGTCTTTCTGTTTCTCTCTATGTTTCTATCTCTCTCTCTTTCTCTCTCTCTCTCTTCGTTAGGGACCTATTGGGCGACATGATTGATTGCATACGGCATATGACCCGAGATTGTGGAAACGGATGTCCTCGGGAGGCCGGTCAACATGCTGTATACTTGGGGAGACAGAAATGCAAAAAGGGATGGATGTCATCAGTTATTACGGAGAGCATTGTAGTATTCGCCGGGAGCTTGGGACACTTCTTGGCGCTCAGCCATTGCCGCGTGTACCAAGTAGCTTTTGGTTGGAGTACACTTGCCGTGCGAACGGTATCTTGTTAACCCATGAAGATTAGTTCAGTTTTTACGCATTGAACCGAGCCCTGCGCATATTTGAATTCCCTTGACAACCTCTTTGCTGTCACTGAAAAAAAAAAAATGTGAGATGGATGACCAACGTCGAGAGGGTCGAAGTCAGAGTCTGGCTAGGTACCTTCGCATAGCACTTCGCATGCTCGTCTCTACCCGTCATGTCCTGTCTGACAGACATCCTCGACTTTTGATGGCTTCTGTCGGCTAAGAAAGCAGACGACTCGCAGCTTGCCTTAAAAGAGACCGGCAAACTGGCTAGGTTGTGGGTGAGTGCATCGAGACAAGCAGCATGTTTGCGCAGCAGCAGTAGTGGCGGCTTTTCAGCTTTGCTCGTCATGGCCATTATTTCTGCCTAACTTTTTCCACCATGTTTCTGTAAGCAAAGCTCTTGGCTAGTATGTCACGATCTTCGGCATCTCGCATGTACATGGAAGGAGCTCGATTCTAGCTACCGGCACAATATGGATACCGATCTTCTGAATGGATAACTTCGCTTGCTCACTGTTGCAAAGCGAGGGATATATATCTAACGGAGTATATGCGCCATGGAGGAGGACAAGATATAGTATAGCGATCGGATATCTTGTGGGCATCGACGCAGTACGAGCTGGTCGTCGTCACCGGCAAACGCCTGTCGACGACATTGCAATGGTTCCAGAGCCAGAGGCATTCTAGGGAGCGAGGGTTGGACGACGCCAGGCCGACTGGCTCTCTTTTCAGCCTCTACGAGGTAGAGAGGCGCCGGTTCGGTTGAAGCTCATACCGACTCGTAAACTGTAACATACCCAATTTCCATCATGCTGCCATACCCGTCTTGCGTAGCGTCTGTGGGAGGCCCCGGTAGTGTGCCACCTGTAAGCCGTTAACGAATTCCGTTCAAGCTTTGTACTGTATTGAAAGGTTTCACTTCAACGTACCGACCGCAACGTTGATAAGTACGTAGTAGGGCATGTGGGCAAGCGTGGCCCAAATTTCTTCGTCTCCAATGTCGGCACCGGTCAGCTGGTAGAAGACCGTCCCGTCCCGTAACCATGTAATAGTTTCCGTGAGCCAGTTGCCCGATGTGCGGTCCCACTGCAAGCTCCATGTGTGCCAGTCGTTGTTCGGGATGGAGGTGACCGAGCCGCGGCCGCTGGGCTCGTTGCAGATACCACCAGATTCTTGTTGGCAGTGAACGGTTCCCGTGGCAGAAAGCTGTCCGTTGACTTGCTCGAAGATGTCAAGCTCGCCGCAGAGAGGCCACTCTACTCCGTTGCGGACGGCGTCTCCCATCATCCAGAAAGCGGGCCAAATTCCTTGCTTGTTTGCGTTGCCACCCATCCTAAACGTGGCTTGAACACGAAGTATCTTACCCGGTTGAGGGGTCCAGGCTGCCTTCGTCTCGATACGACCTGACGTCCAGATACCGTTGGATGACTTGCGGGGGATGATCTGAATGGTCTCCCCGCCGGATATTTGGATGTTCCAGGAGGAGTCGGTGTATGTCTGAACCTCGTTGTTTGTATCGATGGCCAGGGCAACGTTCCAAGTGTCGCGTCTGGGGGGGGCCCCGGCATTACCTTGGAAGGTCTCTGACCAGACGATGCTCATCCCATCGACGGACGGTGGAGAGAGAGCTCCAGCGAACGAAACGAGAGCTAAGATGACGCTGACTAAACCGGGAAGCATGTTGATGATGCTTAAGCTCGTGCAGAGTACCAGGGGGTGCTTGCACAGCGACTTCTGACAGGTCAGAGACAAGTGACTGGTGTATGATCAGACAATGAAGCGATCTGCAGGGAACGACACAGGATGGCAAGAGAAGGCAAACGTAGCTTTCGTTAATGAACGTAAGGCAGTCACCAAGAAAGGAGTGGAAGCGGCACAATGGGCCCAGTAAGGGGGAATAAGAAAGAGCGTCGTAAGGAGATAGCAGACATATCTCATGAAGGCGTGCAGGTGGTTGGCCTCAACATTTATATGTAGCCACGGAGTTGTGGGACGGAACAAGATCCTTGCCGACTCAGGAGATCTGCCAATGGAGGAACAAGGGGTCGCTGCAGGGAAGCAAGGTAACCAAGCGGAGAGACCTCGCCCTCCCCGACTCCAACACTCCTCCTAAACAGCTCCCTACTAAATTCCGCGAGACGGAGAAAAGAAAATCGGCGCGGGGGCCTAGGGTGAAATACATAGAACCTGCCACCGCGAGACAAACCGAGTGGGCGGTATTCAGTTGACAGCCAGCAAACAAGTCCATGACCCAAAGGCAAGAAATCGATCGGGCCGAGTCTGGAACGATTGGGGAACAGAGACATCTCATAAAGGGGGTGGGTGTGGCTGACGGGGCATGAAAAGGCACCCCGGTCGAGAAGATCTGCGCCAAGTTCAGGAACGCAGCAACCGCGGCCAAAACGACGATGAACGGCTGGTGGCCGAGCAGGGGAGATTTGGCGACCCGTCCCCGGACCCTTTTGGCCTTCATGGCAATAAGATAGCTGGAGCTAGGTTCCCTCGATTGCCATCCTTAGACAGGTCTGTCAAGGCTTATGGGAGCAGGATGATGCACTCACCAAGCAGTTGAACTAACGCGTGATGTCGGCGAGAAAGGGGTTGTGCAGCGTTCATGTAAATGGGACGACTCCACGATCGACACCCGCTACCCGAGCGGCATTGGCCAACTGTTGCCCCGTGTGGAAACTTCGCATGAAGTCTCCACACGGGGGCATAGTGTAAGCCTCATCTCCACCCCAAAACATGTACTACTAGTAGTAGAATAGGTATCCGTACTACAACCACGATGACATTCCCTACCTCATTATACCATGGGAACTTTGCTCTGATCGGAAGTAGCTTCCCCTGACACATGGCGGCAGTGTACCCCAAACCCCTGCCGAAGCTCCGGATCGGAAAGGCGTCTTTCTTATATTTAAAAACGCGTGCACAAGGTTGGATGATGGAATTCGCTACTACCGTACTATGGATATGCCCCTCCCCAACCGCCCTTCGGAGTATTTCCACAGTATACGAGATTAAGTGAAGTGGATCGAAGGTTGTGAATCAGGACTGGTCCTCTTCTCACGAATAATGGACGATACACTCACTTGAATGACTTATGTGTCTGGCGTGGGGGTGCCTACAGCCTGGGTCGATACACCGAAGACATCACCAAGTCTCTCGCCCAGCTGTATGATGGTGTGCTCGTAAACTCGCGCTACGTCCATGTAAAAGCTGTCGTCATCTTCGTCCCAAGTCGAGCCGAATGGGTCATCGTCGTTAGTCTCGTTGTCAGTCGCGCGTTCTGTGTCTGTCTCTTCTCCCCCCACCTTGTTGTCATCTCGCTTCTGATCAAGGGCTTCAATAATGGCCACTCTGGTCTGTTCCACCGAACTTCGACAGCGGACCATATCGGTCGTAGTCATACCCGCCCTCATTCCATTCTCGAAACCAGGCAAAGGTTCCCTCGTTTCAATGTCGAGGCCAGCTAGAAGGCTCGCAAAGCAATGATCGAGTTTCGCCAAGACAGAGAACGTTGCTTTCGGAGAGGGCGGGAAGGCGATGATCCAGTGAGTGAAGTCACTGGCGATCTTGAGGAGGAAGGGAATCTGGAGGCTTGCTGCGCGGTACAGTCAGAACCCCGAGTAGTTGCAAATCCAGGGAGGATATATATCGCTCTTACGTGTCGCGGACAGCCAGAGAATGTCGATGGCTCCATTTAAGTCTTTGCACAGCTCAGCGAAACTTGTGTAGCCGGTAACATCGTCCCCAAGTTCGGGATTGCCGTGTTTCTTGACATAACGACGAGAGACAACTGCAAGACGCTCCTCGACAAACCTACGCACCGTGTCTTCTTTGCTTGATCCGGGTCGGAGAGATTTGGGGCGAGGGTGTGGTAGGGCGGCGTTAGAGCAGGCCGTGGTACTACTGGGTGCTGGTGAAGGGAGAGGGTGCAAGGGCAAAAAGCCACCTGGACCTGGCGATTGCGATGCCCCGGCCATCATCAATGCCGATGGAATCCAGCCGTGAAGTAAGCCGAAGAGAGATCTTGGAATCGGAAGAGAACATGCGTCGGGGAGTTACCTCGACCTGATGTTCCCTGAGGGTCGTGGTTATAGGTAAAAAGCAACCATGCTATGGCCGTCGCGTTAACGACCGTCTGGTCACGTGATAACAGTATTCTGTGACGACGGGATGCAGCCGACAAGTACCTAGCTTGGTCCAGGCGTAAGTGACGTGGGTATAGGAGACATAGCTTACTAAACACAGTACTAGACAATAGAAATAAGATAAATAAGCTAGTAGACTTTTAAGCTTTAACTTAGTTAATACTATTTAAATAAAGAATTCTATTTTTAAAAAAGTATTTATATAGTATAAAGATTATTTTATTTTATTTTAAAATTAAAATTAACTATATAGTAAAAAGAATTAATAGTATAATTAAGTTAAAGTAATACTTATTTATACTATCTTACTATATATAAAAGCTTTTAATTATAGTTTAACTATAACTTACTATTTAGTATATTATATTATTTTTATATTATTAATATATACTTTTCTTAGTAATAATCTCTTTTATAGCTGCTTTTATACTTAGACCCTAGAGATAGTATACTAACCCTAAAGGCCGTGTTATATAGACAGATGTAGGTGACTAGGTACAGAACTGGCTCGGGATATCTAGACTGGGCTCCACCTAGGTTAGTCCGTCCTGTGAAAAATTTCTGTAATCCCGACCCCAACCACAATCTCAAAGCGACGCGTAGAACGGTCACTTGCCTCGCTCTCATCTACGACAAGGCTCTGCGCACCTCCGCTTCATTCACCCGAAGCAAACCACATATAGCGTCATAATGCCCCCTAAGAGAATTGTTGTCGAGAGAGCTGGCCCACGCACTCGCCAACCCAAGGGCTTCGTCAAATCAACCTATGATGCCTTGACCTCCACCGAGAATGCCCCCATTGTCCGCAGCATCGCCGTCTTCGGTGTAAGTTCCGGGAACTCTAGTTCAGTCGCATTTACTGATGCTTGTTGCAGGCGGCAGTGACTTTCCTGTCGAGTTCGTGGGGCGAATTTCTCCTTCCTCCGTAAGCACCTTGACCGTACCAAACACGTCAAGTGCTTCTTCGACTAACATTCACTGCAGTCAATAATTGCGTGTCTCACTACCGAATGACGGTCAATGTACGATTACGAGTTCATCTTGCCATGGAGTAAGAGCTGGCTGTATACTAGTTCGGGGACGGGTGGCTTGTGTCTACGAGGAATCGCACGGGAGATTTTGCGCTATCCTCAGATGCACGAGTTGTGCCTATGGCTTTATCAATTCCAGTTTTACAAAACACGGGTTTTCCTTCTCAGGATGGATTGGGTGGCGGCTCCTTGTGTGTCTTGCCGTTTCACTTGTGCCGTGTCGTCAGACTCAAGTCGATATCCGGTTTGTCTTTCCGAAGATGAGCAAAAACACGACGGCCTCCTCAAACATGCATATACCACGAGATTGGTCTTCGATGAAACACGAGGCACGATGCAAATGGGGCAAGTCCATTCGGTAGCCCCCTGGTCAGTAGCCGTTGGATTATGCTCTCACGTTTCTACCAGGACAATGTTTTTTTTTCCGCCGAGCTTGACTTAGGACCTGCTTCACATTAAGACAGCATTTTCGCAAGTGCCAGTACACATCTTGTAAAGCGAGAGAGCAGCATGCCCGCCACACATATCCGTCTTGCTACCTGCGCAAGGCATGTCGCAAGCTCCCAGGATACCTTTCTTTGGCATTCGATCCGGCGCCACCGAGTTGCCACACCAACACTCCTTGGCGTACTCCAGCCCGGCGAACTGAAATCCCTTGTCCATGCAGTGTTTGATGCAGAACTCAACCGTCATGTAGTCTCCAGACTTTTTTGCACTTGGCAAAGTCCGACCTTGGCCAGACGGATCCCTGGCGCAGCCGATATACTTGAAATTCAGCGTACTCGATACGTCCTTGAATCCCCACTGAGGCTGCGACATTTGAGTCGGCGCGCCACAGTTTGCTTGCGGTTGAGCCATTTCAGGGCCAGGCTGCACAGTATTGCACCCGGGCAGAGCATCTAGTTTGCCGAAAACCTGCTCGTCGACCTTGGCAGGAACTCGGCAACCCTTCCGTGTCTCGTCATCGAAGAAACTAAAAACGTCACACTTTTCGATGTTGCCGCTGTTGTCTTTGCATTGGGTAATGGCAGTTTGCAACACGTCAACATCCCAGCCGTTGAGGAAGTCGCCATGAAGCCCAAATCCAGTTGGATCGCTAGAGGGGTCAACGGTGCACCTGGGTCAGGATGTTTGCGTCGTCAACATACCCATTAGATAAGACGAAGGGAGACTCGTCACCATACCACTGGTCCTTGAAATCGTTGACGCTGAAAATAACTTCGTAAAATAGACTGAAGAGGACGGCATCAACAATCGATACGAACGATAACAGCACACCTTCGAAAGGAAAAGGAAAGAGTGAGGGGGGGCTTCATCTAGCAATGATTGATCCTTACGTTGCAAATCTCTTGGGATGAGATTGTGGACATTTTCCGTTGTCGACACGGTCAGGGTAAGCCATGTGGCTTTTGTGATCGAAGGAATCGACGTTACGGCCATCCCAACAAGACGGGAACATGACTTGAACACGAAGACCCCCGGGACAGTTTCGGTTCGGAAACCCGTTCGTTTGAGGGCCACCATTTCCGAGGCAAACATATGAAATGGCACGCTGCTCCAGAGTGTGGTTGAAACTTCGTAGTCGGGGGTCTCCCGCCAGCATTCGGAAGCCCTTCGGGAACGCAAGAAGCCCTTTGCTGTATTCCGGGTCTTTGGGATCGGCACGCAGTCTGGGGAGGGTAAGAGTCAGTTATGGCTAGTCAAACTGGGCAGACTGGGATAGCTCTTGCTTACAGGTAGTACACCAACATGCCCCCCGACTGCGGGACGCTCGTAAACTTGCCGTCCCGACCTCGGTGGTACAAATTTGGGATCCAGTAATTGCTCAAATCTGCCGTCACTTTGCACGTTGAGCAGGTTGAGGCACGAGCTTGTTCGTAGGTCATGCTGAAGTCAAATCCACTTCCACCCATGATGGTGTGGACATGGCCAGCAAGCGTTCCCGGGTTGACTATAGGGTCAGCCCTCTCCACTACCAGAGGCCGCGAGCAAGGCAGGATGAAAAAAGCAGCAGCATAGGTTGCAGCAGACAGCCACACAGAAAGCCTGGCAGGCTTCATGGTGGCTACGGAGCGCCGTGGGTCAGGTGATTGGCGACGAAGAGCGAAAGAGGCCAAGAGAGGATGAGGAAAGTGGGTTTATGCCGATCAAAGCGACCAAGAAATGAAGGAAGATAGGAGGTTCCAAGAGACTGAGCTATAGAGCTCCTGGAAGCGGCAGTTGTCGAGGGCGGGGGAAGCCTCAAGATGCGTTGGCTTCTACCAATCTGCGGCTTTCCTGCTCTCTGTCTGTATGAAGATGCAGATGGATAGAGACGACCAAGTCAGATGCATCATGGAAACCTCCTAGTCTTTTATCGCCGGGGTTCGTTAAGTCGAGTTCAATGTCATCCACACGAAGGTCCGATGCAGGTCGCGGAACGGGCCAACATCCATCACTACAGCGCCATCGCAACTGGCCAGACACATGGTCCCCCCGTCTTACTCGAATGACAAGTGGACAAGTGGACAAGGAACCGGGGACGCATGACGACCGACCTAGTCTGCAAGCGTAGATGTATTAGCTGAAGACCTGGCGATGTCATTTCCCAAGGGCTCGGCGGCAGCTTCGAGCCTTTCTTTCGGAGGCGGCTCCGGCCTCGAGGATGAGATGGAGAGGGGCTAGGCACATCGGCCATAACCCCCCTTCCCCCTCCTTCATTCCATGCTTGCCTCAAGTCATTGGCACGGCTCTGTCGTCCGTCGGGAATACTCCGTCCCCGCGCATCATCACCGCTGTATTGGTCAGGAAACAAAGTACTAAGAGCATGTGCCTAGAGGTATCGTTAGGTTTGAAGAAGATCAAGATACTTGACGAAAGACGGCAGACGCCAAGGCTAGACAAACCAAGCCAGCGAGTCGAGACCACAGACCGGTCTTTGGGGACTGAAGCTGCTTGTCTCAGACATGGGTGTCATTTGGAAATACGAGAGGCCGGATTGACTCTGCAGTGGAAACACCATGCAAGCATCTGTAACCCACTGGGCATTTGCGAGCCGTAACTGAAGAGCCACCGGGCATGGTTTAGGGTGGCAGTTAAAGGAACAACCAAACGGAGGGCGGCCGATTGATTACTCGCTACCGAGGTGATGCCCGTGGACTAACAAGAAAGCACGGACATGCGGCTGACTGGGCTCGCAGTGATGGGCGATGGGCGTATGCCGAGCTGTCAAACCCTTGGAAATCAAGGAGAGACAAGGTGAAGGCCCAGACCAGGCGCCATGGCACCCTTGAACGCTCGCAGGCTTGAAATAATACCGAACTGCGGTCTCGGTAAGTTGTCTCCTTGTCTCACCGGTTTGACTCAGCATAGTACGTCACCTGTTCGCGGAAGGACTGGCGCCGACCAACATTGTTTTCGTACTGCTGGCGTTTCTTCCCCTTCCCCCCCTCCTCGCCTTCTTCTCCGACCAGGGATGTAAGAATTGCCAATGTGCAGCGAGAACGAACCATCATCGCGCGGAGATGAGGATTGTGGAAAACGAGTGCAAGAATTTGTATAAAGTTCAGCGGAGTTACCTGGGAATATTCCGAGGGACGGCAAGCGAGTACCAAATCCATTGCCCTGTGCGTATGAGCCGCGTGGTTGGCCGCCGACCGGAAAGTATGTGCGCCGTGACCCGTACCGTCTCCGCCTCCGTGCCGTAAGTGGAGATCTTGGGGACTTGGCTACCAGTGAAAATGACGGCATCGGCGGGTCGCGGTGGGGTCGTAACGGGTGTCTGGGAACCATGGAGGACGTGGAGTTGGTGTTGTGTTGAGACACATTACGCCGGGCTATCTCGTCCACTGGCCGGTCCCAGCTTTCACGCCTCGTCCGTCAGCACCTAGTATGTCCCAGATCTCCGCCACAGGTGGAAAAACTGCAGCATCGTCCATTGGTTCTGACATTTCACGATACTCTACGCAGTTATGGTCAAATAAATTCGTTTCTGCAGTACTCCTCTTGAATAATGCGCCGGGTTCGCTACCCCTTTACCTTCTTTTGGGAAAAATCCCGCTGGCAACACGCACTTGGATAACCTTGTGGTTAAGCTAAACGCCTGAAAATCTGCAGCTGCCTTTTTGTTTGCCGCCCCTGCCCCCATAATGACCCGTCAGATTTCATGTCCCGAGCGCTGTAGTCGTGTTGAGCTGATTGTATATGTAATTATTCGGGGTGTCCAACGTTTGTCAGCTTGCTAATGCGTCCTCCGGGGTTCACATTTCTTCGCCTGGTGATTGACAACCCCTCGCCCCCAAACAAATAGTCTATGCCTTGGCTGTAAGCTACCATGGCTCCATCTATAACTTGAAACCCTATTCCATTCCATTCTTTACGTCCCCCCAGGTCCGACGAGTTATTCATCTCGAGGTCTCCCGAATTGCTCGCCGCCGGTCATACTGTTCCAGTTCCCCCCTTCTCCAGACCCATCTCGGCCCGCTTCGGAGGCGAGAGGTCCCCGACAGGATCGCATGGTTCTCAAACAAACATACCGCCTCTTGACTTGGTCGAAAGCATTCGATAAATAAGAAACAGCTTCTCATTATTGCACCTGATCCGGTGGTCAGCTGCTGGTTAGCCCCCGAGCCCCCGACCCCCGACCCGTGAGAGGGAGATCACCACCCTACTAACACCAACCTCAAAAGAACCGGTAAAATGTCCGCTTCCGACCCATACCGACAAGCAATCGAGCTGGTTGGACCCGGAGGCAAGGTGATAGAGTTGAATATAGCGGATATCAATGATCTCTATCAGGAGAACCTCGGCACATGCACGAACTATGGCTCGCAGATTGGCGCAAGCTTCATGATGCTACTGACCATCATCGCAATGACGCCCTCCATCAGACTTATTAAGCTATCGCTATGGGTTCATATCCTAACTCTTATAGTCAGCACCGTCCGCATGACCCTTCTGACAGTCTACTTCACTTCCCACTGGACCAACTTCTACTCTTACTGGGCACATGATTACTCCCGAGTCACCTCAGCGGACTTCTACCGCAGTATTGTGACTGAGATGGCCTCGTTGGTCCTGCTCATGCTTATCCACGTCTCGCTTGGCATTCAGGCCTGGGCTCTCGTCAACTTATTGCCGGGGCACTTCAAGCTGTTCTTCACGGCACTCTCATGCCTCGTCTCAACAGCTGCAGTATCATGGCGCATCGCCTTCAGCGTCATACAGATCAAGTCCATCCTGCTGATAACACCACCCAACCCAAGCTGGATTGCCTACCACAGCACGGTCATCGGAGCCGTTTCGATATTGTACTATTGCGCCTTGTTCAACGTCAAACTTCTAACACATCTCATTAAAAACCGCGGTATCCTACCAACCAGTCAGGGACTAAGCGCAATGGAGGTCCTGGTTGTCACGAATGGGTTTTTAATGACCGTTCCCGGTTCGCGGTTTACTATACCCCGTACTACTCAAATACGTACTGATGTTAAATAGTGCTGTTTGCTGCCCTAGAGTGGGGACGATGGACAAACTTCGAGTCGGGATCCGTTACCTATACGTCGGTTGTCGTGTTTCTTCCGCTCGGGACATTGGTAGCGTCACGCATCTCGAGCGGTAGTACATCGCAGGGAGACAACCACCAGAGCGGCCCGGGTTGTAAGTGCTCGGCAGCCTCCGGCGCCCTTATCAACCCAGGCTCTCCGAGTGGCTCACAACCAGAAGTCTTGGGAAAGGAGCAGAACTTCACTGCCGCGTCACACATCGAGTCGTCTTGCGCTCAGTTCCGCTCCCACGCCGGCGCCAGTTCGGCCGATTGGATCGAGAGTGCGTCATGGCAAGTCAACAGAGCTGGAAAATGGGCCATCAGGGTGGATCAGGGGGTCGAGCTCTATGAAGAGCGCATCTAGGAACTCGGGGACGTCACGCAGCACTGTCTCGCTGTGGTGGTTAGTATAGGGGTAGGTATAGACCGCATGGAAAGGCGCCGCTATGCGCGGAGGATGGAAACGGATGTTAAAGGATTGATACATCACTTAAATTGGATCTGATTATCATTGCACTCATCGAGCCCTCGCTGAGAAGTCATGTCGGTGATCCTGCAGTAATCTGCTGAAACGGCATCTAGACTGCAACGTCGGCGAACTGTCAACCTCATAGATTCATTCGGCAATAGTGGAATGAAAGGCTCAGAGAACGGTCGATACAACATTCCGCTCAACTGGTGAAGCTTCGCACAGAGCTAATACCAGTAGAACGCGTCTACTGTATCTAGGATACGGAGAAATCGGGCGCCGGCGGTCGAAATAACGCTACGTACCGATGCTGGAGGCTGTGTAAGTTTCATTTGATAATGACGGGGCCGCGAGGGTTCTCAGCGCGCAGCGACAGGACAGTTGCCCTCTACCATAGGTGGGCGCTGTAGTTGATCTTGATGGTTCTGGTACGAGACTAGTCGTCAAGTCCGACAGGCCACCGCATGAGCCGGGACTGCCTCAGCTGGGACCCAAGACCTAAATATGCTATCTACGATGCGAGAAGATGCCAGGATGAGAAGGCTTGGGTAAATTTGATGCTGCACAACGCAAGGTAGTGGAGCCGTAATTGCAGATAGAGACTGAATGCATACCAACCCAACCCATTAGACTGCTATTTCAAGGACATGCGTGTGATTAGGTTATGGGATCAAAACTGAACATCTTCGACATGGAAACACAGCAGTAATACGACGATGATACGGATACGGATTTGCCACCATACAGTGACGAATACTGCCTGATGTTCGGATGATCTTTACTACGACACCCATCTTGTCGAGGTAAAGTGCAGAAGCAGGGTGGATTTTGACATATGCACCTCAGAGACGCCATACTGTAGTAATGGACATCGAGCGAAGTGTCGAGGAAATGAAACATGGCTCACTTCTCACATGTCATACTAAGCTGTAGTGCACATTGTGGGCGAATCAAGCAGAAATGATGTTAGCTCAGCTATGTTGCAAGTCCCATTCCCTTTCCTATCTTACGGACCAAGGCCTTCTTCAGATACCACTCACGAGCCAGCGAGCGGGTCGTCTTGGCGAACACTGCTGGCGATATCCTTCCTCGCTCAACTGCTCGACCCAGGACAAAAACGGTGTCTCCAATAGCTTTTTCTTCAGCCACGAGATTGTAAAGCTGGTTTGATACAACTGTGGGGGCAACCAGGAGCTCGTCAATATCTGGTGCTCTTTGAAGGGTGGAACCTTCGATGACAGTATCAGCCTTGCGGAGCGCACCAACAAGAATATTCGCATTGGACTGAAGCAGAGCCGACGTTTGGCTAAGCGTTCCCAATTCTGACTGTAACGTGGAGAATGCATTTAGCATGGCGGTCCGTTGCGCCTGCAGGCCGGCCATGCTGGACTCATTTTGTTGTCGACTACGTTTGCGAAGGGAAGAGAGGTTCTGACCCATCTGGCGAAGGATAGCGTCCTTCTCAGGGTTGGGGGGTATTGGCGGCGGATGGATGGAGGAAGGAGAGGGAATGTGGAGCGTGAGAGGTCCATCAAGAAGATCAGGTGGGGGCGCCAGCTTCCGGGCTTCTTGTAGCAGCCAAGTCTGTTGATGTTGCAGTTGCTGCTGCTGTGGTGGCAGACCTTGAAACTGACGAGGATCCGGCAACCATCCAGACAGAGGACCGCCGACCGAACTGACATCATTTTGTGGGAGGGGAGCTGCCGAAGCGTATCGGTGAGTTGACGTAGAGTTCGAATGCCGAAGAGGAACCTCGGGGCCCACGTGCTGCTGCTGCTGCTGCTGCGGCGGCGGCGGCGGCGGCGGCGGCGGCAACTGGACCTCACCGGCGGAGTGAGATGACATGCCCAATGTTCGGGAAGCTGCAGACACATCCGTCATGGGAAAGGGAGGCGCCGAATCATATCGGCAATAGCCTTGACTATGCGGCCGCGGAGACGTTTGCGCGCCGTGTTCACTGCGTCTGCCTGTATCATGGAGGTCCGCAGGCAGTGGTGGAAGAGGAGATTCACTCGTCAAATCGGCCAGGATGGGCGGGCTTTGGTATGGAGGCACCGTGCTGGACGTCTTGGGCGGCGGCGGCGGAGGACGAGTAGCGTCGGCCGGTCCCTGGGTCGACGGCTGGGGTGCTAGACGGGAAGCAAGATCGGGAGGGAGAGGCGGGACTGGTGGCGGTGCCTGGTCCTGCTTTTGAGCGGAGGAAGCGACAGCTGCGGACTGTCGTCGTTCGTGCAGCCGAGCGATGACAGGGGGCTCCTTTGCAAAAATATCCCTGAGGATTGCCAGCAAGTCAAGGATGGTAGATTTCTGGCAAGGTGTTAGAGTATCCAGCGGAGGGAACGGCCAGAATACGTACGTCCCAGAAGGCAGACCAGCCGACCAAGTAAGGGTGGTAGACCTGGCCCTGAGGATCTACGTGCTGGCCTGGGCGGACCACCATCGAGTCGGTCGGGGTGACGTACACTAGGGGAGCTTCTCGCGGGTACGAGTGAGGAACCCACAGCGAAATTGGGAAGCGGTAGGTTGTGCCTCTGAATATTACAGGTATGGTGCCCGAGAGATGAAGCAGAAGGGCGGATGCACCATTATCGAAGGCTGTATATAGTGTCAACAAGAGTCTTGCGACAGAGATTATAGCCCGGGGTCGTCGCTTACTGTGAACATCAGTGCGAGGCGACAACGAGGGGTATTGCGATAGCGCCTGGGCGACATCATTGTATGTGCGGTTCACGTCGTGGTACTCCTGATGACCATAAGTTAGCCGGTCTTAGGCTAGATAACGATTAGAGGACGGGCTGATTACACTCGTGAGGACGCTGTACAACCAGTTGAGGACATGTTGCTGGACAGGCATGGTAGTGTTCAAGACGACGAGCTGACGATGGGGCAGGTTGACACGGACACGTGAGTCGGAGCAGCGGCAATGGATGGAGAGGAGAGACGACGCATCAGAACCTGGGCGTTAACAAACTCATATCTGGTGTAGAAGTGAGGTCATACGCCGAACGCCGGAACAGAGCGCCGACAGGGACGGTATGCGCGGTCGAACACGGCATCGGAAGCGGGAGGGGTGGATCGGAGACACATGATCAACACGTTAAAAAATTGTGAAATCTTATTTTGTATTTCTTTACTTATTATTAATCTTAGAAATACCTATAGTTTATAATATAAGTATCTCTTTATAGTAGAATCTTTAATTATTTTCTTTTAACTTATAGTAAGTATTAGGGCGTATAAGTAAGTATTAAATTGTAGTTGTATTAAGAAGAGTTTTATACTATAAGGCACTACGCTCGTTAAAGCGTTATATCTATACTTAGTCACCCTAGTGCCTAAGGCGCGGCTCGTAAGGCTAGAGCCTAAAAGGGCTTATTATAATATACCCCCTAGTAATAGTAACATTACTATTAACTATATTAAAGCTATATCTCTTACCTCTTTTTTATTTTAAATATAAATAAATAGAGTATTTAAAGTACTTATTAAAGTTATATAAATAAAAATATATAAAGGGAATATTTTTTATAGTTATATTAGTTATAGAGAGTACTTATAACTATAGTTAAAATTATAGTTACTATTTTTTAAAGTATAGAGATTTTTTACTAAGTAAACTATAAGTAGTAGGATATATATAATTTTTCTAACTACTACTTAAAATTCTTTTTTTATTTTTTTAGTATATCTATTTTAATAAATTATAAGTTACTACTTTACTACCCCTATACTCTACGCACTACTCCTAAAACGTTTTTACTAATAAAAAATATAAAAATTAAATAGTTAAAAATACCTCCCAAGTATAAATAGTCTAAGGAGTATAAAGTAAAGATTACTAAAGGTAAAAAGTATACTAAGCTCGCGTATAAGTATCAAGTACGTAGTAGCTCTACTAACTCTACTAACCCCCTTAATACTACTACTAGTACTAATACTAGTAATAGTAGTAGCTATAGTAATAACAAAGAAGAGAAAAAAAAAAGAGTAATAAGCTTAAGTACCTAGTAACCCCTCCCCTCTATCCCTCTCCTACGCCCCCTTTCTTTTATACTCTATATAAAAAGAACCGCGCCCTTATACTATTTAATAAGGACAATATTAAGTATAACCCCCTTTATAAAGAGTATACTAACTCTAGCCTTAAAAGCTACTCTTCTAGCTACTACTTTATTACTAAAGGCAAAGAGACCTACTATATATACTATATTAGTAGCTATAAGTAGTATACTAGCCTTTACTAAAATACTATCTTTTAGTACTACTAGCTTATTATAGTACACTTTATAAAAGGATTGCGTTATATAAGTTCCTTTTTATACTTTTAGTAGTTTATAACTAATATAATTAATTTTATAGTAAATTTATAAAGTATATAATAATCTCTATTAAGTTATTAAGTTTAACTCTATACCCTTTTTTATTAAAAGTAAAGTTAAAGAAAAGGAGAAAAAGCTTAAGTTTAAAAAAGAGAAAGAAGAGTTTAAAGAAGAAGGAAAGCCTAAGTTTAAGAAAGAGAAGGAAGAGGAGCTTAATAAGGAAAAAGATAAAGAGGAAATTACTAGTATACCTATAAAACACACTATATACTAACTCTATACTAAGGCTGTTATAAGGGGTATTTACTAGCTTATAAATAAGCTCTTTACTACCTATAACTGCGTCTAAGTAATTTAAAAAAGTATTTATTAGCTCTTTATAGAACTAGTTAATACCCTTATACTTTAAAAATACCTTTTAAGCTATTATATTTATCTCTAGCGTTTAGGGCCTCTAAACTATAATTACTTTACTTTCTTCTACACACTTAGTAAAATAGTATAGGCCTTTTAGCTTAATATAATAACTTACCTATAGACTATCTTTTTTCTCTACTTAAGCGCTTCTTTTTTTCTCCTATACTATTATAATATATATTAAAGTATTATAAAGGTTAAAGAGTACTCTAAAGTACTTAAACTTACTTTTTATAAAGTTTTTAGTAAGTCTATTAGCTAGTATATCGTTTATAAGTATATATGTAATATTAAAAAAGCATTTAGTATACTCTTAATAAAGCCATATATTTTAATTATTTATATACCTTAAGCGCGTAGCTATACACTCTTCTTTACCTACTATACGTTAAATTATTTATTAGTTATTATAGTAAACCTTTTAAGCGTCTTTAAAGTTAAGATCTATTTCCTTAAAGAGTTGTTAAAGTACTATAAATTCTTTAGTAGTATACTTAAGTATTAAGAACTTTACTTTAGTTATTAATATTATAATAGTATTCTATTAACTAGCCTTTTAGTAAAGTAAACTACTAAAGAACTTAATTATATATTTATAGAACAACTTTTTTATCTCTTTATTATCTATAAAAGAGGTATCTTCTACTATAAAAAGTACCTTTACGTTACTTCCTATATTACTATAGTATATAGTAAAGTAATGTATTAAGTAAAAGTAGTAAATAACTTAGTTAGTAGCTTTAAGATACACCTAAGAGTAATTTATTAAGAAGTATAAAAGCTATAAAGTAGTAAAGGTAACGTTTAGGTAGATTATAATAGTAGTATAGAAGATTAAACTAACCTTTTTTTAAAACTCCTTAACCTCCTAACACAACGCCTAACCTAGGTTTTTAATAAAATTAACTATTAGTAGTAGTATAGTTAGGTATAGTGCGTTAGTAAAGTTATACTTTTTAGCTATTTTATTAATATATATATTATAGACTAAAAAAATATATCGTTTAAAACAGTCTTTAATTACTCTAATACTAAGGAAATACTCTATAGAACTTTACTCTTTAAACTTATATACGTTTTTAATACTCCTAATTATTATTTAAGTATACTTAGTTTTATTTAAGTAGTATACTATAAGGATATTATTAATATAGAATATTATAAATATACGTTTTTAAAGGTCCTAAAAGAAGTATAGTTCTTTATTATAGCATTTAAAGCTAAGGCTATAAAGTGTTTTAAAGAACTCCTTATACTATAAAAAAAAAACCCCTTTAGGATAACTAACGGCCTATAGGCCACGTACTCTAGGGAACCGTTTAGCCACCCACCTTATTAATCTTTTTTATTATAGTACTTAAATTTACTTACTATAACGCAGCTTTTACGGATTTAAAGTAATAAGTGTTTTTAATTAATTTCGTAAACTACTAATTACACTATTAATACTACTAAAACTACTAACGCCTTCTATACGCCTCCTGTACGCCCGACCGTTACCGTCCCTCTAAACTTATTAACTCTAATCTAAACTAAACCATCCCTTCCCTTAGCCGTTGCATCCCTCTACAACTAACGCGCCGTTATCACAGGCCGCGCAGCTACAGCTAGTTTAGCCGCTCTTTACTATTATTAGTATTTATTTTAATATTACCTTACTAAATATACTAATATTAGTAGCTATTTAAGCTAATAAGACTCTAGTAACTACGTCCTTTAGTTAGTTAAAGTATCTACGGTTATTTTTATTATTTAGGATTTCTATAGAGTCCTTACTCCTTATATATAAGTTAAGTATTATTACGTTTATATAAAGGCTATTATTAGTAGTTTTATAGTATAGGACTTTTAAAATTATAAGTACTACTTTATTATTTTTACTTTAGTAGTACTAGTTAGAGTTTATATTAGTTATATAAGCTTTTATAGTATAAAGGTACTTTTTAGTAGTATTAATACTAGTTAATATCTATAGAACTATATCCTTTTATTTATTCTAGGGTTAAATAGAGCTAGTAGAAATCTTTTTTTTAAATATTATAAGTTATTATTGTGTGTATATAAAAGATAAGAGGAATTAATAAAGGCCTTACTTATAGTGCCTTTTTCTTTAATTGTGAACACTACTAGGGCTTATTAGGCCCTACGCGTGATCCAGCTAAAGGTTTGTATAAGTAAAGGTTTGTTTTAATATATTAGTTATACTATTTAGCGCCGCCTATTAGTAATAGTATCGTTGTTATTACTAGAAAAATAGGTAAGTAGAAGCGTTAAGAGCTAGAGGGGGTTAAAGCTACTAGATATACCCTATTAGATACTTTTATTTAATTATACTACTTAAAAATATATAGCTATAATATATTCTTTTTAAAACCCCTTATTAAAATGTCCGTATAAGACACTATAAAAAAATATAAATACTATAAAAAAAGAGTATTATATAACTTATAAAGTACTTACTTAAACTTAATATACTTTTTTAGTTAATAAAAACTATTTAGAAGTTTATAGTAAATAGGTAGAGTATTAGGGTTAAGTTTTATATTTAAAAAGGCGTTTATAACGTTAAATTACTAAATATTATAGTTAAACTATACTTTAAGGGATATTAAAAAGTAAAAGGATTATACTATAAGAGTAGTAGTATAAGTATATTATAATAAATCTATATTTTAAAAGTCTCTTTAAACGTAAATACGTACCTTATAGTAGTTAAGGACTCTATTAAGTTTAAACTTATAAGTAAAGATTTATTTTTAAAAAAGGGGTTATAATAAGGCCTTTTAATAGTCTAGCTTTTACTACGTCCCTATAAAGGTAAGCTTGTATATTTCCTTATATACTGTATTTATAAAGAGCTCTTAAAGCTTTAAAAAAAGCTTCTTTATTACTTTTTATAACTTTAAAGTACTAATAAAGTTATCCACATAGAACTCTTCCTTCTTTATAGTATATTTATAGTTATAGGGTATTATATAAACTGTATTTTAAATAATATAGTATAAGTAAATATAATTACGTCCTCTATCTTTAAATACTTTTTATTAATTAAGTATAAATATTATAAAAAAGGTACTATTTAAATTACTATATAGTATTTTATATATATTATTAATATGTATATAAATAATATAATTTCCTCTTTTAAACTCTAAATTAAGCCCTATTAAGTACTAATTACTATATATAAATAAAGCTAGTACTTTTTAAAGTATTTTTAAAACGTTTAAAGGAATTATATTATTTAAATTATCCTTACTAACTAACTAGGCCTCTTTTATTTAAGTAGTTAAAAGTTTATACTTAATAGTTAAAGATTTTAAGTATTTTATAAAATCTTTTATATATATATAGGCCTAGTTATTTATAAGTTTAACTAATTTAAAAAGTTCTACTAATACTTACTACAACGCAGCTTTTATAAATTTAAAGTAATAAGTATTTTTAATTAATTTCAAAGCAGACTACTAATTACGCCGTCAACGCCACTAAAACCACTAACACCTTCCCAGACTATCCCTCTAAACCTATTAAATCTAAATTAAACCGTTCCGTTACTTCCCTCGGCTATCACATCCCTCTACAACCAACGCACCATCCAGGCCACACAGCTACAGCTAGTTTAGCTACTTAGCCCTACTATTATTAGTATCTATTTTAATATTATTATATACAGACCTTACTAAATATACTAATATTAATAGCTATTTAGGCTAATAAAACTCTAGTAGCTACGTTCTTTAACTAGTTAAAGTATTTATAGTTATCTTTATTATTTAGAATTTCTATAAAGTCCTTACTCTTTATATATAAGTTATATATTATTACGTCTATATAATAGCTATTACTAGTAGTTTTATAGTATAGAACTTTTAAAATTATAAGTACTATTTTATTATTTTTTAATAGTATTAGTTAGGGCTTATATTAATTATATAAGCTTTAGTAGTATAGGAGTACTTTTTAGTAGTATTAATACTAGTTAATATCTATAGAATTATATTCTTTTACTTATCCTAGGACTAAATAGAGTAAGTAGGAATTTTTTTTAAATATTATAAGTTATTATTATATATATATAGAAGACAGGAGGAATCAATAAAGGCCTTACTTGTAGTAGTACCTTTTTCTTTAATAGTAAACGCTACTAGGGCTCGTTAGGCCCTACGCGTGATCCGGCCAAAGGTTCGCATAAGCAAAGGTTTGTTTCAATATCGCCACCTATTAGTAATAGTATTGTCGTTATCACTAGTGGAGCTAGAGGGGGTCAAAGCTACTAAATACACTCTATTAAATACTTCTATTTAATTACACTACTTAATAATATATAGCTATAGTATATTCTTTTTAAAACAACTTACAAAAATATCTAAATAAAATAACTACTTAAAAAAAACACAAAGAAGTTCTACTAACTTAACCTAATTTATTTTAAATTCTTTAGTATTAATAGTCGCCTTATATAGCCTTTTATCTCTAAAGTTTTATAAAACTAACTTAAAAGTAAAGTTAGGGAATATTAACCCCCTATATTATAGTATACTATACTCTTTATATATAAAAGTATTACTTAACTTAATAATATTTTATTAAATAAGTCTAGTATTTTATAATTTAATAGATTTATTATTAGTTTCTTTTTAGTTACTCTTAAAGTTTCTTAAAGTTTTATAAACCTTATTTTAAAACTTAATAGACTCTTTAAACTTTAAAATAACTATATATATAATTTTTAAGTAAAACGTATATATAGTATTATTTTTTACGTAGAATTTTATTTTATTAAAAGTAACGTTATATATAATAATAACCTAATTAAGCACAAGCACCTAAATCCTATATAAGTTTATTATTTTAAAAATATATCTTATAAAGTATCTAATATATACTCTTAGTATAACTTTAAACTATTTCCTTTTAATTTTTATTTCTTTTTTATACTTAAGGGAGTAAGTTTAGTATTTATAAGTATAAAGTTTATTTTAATAAGGGCGTGGATCTTAGTCTAGAAAGTAATTATAAACTAGAGCTTATTACTTAAAGTAATATTTAAACTATTCTACTTTGACTTTATTTAAAAAGTACTATAAACTTAACTTATATAGACTTATATTATAAATATTAATACTTATAAGTACTAATTTTCTTTAGAAGTACTTAAGAAGACCTACTCCCTTTCTTATATAAATCCCCTAGTTTATACCCTTTTATTTAGTATACTTATTACTTCTTATAAGCTCTTTAGTATATATTAGTAGTATTTTAAAATTAATACCCTCTTTTTATACTTATATTTAAAAACTAGTAACGCCTTTAATAGCTATTATAGTGTATTTGTTATTTATATATATTTTATAAATATTAACTCCTTTATATTATTTAACCTATTTCTTAAACATTTAAAGGACTTTAAATACTTTAGAGTAATCCTTTTTAAAAAGAGTAAAGTTAAAGAACTTATTAAAGTACTTATTTTTAATAACTAAAAGCTAGTTATTACTATTATATATATATAAAAAGTTAAAAAGGTTTTAAAAAATATAGTAATATAGTTAATTAGTTTTATTTTTAAATACTTTATATAATATTTACTATATTATATATATAACTATATAGTTTTAGTACTTTATATAAATTAAGCTATAGATCCTTACTTTTTAAGTATAGTATACTAAGTACTTAAAAGCTTTATAACTAAAGTAGCTTACTTTAAAGTACTAAAGTACTATAGAGTTAATATAGTTATATAAAAGTTAATAACTAAAATAGTATTTTATATATTTAATAAAGTAAGTTATATATACTATTATAGTATTATTAATAAATATAGAGTATAAGTAAAAGGAAAATAACTTATATTTAAAAAAATATATAGTATTATAGTATTTTAGAGTTTTTATTATAGTACTTTTATTTATTATTTTAACCCTAAATATATAGTTAAAACTATAGTACTAAATACTAACTTTAAAAAGAACTACTTTAAAAATAATATTAATATAAAAGCCCTTTATTACTATAACGTTTATAAGTATTAAGTTTAATATAAAGTTACTCTTTTTATCCCTTAGAGTACTTTATATAACGCGGGTACTACGTTTAAAAACCGGGATCCTATTTATACTAGTATTAATATAGTCCTTTAAGTTAAAAGCCTTAAATATACTTAGTTTAATAAAAGCTATATAATTAATAAAGTAGGTTAAGCTATAGTTATTATATATAGTACTTTAAAAGAGTAAGTAAGTTAATATAATAGTTAAGAAAATTAAATATTTAATTATATTACTTTTTAAGAAGATATTAAGTAAAAGAATAATATTAATAATATTTCTTAGGACTTCTAAGCCGTTATCTATAGTACTTAAGGAATTTTTATTATTACTACTATATCTTTAATATTACTTTTTAAGTTATAAAAGTATATTTTTATTTAACTAACTATACTTAATAAACTTTTTTTTAAAGTTTTTCTACTTTAAATCTACTAAAGCTATTTTAATACTATTAATTTTAGTATTTAAAAGGAACTAAATATACTTAGAGTAGCCCGTTAGGGCCTTATTAAAACGTTTATAAGTATAAGTAGGCTAGTAGTAAAGCGTTTTATAAGGGTACTTTTAGATACTAAACGGTAAGTTAGTCTGGTCCGTAAGAGTAGAGAACGCGGCTCTACTATAGGCCCCTAGCTAATATATTAATTTATCCTTAATTTTTATATAAAAGAGTACTCTATAATCCTTAAGAGTTAAGGGGTCTATACTATAGTAAAGCTCCTTTTAAAGCCTATTAAGCTACTACTATTTTTATATAGGGTTATATTAAGTACTAACTATTTTAAAAAAAAACTCTATACTCCCTAGGGACCTTAAACATCTAGAACGTTTTTATATATAGCTTATAAAAAGTAGTTATACTAGTAGTTATACTACTTTAAAGAATTAAGATTTATATATTTAGCGTTTTTAAAAATAGTAACGTACTTATTCTATAGTAGCGTTTTAGAGATAAGGGCGCTTAGTATAAAGTAGTTCTAAAGCTTATAAATATATACTTAAGGTATATATATTTATAAGATAATAATCTTTTAATATACTAGGCCTATATACTTTAAATTTATAAACTTATTAACCTATTATTAAACTTCTTTTAGAGTAGCTAAAAGGGCTATTTATTAAGTTTATAGTTAAAAAGAGTACTTAATATTATCTATATATTCTACTAAAATATCTTTTAATGTTTGTTTAACTAGTTATTATAGAGGTAGATTAGTGTTTAGGAGGACTTTATTTATATTAAGATAGTTTAATTTTATAGTTTAGTTATTAAGGTCTACTTAGTATTACCTTTTTACGTTTCTATTAACTATTATAAAGTACTTATAGTACGTAAAATTAATTTTATAAATAGTATTTATACTTAGAGTATTAGAGCCCTTTAAATTAAAGTATACTTAAATACTATAAAGTTTAGTTTAGTAGTAAAGCTTACTATAAAACTTTAGTTAGTTACTTAAGGACTTAAAGATAGTTATTAAGCTTATTAGGGTATTATAAAGAGTAATTAGGGTGTTTATTATAGAATACTATAGTACTTTTAGGAGTTTAAGAAAAATAAAAAAAAAGAAGCTTAAAGCTTATATACTTTACTTAAGTAGTTAGGGGTAATAAATACTAATTAAAGATAAGTTAGGTTTATAACTATAATAAGTATTAGGGTATATAAGTAAGTATTAAATTATAGTTATATTAAAAAGAGTTCTATACTATAAGGCGCTGTGCTTATTAAAGCGTTATATTTATACTTAGTTACTTTAGTACTTAAGGCGCGGCTTATAAAGCTAGAGTCTAAAAGGGCTTATTACAATATAATTTTATTATTATTATTAAGTATATTAACTTAATTCTAGTATTATATTAAAATTAATATATATTTAGTATAAAAAGTAGTAGATATTAGTAAAATATATTAATTAGTTTTTATAAATAAAATAATTATTTTTTATTTTAATAATACTATATTTACTTTTAGGTTTAAATTAAAGTAGTTAACTATTATAAACTAAAAGATTTAAATTAAAAAATTACTAAAAGTAATTTATTAAATTTTTAATAGTAACTTTAATATATTTTAAAACCTATTAAGTTATAAATTTACTATATCTTATAGTATTAGATTTATAGTATCTAGTAGAGCAGTAATTAG
The DNA here is from genome assembly GCA_027406025.1 of Colletotrichum musae. Lineage (NCBI taxonomy): Eukaryota > Fungi > Ascomycota > Sordariomycetes > Glomerellales > Glomerellaceae > Colletotrichum > Colletotrichum musae. The sequence goes on from JANVYC010000007.1 coordinate 4,227,797, forward strand.
GCTTTATAGGGGTCTAATTATAGTAGTTAAAAATAGATTAGATTTGTGTAAGTTTAGTTAAGTTACTAGTATTAATATTAAAATTAGTACCGGGGGCGGTTACGTAACTAAGTACGTAACTAGACTATTTATTAATCCAGGTTAGCGCTAGGGCCTAAGGCCTAGTATAGCTACACAGGCCGTGGCTACCGTAGGTACTGCCACTGCATTACCTATACTCGTAATCTTTACTTTTATAGTTACAGCTCCTAATTAATTAATTTATTAATTTAAATACTTCTTTTTTAATATTATAAGTAGTACTTTTTAATTACTTTCTTAAGTACCGTTTTTAGTCTTTTTATCTATACCCTAATCCTCTACGTCATAGGCTCTTAATCTTCTATATTAGTTATAGTTCTTAGGACGCCCTTTAGTACTATAAATCCCTTTTTTTAAGTTACCTATCCCTCTATATATATCTCTACTATATTACTGTTAATAAAGTACTTAAGTATATAATTTAGGGTTTTTTTTATAAAGGCGTTTATAAAGTTATTATTTCTACGGATCTAATAGATTTTATAGAGTTCTTAGTGTTTATATAACTATTATAAGGCTATAATATTAATTATAAGCCTCTTTTTTTTTATAGTACTTAGTTTAATAAAGTATTTATATAAAGAGTATAAGTCTATATATACTCCTATTAGGATTACTAAAAGACTTAGTTTCTTAGTAACTAGGAGGATTATAGAGTTAAGTATATATACTATATTAATGCTAAAAACTATCCTATAGATCTTCAATACTAATATACTTTTTATTACTTACTAACTTTTAATAAAGCTATAGTAAATAATATTTTTATTAATTTAGAAGGTATTTTTTATAGTTTAGAGGTCTTTGTTAATAATAATAATATATCTAAGTTAGGATAATATATTAGTATTATTAGTAAAAGAGCTATTTATAAAAATAAAGATCTTTATAATACTTAAGTTTAGAGGGATAAAGTTAATACTACAGTTAAAGTTATTTATTTACTACTTAATACAGTAGTTTAATATAGTAACAGTATTAACCGTTAGTTCTTAATATTAAGTAGCAACTAATAAATTATATACAGCTTTTAGTTAGTAAATTAAAGCTATATACTTTATAAGCTTATTACTTAGTGTACTACTTTATATTATCTTTTTTTACTAGTTTAAGTTTCTTTCTTTAGCCCTTTTAGTGTATTATTAAGTAGTCTTTTTTTTAAAAAAAAAATACTACTATTAAATATTAGTAGTTTATTTTTAGTAAAAAGCTACTTTAGTTTTATAGTAAGGGAAGCTTTTTTAAGCTTTTTCTTTTTTATATTAAAAAAAGACAGTATTAATAAGTCTAAAGTATTATTAGTTTATATATTAATAATTATAAAGTTATTATAGCCTTTTATAGTAATTAATAAGTATAGGTTAAACGTTAAGGTTCTTATACTAAAGTGCTCCTTATAGTATTTACTATATATTACCTATTAATAAGTACTGGCTTTTGTGATACTATATAAAAGCCTTTTAATAATTATAATTAACTTTAGTAAGTACTAATCCTTAATTTAGATTAGTAGTTAAGTAAAAATAAGTTAATTTAATAGAGTTTTAAATTAGATATATACTTATATAATATCTCTTAACTATAGTAATATTCTAAGCTTTATTAGAGATAGGACTAACGCAAAAATTAAACACTAACTTACTTATTATATAGTTAGCGACTATATTAAGATTATACTCTTTTTATTATTTTTATATCTTTAAATTATAAGTCTTAACTTTTTATATAGTATATTTCTTATTTTTTATTTAACTTTATTAATAATTCTAAATTTAAATATCCTAACTTTAGTATAGGCTTTTAAGTTATATAGGATAATATTAAATATATTTTAGAATTATAGAGTAGCGATTTTTAATATAGTTAATTCTTTAAATAGGCTACTAGGGGCTGTAATAGTACCTTTTATTTATAACTTAATAGTAAGGTCTATAGCTGCCTTTTCTTTAGTACTTAAGTAAGTATGGGCTATAGGGTTTTTATATAAGTAGCTTTAGTTTTTTTTTAGTTATAGTAGTGTTTTGTTAATAATAATAGAGTATTTGTATAAATAGTTAGGTTCCCTTTTTAGTAAAAGTATTTTTACTAGTGACTTTAGTAGTTTTAGAAGGCCACTACTGGTATTACTAGGGATAGGGGCGTTAGTTTTGTTATTTTTTAGAATTAAAATTAGTAGAGTTAGTTTATTAGTTTTATTTTTAAAGTATAGTTTAACTACTATAGATTAAAAGGTTTATAGGTTATAGGAAGTTTTAACTATATAGTTTTTATTATTTTTTAAAATTAACTTTAATAGTTTATACTATTCTTTTTTTTTTTATACTTTAACTATTAACTAAATAAAGAGGTTTAGGGTTATAAGAGTATTAGGGCCGTTGTGTATGTTAAGGGTATTATTAACTTTGTACTTAGTATAGAGTTTTTAGACTTTTTTTATTACTTAGTAGATAGTATTTATACGCGCGATAATGCTAGGGAACAGAGTAGACTTAGTAGTAGTCTAGGGGTAGGTACTAAATACTAGTAGTATTAGTATTAGGCTATTTAGTTTAGTTGTATTATTAATTATTTTAAATGTAGTTTATAGTAAAGCTTTTTTTAATACGTTAGGGTCTTTGTATTAGTATATTTTAAATACCCTTTTAACTATAGTATAGTATTTTTTACCCTTGCTAATACTATAGTAAGCTTTAATTAATATAACTTTAACTTAAATACTTATAGTAAAAGCTATACTTTTAAATATTATTAATTAAAAAGTAGTTTTAAAGTCTATTATAATAAAATTAAGTAGATTTAAAAGTATATTAATTTATTATTTTTATACTTTTTTTTAAATAGTATAGACTAAAATATTTAGTAAGAAGTATTTTATATTAAATACTATTACTATATTTGTGTTTTTTTATAGTATTTAGTACAGACATTTCAATAAGGAGTTCCAAAAAGAATACATTATAGCTATGCATTTTTAAGTAGTGTAATTAAATAAAAGTATTTAATAGAGTGTATTTAGTAGCTTTAACCCCCTCTAGCTTTACTAAGTAGTCTTAAGCAGAGCTCGGCAGAGCGTACGTACCTTAACAATTCCACTTACCTACTCTTCCTATAATAATAATAATAATACTATTACTAATAAGCGGCGCTAAACGGTGCAATTAACATATCAAAACAAACCTTTACTTATACAAACCTTTAGCTAGATTACACTATACATAGGGCCTAATAAGCCCTAGTAGTATTTACTATCAAAAAAAAAGGCACTACTACTATAAATAAAGCCTTTATTAATTCCTTCATCTTCTACATACTTATACAAATAACAACCCTTAAAGCTATAATATTTAAAAAAAAGATCCCCACTCCGTCCACCTAGCACTAGGACACACACTAAAACGTAACTCTATAAATATTAACTAGCTATATAAGTTATAATAAGTACCTTATAGCTAAAGGGGTTAATATAATTAACTTAACTTATAATTAGTAGGAATTCTTTAATAATAATAAAGTAAAGCTTATTATTACTAGAATTTACTACTATAAAACTACTAGTAATAGCTATAATACTTAAATAACTATAAATAACTTATACTAGGAGAATTAAGTTAATATAAAAACTCTAAATACTAAGAATAACTATAAGTACTTTAACTAACTAAAGGACGTAGCTATTAGAGTCTTATTAGTTTAAATAGTTGCTAATATTAGTATGTTCAGCAAGGCCTGTATGTGATAATATTAAGATAGATACTAATAATAGTAGGGAGCGACTAAACTAGCTATAGCTGCGCGGTAATAGTGCGTTGGTTATAGAGGAATGCAACGGCTAAAGGAAGGGATGGTTTAGTTTAAATTAGATTTAATAGGTTCGGAGGGACAGTAGGAGGCGTATAGAAGGTATTAGTAGTTTTAGTGGCGTTAATGGTGTTAATAGTATAATTAATAGTTTGTGAAATTAATTAAAAATACTTATTACTTTAAATTTATAGAAGCTGTGTTATAGTAAGTAAATTTAAGTACCGTTTGTTGTAATTAATAATAAAATAGATTAACGAGGTAGGTAGCTAGACGGCTATTCCCTAAAGCACGTGGCCCGTGGGCCGTTAGTTACCCTAGAGGGGGTATACTATTACTATATTAACTATATAGAGTACTAGTTTACTATTAAGGTATATAATATTAATAATAACTTTATAGTTAAATTTATAGTTATTATAAAGGGTAAATTAGAAGTATTATAGGGCTTTAGTATAGAGTTAGTAGTAGTAGTAGACTTTTATTAACTTTTTAATAGCTTTAGTATTAATATTATAGTTAGTTTATTAGAGTATATTATATAAGTATTAAACTAATAAATACTTAAATTAATAATAAAGATAGTAAAGTTTAGTTTTAGTTAAAAGGTAGTAAGCTAGGGTTTATTTTTTATTAAAGAGTATTTATAGATAGTTTTATTTTTAGACTATAGGTATAATAGTTTTACTTTATTAGAGTTTATTTATTAAGTTATTAAATATAACTCTTTTTTTATTTATATTTATAAAGTAGAATAAAAAAGGTGTGTTTGTTGGGAGAATATAGAATTTAATTAGTTTAAATGCTGTAGGTATAGCTACGGAGCTAAGGGATTTAATTAGTGTACTGTTTTTAAAGTTAATTTCTATATAACTAGTTTAGTTAATATTAATTTAGAGGTTTAGAAAAATAGTTTATTAAAGAGTAAGGAATTATAGATGTTTATTAGTTAAAAACTTTGATGCTTTAGTGTTGGGGATAATGCTTTAAAAGACGGTATTTAAATACCTATTATTATAAATAAAAACATCTACTATTTTAAATTAGTTAATTAGGTTTTATTTTATTATAGTATACTTAGTAGTTTAGTTATTAAGTATATTAATAACCTTTTTTTTATTAATATACTAGCTTTTTAAAGTAAAGTATAAAACTATAATAGGTTTATCTTTATCTTTATAGTTATTTATTATGTTAATATTAACGTTATTTTAATTATTATTAATATTAAGTGCTTAAAAATATTAACTAAGTATATTATTACTATTTCTTTTTATAGTATCTTTTTTTTTATACTAAGTAAGGAACTAGTTATATACCTCTTTTAATATATTATTAGTTATAGTATAATAAGTTAACTTATATTTTTTATATTTTTATTAATATTTTTCCTAAAGATACTTTAATAATTAGTACCCTACTTTATTATATATCTAGTACTGTTTTAGGCTTTAGGGAAACCTTTTAAATAGCTAGGAGGATCGGCCCTAGAACAGGGGCTAGTATATACTCTAATTAGGTCGTTAGTTATTTTATAGTTTATTAAACTAACGGTTAGTTATGTATATTATATTAAAAAGTACTGGTATAGAGTTTATAGGGTTAAATCTAGTAAAGTATTAACTATAGTACTACTATATTACTATTTAATTATTAATAGTAAATTAAAGTTAGTTATAAACCCCTTTATATATATTTAAAGGGTTAAATAAGTATATACTATATTTAGGTATTTTTTAGTAAGTGGTAAAGAGGGTATTTTAAAGAAATACGTCTTTTTAATAAGTATTTAAAAGCCCTTTTTAAATTATAGCTATTTTAGAAATAAGTATTTTAAGGACTTTGTTTCTTTTTTTACTAAAGTTACTTTAAAGGATAGTTATAATAATATATTTTTTTATTTTATAAAGTATAACTAGAATACTTTATTAGTTTTAAAGTAGTATTTTATTTGTATTAGTATTTCTTCTTATATATAATTTTAACTATTATAAAAAGTATTAAAGTAGTATTATAAAGCATAATTTTTTAGTATAAAGGAAAAGGTAAATTTATACTAACTAAGTAGGATTTTAGCTTTAGTATAGTTGTTTTTAAAAATAAAGAGCTTACTATTAAAGAAGTTGTATTTACTTCCTCTGTACTTTATCTTATTAGTATATAGCCTTATAAGGTTTATTAAACTCTAGGGGTATAAAGGAGAGTTAAAATAAATATTTTAATACTATTATAGTAGTGGTATTAATTATTATTATTATAAAAATACTAGTATAGGTAGTACTTAGTAATCTATTTAGAAGTCTATAGAGTTATTAAATACTTAGTTTTATAGTTAAAAGTTTGGTTTATATAGTTATTAAAATCCAGAATAGGGTCTTAATCTCCCTATTTAATAGAATAGGGACTAGCTTATTAACTATATAGTTAGTTTTCCGGTTTTTTATTAAACTAAAGGCTATAGTACTAGTAGTAAATCCTTTAGAGTAAATTCTAAATAGCCTTTAGTACTAACTACTACTTCTTTAACTCTAGGGTTATTAACTAGAGTAATTAGTAATATTATATTTCTTTTTAGTAAAGAGTATTTTAAATATATTTATTATTATAACTCTTTAATTAATAGTATAACTAAATCTTTTAAAAGACTTAAGTAAAGCTTTAAGTTATTAAGTAATATTCCTTTAAATTAGTTAAATATCCCTACTATATAATTAATATATTAACTTATTTATAAGAGAAACTCCTTAGTTTTAGTGATATTATAGAGTGCCTTTATATCGTTTATTCCGTTATATATTACTCTATAGTAAGTAAAGTAGTTACTTATAAAGTAAAGTATATTTTTTAAGGCCTTATGGAATAGTACTTTTATTTATTTTTTAAAGTATTACTAGAATAGTATAAAAAGGTCTTGTCCCTTAGGTTTTAGCTTTATATACTAATATAAGTAATATACTATTTAAGTATTAATATAAATAAAAAATATTAGTTTATTAAAATTAAACTTAATAGGTTTTTCTTTTGTGTTTTTTTATAGTGTTTAGTGTAGATATTTTAATAAGGGGTTCTAAAAAGAATGTATTATAGCTATGCATTTTCAAGCAGTGTAATTGAATAGAAGTATCCAATAGGGTATATCTAATAGCTTTAACCCCCTCCAGCTCTTGACGATTCCGCTTACCTGCTCTTCTAGCGATAACGACGATGCCATCACCAATAGGCGGCGATGTTAAAACAAACCTTTGCTTGTGCGAACCTTCGGCCGGATCACGCGTAGGGCCTGACGAGCCCTAGTAGCGTTTACTATCGAAGAAAAAGGCACTACTACTACGAGCAAAGCCTTCGTCGATTCCTCCGTCTTCTATATACCTATATAAACAACAACCCTTAAAGCTAGAAGCACCCTGTTAAGTAAACTACTTACTACGATATTTAGAAAGAAGATCCCCGCCCCGTCCGCCTAGCACTAGGACATATACTAAAACGTAACTCTATAGATATTAACTAACTATATAAGTTGTAATAAGTACTTTATAGTTAAGGGGGTTAATACGATTAACTTAACCTATAACTAATAGGAATTCTTTAATAATGATAAGGTGAAGCTTACTATTACTAGAATCCACTACTATAAAACTACTAGTAATAGCTGTAACGCTTAGATAACTATAAATAACTTATACTAGGGGAATTAAGTTAATATAAAAACCCTAAATGCTAAGGATAACTATGAGTACTTTAACTAGCTAAAGGACGCGGCTGCTAGAGTCTTATTAGCCTAAATAGCTAATATTAGTATGTTTAGCAAGGCTTGTGTATAATAATATTAAGACGGATACTAATAATAGTAGGGAGTAACTAAACTAGTTGTAACTACGTAGTAATGGTGTATTAGTTGTGGAGGAATATAATGGCTAAAGGAAGGGACGGTTTAGTTTAGATTAGATTTAATAGATTTAGAGGGACGGTCTAGGGAGGCGTATAGAAGGTGTTAGTGGTTTTAGTGGTATTAATGGTGTTAATGGCGTAATTAGTAGTTGAAATTAATTAAAAATACTTATTACTTTAAATTTGTAAAAGCTGTATTATAGTAAGTGAATTTGAGTGCCGTTTGTTGTGACTGACGACGAAAAAGATTAACGAGGTGGGTGGCTGGACGGCTATTCCCTAGAGCACGTGGCCCGTGGGCCGTTAGTTACTCTAGAGGGGGTAATAGGTTTTTTTTAGTACTTAAGGTTTATTTATATTATAGCTTTATATAGTAAAATTTTTAATTATACTTTTTTAAATATTAAGTTAAGTAAGGAGAAACTTAGAAGTACTTTAAATATATTTATTAGCTTTATTAGAGTTAAAAAAGGGGATAAAGCTGGGTCTAGGGGTAGTACTAGCTCTTTATCCTTCCCTTTTAATATTAATACCCCTTAAGATATAGGGAATACTTAATTCTACTATAAAAGGTTTAAAAAGGCGTTTTTTATTATTTATTAATAAATTTCTCTTTAGTAAGCACCCCCCTATATACAGCTTAAAAACTATAAATTTTAGTAGTTAACTTTAAGAATAGTTTAGTACTTATAGAATAATATTATTAAGTATTAATATTAATAGTTTATTTTATAGATATTAATATTATATTAAATATATATATAGTAATAAATAGTAATAACGAATAAGGGCTAAATATAGAGTAATAAGTTAATACTTTATAGGGTCTTATTATAGTTTTATTAACTTAAGTTCTTTTTTAATATTAATATTAAGTAGTTATTTATTTTAGTAAAGAAATACTAAAAGGCTATAAAGTATACTTTATTAAAATAAATTTCAAAATTAGTATTAATAGGTTCTTTTTTATACTCTACTTAAAAGACTAAAACCAGGCCCTTTATAAGTACTTATACTTATAAGCTTAAACTTATAGTAGTATAAAACTACTAGGGACCTGTTCTTTAAAGTAAATATAACTATACTATATAGTTATGCGCGGTTTTTTTTAGTAAGTTTAAGGGTGTATTAAAAAGTAATTTTAAGTAGGGATTTCCCCTAAGAGTATAAGGGGAAGAGTTATAATAGCTTTAAGAGTTTTTATTTATTATCCGTTACTATTTATAAAGAATATTTTAGGGATAGTAATAAATAAAAAAGGGGTTTATAAATAAACTAAAAGAAACGTTTTAAACCCTAAAGTTAGTAGTAATTTTTATAATACTTAATACCCTTTAACTTAAAGCTATTTTAAAAACTTAAAACTATTTTAGAAACTTAATTTTACTATAAAAAAAAAAAAAAAAAAAGCTTAAGTACTATAATAGTTACTTAAATAAATACTAAAGCGCACTATAATATTAATACTAAAAGGAGCTCTTTATTAGTATAGTAATAGCTATTTACTACTATAGTAATATAAGTAAATAGAAGAATTTTTTTATAGTTCTATAAAATAACTTTTTACTACTAAAAAAAGGGAAAAGGCTATTAATTATTAGAATTAATTAACTTATAAGTTTACTTATCCTATAAGGGTAGTAGATGTGCTTTGTAGAGAAGTAGTACGTTTTTCTTTTAAACTACTAGTAAAAATAGTAAGGAGGTAAGGCTCTAAGATTTTAAAGGGGGAAAGATTCTAGACTTAGAGACGGGTCTACAATGTCCTTTTTTTAGTAATAAATACTATAAAGTTAATTTATAATAAAGGTAAGGGATAGTACTATAAGGCTTTAGGGTTAATATTACTATTATATTATAAAGTTAAAATTATTCTATATATCTTTACTAATCTATAGTTTAGTAGAGTAATTAATTATATTATTAACTACTAATTAGTATTAAATTTATAGTATTTAATAAAGTAGTAATTAGGCCTTATAAGGGTCTAATTATAGTAGTTAAAGATAAATTAGATTTATATAAGTCTAGCTAGGTTGCTAGTATTAATATTAAGATTGGTGCTGGGGGCGGTTACGTAACTAAGTACATAACTAGACTATCTATTAATCCGGGCCAGCGCTAGAGCCTAAGGCCTAGTACGGCTATACAGACCGTAGCCGCCGTAGGTGCTACCACTACATTACTTATATATAGTTTTATTTAAATATAGTTAAGCTACTTAATAGTAGTAGTAGTATTTGAAAGTTAGATAATAAGTTTAATTATTATAAAATAAATTATTAATATATATTTATTAGTACTTAATTACTTATAAATTATATAACTACTTTAAAGTTATATAAAGTTAATAATTAACTATAGTTTATAATTTTAAAAGTTTATTATTATATAATAACGCTTTTAATTTTAAGTTAATTATTTATTATATTATATATATTAAATATAATTTATAAATTAATTAATAGTACTTTATATTTTAAATAAAGAAACTATATTCTTTCTAAGTAAGTATAGTTACTTATTATACTTTCTCTAAAACCTAAGTACTTAGTTACTATATAGTACTTAGCTAAGTGCTAAACTTAATAAGCTAAGATTAATATAGTACGTCACAGACATGATTGTCTACCCTGAATGCTGTTTATAGCTCGGCCCACCCTGTGATCTACTTCTATCTCAATGTCTCTTACCACATGTGTTGGCAGCTACGATGGATGTTAATGAGCTGTTCCAGGTGAGCTTTTTATCGATTTTGTTGTCTCTACTTTGCGCTGCCCCAATCCTGACACCATGAACAGAGTTCTGGCAACGACAGCAAGCGAAAGATTGAGGCGGTGCGGGACCCTAGTGAGTAGTCTTGCAAGCGGAGTCATGGCATCTGAGAGACTTAAGGACAGGTGACTAATTAGAACAGGTGAAATATACAAGTCAGCCAAGCTGAGCGCCAGTGCCACAAGTGTCCGCGCCAACGTTGAAGGCGAAACCAACGATGACACCGGCGACGTTGCCAGTGGCCCGACTATATCACCCGAAGATGATAACAGCGAAGGCGACTTCGGCCCCGAAATGCCCCCCGACGACGAAGAAGGTCGATTCTTCGGTGGAGGAATCACACAGCAGGAGTCCGAGATTCTCGACTGGGTAGACGGCCGTGGCGAAACCTCGACAGCACCTGAGAGGATAGACGGAGCGTGGCTCAGGAAAACTGCTCTCAACTTTGAGAAGCGCATCACCAAGAATGCCGAGCTTCGTGCCAAATTCGCCGACGACCCGCGGAAATTTATTGAGAGCGAGGCGGACCTCGATGTCGCAATCAAAGACCTTTCAATAATGGCAGAGCACCCGGAGTTGTACTCCCAATTTGTTAAGCTAGGCTGTGTCGATAGCCTCGTTGGCCTGCTGGCCCATGACAACACTGACATCGCCATCGCCGCTGTCGAGGTCGTGGGCGAACTCACCGACGAAGACGTGTATGTTCCCGACGAGGATTGGGACTTGCTGGCAGATGCGCTGTTGAAGGCGGATCTTGTCAGTCTGCTCGTTTCCAATTTCTCCCGCCTCAACGAGGATGATGAATCCGATCGCAGTGGAGTGTACCATGCGCTGGGGGTCATTGAGAACCTGTTGTCGAAGCAGACGAATGCTGAAGTCGTTGGCCAAGAGACGACACTGATCGAGTGGCTGCTGCAACGGGCTCAGCGTAAAGAATCGCCCGTTTCCCAGAACAAGCAGTATGCCACGGAGCTCTTGGATATCATTGCACATACATCACCCTTAACAAGGCGCAAACTTGCGGAGTTGGGCGCCGTTGACGTTCTTCTACAATTGGTCTCTGTGTACCGGAGGCGTGACCCGGAAAAGGGTGGCGAAGAGGAAGAGTACATGGAGAATATCTTCAACACCCTTGTTTGCGTGGTGGATGAACCAGACGGAAAGGTCACATTCGTTGAAGCGGAGGGTGTTGAGCTCTGCCTAATCATGTTGAAAGAAGGCAAAATGAGTAAGCAACCAGCAATGCGGCTTCTCGTCCACGGCCTTGGCGGAGACATGAGAGGCAAGGTGTGTCAGAAGGTCATCGAAGCCGGGGGTCTGAAGGTTCTCTTTACACTATTCAAGAAGGCAGCGCAGCACAGGGTGATAACAGAGAGCCTGTTCGATATATTCAGCTCTTTGCTGCGCTTTCTGCCCGCCAACTCGGCCGAAAGAATCCGGGTGTTGGCCAAATTCGTGGAAAAGGATTACGAGAAGCTGAACCTCCTGTACGAATACAGGAGGAAATATCAGTCGATGCTCGACGCGGCGGACACTATGATACAGAAAGAAAGAACCGGCATGACTCCCAAAGACGTGGAGCAGTCGGAAGGCGAGTGGTATCTGAAAAGGATCGACGAAGGTCTTTACAGTGTCAGGGCCGTAGATGTCACCTTGGCATGGCTGGTTGCTGAGGATGCGGGAGCCAGGGAGAAGGCCCGGTGTCTACTGGCAATGGATGGGACGGATTTGTCGGCCATCAGGGTAACACTGCAAGAGTATCGAGACGACCTTAGTGTTGACAAGCTCGAGCATCAGGATTTGGCAGACATGCTCACCACGTTGATGGATTTCTTGCATTAGGAGAACTAGTTTATTAACCAGGCGTAATTCTGAAGGTGTCGTTTGTGTCTCCCATCCCGTTACTGGTACGAATCCATCCTGCCGAGTCATCGTATCCCTAGCTTCTCAATAGTCTCTTGACCTTACCCGTTCTTAGGTTATTTAACCTCTCCGGAGCAAGACCACCAAACAAGACCTCCTTGGGAATTGTCGGCATGCAGTAGAGTCATCGTGCCAAATTACTTTTCGCGCTGCGCGGCAGGCTACTGCGTCCTCATGCAACGCTGGGAGCCGCGGGCTTAACATCAAAGACGGCTTTAAGGAGGTCGGTGACGACCTTGTCCTGGCTCTTCTTTCCAGCTACCTTGATTTCCTTGATCTTGCCTTCGGCCTCCTCGTTTGCCTCGTCTTCGGCCTGTTTGTTACCTCTGGTGTGCTAGTTACAGCAAGTTAGTATCTTGATAGCTGGAATCTCTGATCAGATGTAAGCCGAACCTCTGACTCGAACTTCTTGAACTCATCTTCTTTAGTGGTGCGATACGCTTCAATTTCCTTCTTTGCCTCGTCGCGAGCCTCTTTCACTCGCTTTGTCCGAACTGTCGTAATGCGGTATGAGTATTATATGTCGCCAACGGGATCATGTACCTACACTCGCGGGCTGCGTTTCATTTGTTAGCAGAGGACGCTAGAGCAACGCTGGAGCATACCCTTTTGAACGATTTTGGAAGCTTCACGCTCCGCCTGCAATGGCCGATTTAGTGAGGAAAAGGCTATCGCGCAATGACTGTACGTACATCCAGGAGCGTCTGGATACCCGCCGAATTTTGGGCCGACTGTAGTTGCGTTTAATCAACATGCTGTGGATCGGATAGATCACATACGTCCAGTGAATCCTTACCATCGTGGAAAACCGTGCCGAACGTTTATAGAAATGGAGGCGAAAGAATGTCACGCCAGTGGGAGGAGACGAGTGTGGGAGGATGAGCGCGAGTTGCCGGATGTAGGACAAGTGAGGATGATGGGAGAGCGATGGTGGGCCTTGAACGAGGTGTAACGACACAGCACCTATTCGAGCGATGATGACAGACCTGAGGCGCAGGCTAATAGCGGTTAGTAGGCCGCGCCTATCTTTAGTACTATTAGTAAGATAGAGCTAAGTCTTGTTATATATACTGGGTGCTTAATTAAGTACTCTTAGTATAAGTAATAGTATATATTAAAGTAGAAAAACTATTTAATATAGTTACTTAAAATAAATAACTAAATAAATATATTTTTATCTTTTTTTTATTATAAACTACTTGAGGTATTAATTAAAAAATATAAAGTTAATAGTAGTAATATTAAATACTATTAACTATATATAAGTATATATATATATATATAGTATAGTTATAATACTACTTATAGTAAAGTAAAAAAAGAAATTTACTAAATAAAAAAATATTTTAAGTAAAACGTTTAATAAATAATATACTTTAGTTAAGTATATATACTTAGTAAGTTAATAAGTAAAAGTTACTTAAGTAAAAAGTAAATATATTACACCCCCTTTAGAGTAACTAACGGCCTACGGGCTATATACTCTAAAGAACCGTCTAACTACCTACCTCGTTAATCTTTTTTATCTAATAAATAATACTCAAATTTACTTACTATAACACAGCTTTTATAGATTTAAAGTAATAGGTATTTTTAATTAATTTCACAAACTACTAATTGTACTATTAATACTACTAAAACTACTAACGCCTTTTGTATACCTCCCTAAACCGTCCCTCTAAGCCTATTAACTTTAATTTAAACTAAACCGTCCCTTCCCTTAGCTATTATATCCCTCTATAACTAATATACTATTACTATATAGCTATAACTAGTTTAGCTACTTAGCCCTACTATTATTAGTATTTATTTTAATATTATTATATACAGGCCTTACTAAATATACTAATATATTTATTTAAACTAATAAAACTTTAGTAACTACGTTCTTTAACTAATTAAAGTATTTATAGTTATTTTTATTATTTAGGATTTTTATAGAGTCCTTATTTTTTATATATAAGTTATAAATTATTACGTTTATATAGTAGCTATTATTAGTAGTTTTATAGTATTTGTATTTTTTTTAAGTAGTTATCTTATTTAAATATTTCTATAAGTTATTCTAAAAAGAATGTACTATAGCTATGTATTATTAAATAGTATAATTAAATAGAAGTATTTAATAGGGTGTATCTAGTAGCTTTAACCCCCTTTAGCTTTACTAAGTAGTTTTAAGTAGAGTTTAGTAGAGCGTACGTACTTTAATACTTCTACTTACTTGCCCTTTCTGCTGTAGTAGTAAACGTAGATATAGACGTACTAGCTGTTAAAAGCGAAGGGATACGAGGCTGCTTTAAGGCCGTAGCCGAAGTGCGGCCAAGGGGCCCCGCAGCTGTAATTACATAAGCGGCTTGCGCGCGTGGGCCCCTAAGCCCCTAAGACGCAAAAAAGTAGGATCTATAGCTATAGCTATAGATCCTAGGCTAATTACATATAATACATTATATTATTATAAATCTAATAATTAATAGTTTAATCGGTTAATAACACCACTACACTATAAACCCTATTATTAAATATAAATAATATAATTACTAAATACTATAATAACCTTATTAAATACAAAGATTACCCTAAAGACGTTTAACAACTAAGTACTTTAGAGTAACCAGCTCTAATTAAAGGCCAGCTATACCCTATAGCCTAAGATTAACCTAGTAACTTTTAAACTATATATATAATACTTTAAAACGCCCCTTACTATATACTTTATAAAACTAATAAAGCCCTTATTTAAAAACTACCCTACTAGTAACTCAAACTAAACTATACTCCTTACTAAAAATATTTCTAAAGTACTCTAGGCTATAAATATTAACTAGTTTAGTAAAGCTAACTATAAGCTCCTTAAGGACTACTTTGTCTTTTACTAAGCTAATTAAAAAGAAATAAACAACTACTTTAAAAAGGTTAATACAATTAAGGACTAAATATAAAATATAACTAATACTAAACTACTTTACTACTATTATATACCTAATAAAAAACTTAATAAATAAATCTATAATTTTAAACTCTATACTAGTACTAGCAACTTTAATTAATATATCACTACTAAAACAAAGTATAAACTTATACTTAAATACTCTATTATAAAGTACTTAAGTACTAAAAAAGAAGTAAAAGTATAAGTAACTTATTATAAAAGTATAATTTATAAAGTAAAAGTAAATAGCTTTTTATAGGCCCTTAAAGTAAAGTAGTAGTTCTTAGACCTTATAGTATCCCTTAAAAGCACATTACTTAAGTATTAAGTCTTAAAATACAAAACTTCTACACAACACAAAGCCCTTATAGAAAGACTTACTTATAAAAAAGTTATTATAGAAATTCAAACCTACTTATAAAAGATCCCTAATATAACACCTTATTAATACACTAACTACAGTGTATTTAAGTTAACTACCCTAGCCCTAAAAAGTAAAGATACTAAAACTCTAAAAGTAAAAAAAGAATCTCAGAAGTAAACTTATTACTATTAAGGCTCCTTATACCTAAACTATAACTAAAAAGCATTATTAATAGCCCCTTAGAAGTATAAAGTTAAATATATTAAAAAAATAACTAATAATAAATTATACTCTATATACTTTAAAAAGCACAGTATTACTTAATATAACTACGTATTTAAAAATACTTTACTAAATAACTACTACTTAAACTATATATTAAAGGCTATAGTAGCTAAAAAGCTTAATAAAGAGCTAAAACTAGCTACTCGCGTTAAAAAGCTTTAAAAAAAACACTCTAGCTTAAACTAACTCTATAGTAAATACTATAATAAAGCCGCGTTTTATACTAATAAGTACAAACTTTAAAAGTCTATAATACTTAACTCTAAAGTAACTATATATATATTTAATAATAAATTATAGTTTAAAGATCTTAGAAGCGCCCCTATAAATAACTATATACTTATAAGTAGTAGTTAAGTACTAATTAAAGGATATAGTATAGTTAATTTTATTATTAATAACTTAAAAAACTAACCTTCATAACTACAGCTCTATAATATCACCCTTTACTTAAACTTTACTACTAGCCTTATATTTCTTAACTAACTTTAAAAAAAAGGCATATAGTAAGATATAAAAAACCACTAAAGCAACTACTTATATTACTTAAACATAACCTTCTTTATAAAGCTAATAAAAGTAACTAATTAATAAGTCCTTATTTATAGGCTATTTTAAAGTAAAGCGGCCTTAGTAGCTATTATACCCTTACTAACCCTATATAGAAACAAAGCTCTTAAACTATACTAGCAACACTAATATATAATAGCTACACAATATAGACCTATTACTAGCAACTTTAAAAAGTAGCACTACTACTTTAGGCACCCTAATAGTAAGGCAATTAAGTACCTCTTAAACGCCTTAAAAAAAGTACAGCTTAAGCCAGAAGGCAAAGCTATCGCTATAATAAACTATAATACCTATACTATAGATAAAATAACGTACTAAGTTAAAAGAGTTCTACGTAAAAGTACTATCTACATAAGACCTAGTAACTAAATTACCCTTAACTTCTATAACTTTAAAAAAAGTATTAATGAATACTACTCTATACTAATCCTTATAAACTATACTTTAAAGCTTATATAAAACTACTACTTATTAACACAAACAAAAAAAAAATCCTTATAGCTTTTAAAAACTTCTTTATACTCCTAAAAATTTAAAACTTCTATAAAGTTAAAGTTATAAAGACTAATATAAAACTAATTAAAAGTAATACTATTACTAACAAACTTCTTAGCCGTAGTATCTAAATCAAACCCTTATCTCTAAATACATAAGTATAAAATAGTACTACTAAAAGGATTACTACTATTATTAAATAAAAAGCTTACTATATACAAATAAAAACTAAACTTCTTAATACACTATAGTTAATAATCCTTTAAGTAACTATATACTTCTATAACTATACCCTAATAGCTACTTATAGATAGTAGAGTCTATATAAAGTATAGTATAAGTACTTCTAAAGTAAAAAGAGTACTGCCTTTATACGCCTAAACCTCTTATACCTAAAATTATATAAGTATAAAGTATATACTATAACTACTAATACATAACTAAAACACAACTACTTTAAAAAGCTCTTACTAAAGGTATAAATTAACTATTTCGTTAACTATATATTAATAAACGTGTACTAAATATAGTACTCTATATACTCTAAGGTATTTATAATACAAAACGTTATTTTTAATAAAAAGGAGTACTTCTTAAGTAACTTAATACACAAGGCTAAAGAAATACATCTACTAAACTTTAAATAAATATAAAAAAAAATTAAGTAGTTAGTTACGTAGTATAAACCCGCACTTATAGGCCCCCTTAAGGTTAATAAAAAAGTAGACGAGGTTCTTAAGGATTTTAGTTATAGTAAAGACCTTATAGATAAAGAGACGTTTAAAAAGGCACTTAAAAGTAAAGTTAAATACCTATATATAGCTACGTACTTTAGCCTCCTTACGCTACTAAATACGCCCCTAACTGCGTTCTTTACGTTTCTATAAAGCTTTCTTTATACTATAAAAAAGCAGAAAAAAGATAAAGTACTCTGTACGTATATTAAAGTAAGCAACGCTCTTAAAATTTATATACTATATAAAGTGGAAGACACTTATATTTAATCCCTTTAAGTAAGTAATACTTATAAAATCTATACTTTATAAAGAACGAGTAGTACTTATAAAAATCTAACTTATAAAGTAAAAAACGCTTATACTTAATCCCTTACAGCCTACTATATTAAAATTAGTCCGTAAGAATTATTTAAAGTAGCCTTTTTTATAGGTATATTAGCTATATAGTACCCTAATAATACCTTTTTTTATATAAAAAGCTCTAGAACTAATTACTCTATTACTACTAATAAAAAAGTAAAGTTAAGTAAAAAAAGCTTTAATAAGGACTAATTTATATTAAATAATACTATAATACTTAGGATATATTAAAGATAACTACCTCTATTACTAAAAAACTATAATAAACTTAAACCTAAAAAGGCGACTTATAAGTAAAACTATAAGTGCTACCCTTTTACGTTAGTATTCCTTATAGTTAAAGAGGAGTATTTTTAAAGCTATATAGTATCTAAGTTGTAAAAAGAAGTAGCTTATTTAAGTACTATAGGCTACTAAGTCCTTAGCTACTATTAGGTTTATACATATAAACTCAATAAATATAGATAGTTAGTAAAGTTTAAAGTAAAGCTAGTGATCTATAGCGATTAGTAAGTACGAGACAAGCACAAAACGTACGTATCTATACTTATAAGTATATTGTTTAAAGTCTTTATAGCTATTATAGCCTACTTTAATCTTAAGCTACTACAGTATAACACAGTAAACGCCTTTATATATACGTTTATAAATAAAATTATCTATATAGAGATACTACTAGGCTATAAGTGCCCCGGAAAGATCCTACGTATATAAAAAGTACTCTATAGATTACGTTAATTACTACTACTTTAGTAACGCTACTTTAAAGCCGGCTTAGCTACGCTTAGTCTTAAGCGCGTAGCGAGTGAAAATTACTACTAGTAAAAGAGTACTATTACCTTTTTCTTTTATATTAACAACTACATCCTAGCCTTTTCTTATTACCTTACTTAAAAGGTAAAGAAGCTTATTAGTATACTTTAAAAATAATACTATCTTAATAGTAGTAATAATCTTAAGTAGTTCCTAGGAATTAAAGTACTCTATAACTACTTTATATAAAAAATTTAACTATTATAGTTAATTTATACTAAAAAGGTTTAAAAACTACTATCCCTTAAAACTAATAATAATATAAATACAAAAAACATATTAATTTATATACCTATAATAAAAAACAAACTATTACTATATAAAAAAACTATAAAGTATATATTAATTAACCTCTATTAACGTAAAGTTAATATAATCCTATATATTGTAGTTATAACCTACCCTAATATAGTATTTACTATAAGCTATTTTATATACTTTAACTAGAACCCTAGCTTAAACTACTATAAAGTAGCTAACTAAGTCCTTTAATACCTCTATATAATAAAGCACTACTACCTTAAATACAGTACTAAGCCTAGATTTAAAAAGGACGTTCTTACTATAGCTTTAAACGTAAGTTTCACTAATAATATAATTAATTAAAAAAGCTTTTAAGTATATACTATTAAGCTATTTAAAGAACTAGTTACTTAGAGAGCGAATAAGTAGGATATAGTTATAATATTAACTATAAAGGTAGAACTACTTGTACTTTTGTAAACTACGCGGGAGGTACTCTTTATAAGCCGCTTTATAACTACTCTTTAAGTTTAACTACCTATAAAAAACACAGTAATAACCTACTTCCCCATCTTACTAGTAGCTTAAGTAACGATATAAATATAGTATAATAATTAATAAATAATTAAACTTATAACTATAGAGCTTATATAGCTTTAGATGCAGCTTTACTATATTAATATATACTATTATTAACTATAGTAAGAAATTATAGAGGGATGGGTAAATATAGTTTATACGCCCTTAGTATAGTTAATAGCCGATAGTCTTATAAAGTCCCTTATGTAGTAGCTGTTTAAAGTGTTTATTAAACAACTAAACATTATGAGCTAAAAGGCGTAGTTAAAGTAAAATTAAAAAAAAGATATAGAGAAAAATAAGGCTTAGAAGTTCTATAAAAACGATGTATAGAACCCCTGGAATAAATAAGGGCGTTTAAAATTTACAAATAGATATACAACTACTTAAGCTTTACAAATCTTAAGTAAAGAAAAAAATACAGTAGATTAACGGCCTTAAAACCTACAATAATAGGGTCAGGAGTAGCTTATATAGCTTCTCTAGCGCCCCTAAAAAGGTGTATTAAAAGTAAAGGGATATAAAGCTACTTTAAGGCCATAGCTAAAGTATAGCCAAGGGGCCCTATAGCCGTAATTATATAAGCGGCTCGCGCGCGTAGGCCCCTAAGCCCCTAAAACATAAAAAAGTAGAATCTATAGCCGTAGCTATAGATCCTAGGCTAATTATACACAATACATCACATTATTATAAATCTAATACTAGTAATAATAATAATACTATTACTAATAAATAGTACTAAATAGTATAACTAATATATTAAAGTAAACCTTTACTTATGCAAACCTTTAGCTAGATTACACTATATATAGGGCCTAACAAGCCCTAGTGGCATTTATAATTAAAAAAAAAAGTAC
This sequence comes from Colletotrichum musae, assembly GCA_027406025.1. NCBI lineage: Eukaryota > Fungi > Ascomycota > Sordariomycetes > Glomerellales > Glomerellaceae > Colletotrichum > Colletotrichum musae. Next base: position 4,248,497 of record JANVYC010000007.1, read on the forward strand.
TATAAGCAAGCCCTTTATTAATTCCTCCCGTCTTCTATATTTATACTTAATAATTCTTTAAAGTAATAAAATAACAAAAAATACTATACTTATAAAAGTCCTCTAACTACTACTAAACACTAAATACTATAACTTAGTTACTATAGTTAAAAACGATATTAACTAACTTAGTAACGTAGTTATATAGCTTAGTATTACTACTATTAATACATAGTACAGCTAGTTAATTTAACCCTTAAATATAAAAATTTAAATTACTATCTTTAGCCTTTACTTTTTTTAAATTAATAGTAATAGAGTTTAAATAAGAACTATTAAACTAGTTCTATTAGTTAATTTAATACTAAGTTAGATTTTAGACTTACTATTTTTAAAAAATAACTAATACTACTTTAAGTAAGTAATAGAAGTAGTAATAATAACTATAAATCCCTTAGAGTTAAGAGACTAGTACGTTTAATAAGGCCTAGATATTAAGACGTCTACTAACGAGCGTAGGGAAAAGCGGTCCAATTGGGTCAACTAGTTGTGGTGTGGTTAAGGGAAGGGATGGTTTGGTTTAGATTAGATTTGATGGGTTTGGAGGGACGGTCTGCTGGGAAGGCGTTGGTGGTTTCGGCGGCGTTGACGGCGTAATTAGTAGTCTGCTTCTGAACTAGTCAGCCGAGGTTGGACGCACTGGGCGTTGGACGCGAGTTGGAAGCTGCGTTGCAGTAAGTGAATTCGAGTGCCGTGACGAAAAGGATTGACGAGGTAGGTAGCCGGACGGCTATTCCCTAGAGCACGTGGCCCGTGGGCCGTTAGTTACCCTGGAGGGGGTGTAGTTTTATAGTATAAAACTCTTAAAACTATAAGTACTACTTTATTATTTTTACTTTAATAGTACTAGTTAGGGCTTATATTAATTATATAAGCTTCTATAGAATAGAAGTACTTTTTAGTAGTATTAATATTAGTTAATATTTATAGAATTATATTTTTTTATTTATTTTAAAACTAAATAGAGTAAATAAGAATCTTTTTTTTAAATATTATAGTAGGTAGTTTACTTAATAAAGTGCTTTTAGGTTATTATTATATATATATAGAAAACGGAAGGAATTAATAAAGGCCTTACTTATAGTAGTGCCTTTTTCTTTAATAGTAAACGCTACTAGGGCTCGTTAAGCCCTACGCGCAGTGTAATTTAGCTAAAGGTTTATATAAGTAAAGGTTTATTATAATATACTTAGCGCCGCCTATTAGTAATAGTATTATCGTTATTACTAGTACGTTTACGTCTATATTTACTACTATAAAAAGGGTAGGTAAGTAAAAACATTAAGGTATATACGCTCTACTAAGCTCTACTTAAGACTACTTAGTAGAGCTAGAGGGGGTTAAAACTACTAAATATACTCTATTAAATACTTCTATTTAATTATACTATTTAATAATATATAGCTATAGTATATTTTTTTTAAAATAACTTATAAAAATATCTAAATAAAATAACTACTTAAAAAAATACAAAGTAAATATATTACTAATATTAAGCCCCTTTAGTAACTATAATACTTAAAATTATTATAATAACTTTTACTTTTATATTTTTACTTATTTACTTTTATACTATAAAGTATAGTATAGTAGTAGTTACTACTATAATATAGTACTAACTATAGCTACTATATTAATAACCTTTTAGGTATATAATACTAGAATTTAGATCTATATTACCTAACTTCTCTTTAACTAACATTATTTCTCTTTAACTTTCTCTTATTAATATATTAACTTTTTATATATTAAAGTTTATAATTTTACTTATAATAATATAATTATAATAAGTTTAAAGTACTCCTCTTAATTAATTACTATTTAAGTAAGTTAATACTTATATTTAATTACTACTAATTATAATTAACGCTTATAATACCCTTAATACTTTTAAAACTATTTTATTAATTTAAATTATCTATTTTTTATTAAACTTTAACTATTAACGTTTTTAATATTATTATTAGTACACTACTATAACTAGTTTACTTAATTTAACTAATAAACTCTATACTTATTATTAAATATCCTAATATCTAAACTTTAATTAACTTTCAATAACCCCCTTTAGAGTAACTAACGGCCTACAGACCACATACTCTAAGGAACTGTCCAGCCACCTACTTCGTTAATTTCTTTCTAACAAACAGCACTTAAATTCACTTACTATAACGTAGCTTCTATAAATTTAAAGTAATAAGTGTTTTTAATTAATTTCAACTACTAATTACACTATTAACGCCGCTAAAACCACTAACGCCTTCTATACGCCTCCCTAGTAGACCGTCCCTTTAAACCCGTTAAATCCGAATTAAACCGTCCCATTACTTCCCTTAGCCGTTACATCCCTCCGCGACTAACGCGCTATTGTTATAAGCCGCGTAGCTATAGTTAGTTTAGCTACTCTCTACTATTGTTAGTATCTATCTTAACATTACCTCGCTAAATATACTAATATTAGGTATTACTAAAGTAGCTATTTAGGCTAATAAAACTCTAGTAATTATATCCTTTAGCTAGTTAAAGTATTTATAGTTATCTTTATTATTTAGAATTTCTATAAAGTTTTTATTTTTTATATATAAATTATATATTATTATATTTATATAGTAGCTATTACTAGTAGGTTTATAGTATAAAACTCCTAAAATTTCAAGTACTACTTTATTATTTTTACTTTAGTAGTACTAATTAGAACTTATATTAATTATATAAACTTTAGAAGTATAAAGGTACTTTTTAGTAGTATTAATACTAATTAATTTGTGTTTTTTTTTATAGTATTTTGTGTGGATATTTTAATAAGGGGTTTTAAAAAGAATGTATTATAGCTATGTATTTTTAAGTAGTATAATTAAATAAAAGTATTTAATAGGGTGTATTTAGTAGCTTTAACCCCCTTTAGCTTAAGTAGTTTTAAGTAGAGCTTAGTAGGGCGTACGTACCTTAACGCTTCTACTTACCTACTCTTTTTACTATAGCGGTAGACGTGGACGTACGTACACGTACTAGTAATAATAATAATACTATTACTAATAAGTAGTACTAAATATATTAAAATAAACCTTTACTTATATAAACCTTTAGCTAAATTATACTATAGGTACTATAATGTACTATAGGGCCTAACGAGCCCTAGTAGTGTTTATAATTAAAAAAAAAAGTACTACTATAAGTAAGGCCTTTATTAATTCCTCCTGTCTTTTACACACCTATTTATATATAATAATAACTTATAATATTTAAAAAGAAGATTCCTACTAGCTCTATTTAGCTTTAGGATAAATAAAAGAATATAGTTCTATAGATATTAACTAGTATTAATACTACTAAAAAGTACTTTTATACTATAGAAACTTATATAATTAATATAAGCCCTAATTAGTACTACTAAAGTAAAAATAATAAAGTAGTACTTATAATTTTAGGAGTTTTATACTATAAAACCACTAATAATAGCCCCTATATAAACGTAATAATACTTAACTTATATATAAAGGGTAAGGACTCTATAGAAATTCTAAATAATAAGGATAACTATAAATACTTTAACTAGCTAAAGAACGCGGCTACTAGAGTCTTATTAGTCTAAATAGCTACTTTAGTAATATCTGATATTAGTATATTTAGTAAGGCCTGTGTGAATATTAAGACGGATACTAATAATAGTAGAGAGCGGCTAAACTAGCCGTAGCTGTGCGGTCTATAAGGGAAGTAACGGGACGGTTTAAATTAGATTTAATAGGTTTAGAGGGACGGTCTACTAAGAAGGCGTTAGTAGTTTTAGTAGCGTTAACGGCGTAATTAGTAGTCTACTTTAAAATTAATTAAAAACACCTATTACTTTAAATTTATAGAAGCTACGTTGTAGTAGGTGAATTTAAGTACTATTAATAATAAAAAAGATCGACAAAGTAGGTAGCTAGACGGCTATTCCCTAAAGTATATAGCTTATAGGCTATTAGTTACTCTAAAGGGAGTAATACTAATTAATATTTATAAAATTATATCCTTTTATTTATTCTAAAACTAAATAAAGTAAGTAGGATTTTTTTTTAAATATTATAACTTTAAGGGTTATTATTATATATATATAAAAAATAAAAGGAATTAATAAAGGCTTTATTTATAGTAGTAGTACTTTTTTTTTAATAGTAAATACTATTAGGGCTTGTTAGGCCCTATACGTAGTATAATTTAGCTAAAGGTCTATATAAGTAAAGGTTTGTTTTAATATATTTAGTACTGCCTATTAGTAATAGTATTGTTATTATTACTAATACGTCTACGTCTATATTTACTACTACGGGAAGGGTAGGTAAGTAGAAGTATTAAAAGCTAGAGGAGGTCAAAGCTACTAAATACACCCTATTAAATACTTCTACTTAATTACACTATTTAATAATATATAGCTATAGTATATTCTTTTTAAAACAACTTATAAAAATATCCGGACAAGACAACTACTTAAAAAAATACAAATTAACTTTTAATATATTAATTTCTAGATTTATTAAGTACTAAGTACTTATAATTTACTTAAATTACTTAAGTAAAGTACTTATAGTAGCTATTTAACGTTAAAATAAAAAAGTAGTAGTTATTTAGTTAAATTAAACTTTAATATAAAGCTTTAATTTTAATTACTTTAATATAGTTACTACTACTTTTAATAAACTTAAATAGATAAAAAAAAATCTTTTTATTTATAAAAAGAGTATTTTAATTAGAGGTTTTACTATTACTAAAAATATTATAAAGTATATAATTATAAACTTTTATTTTAAATTTCTTTTAGTTTATTTTTTTTTATAATTATAGGTTATAGGGCTCTTTATTTAAAGTTAGTATAAAGTAAATAATAGTAGTAGTTATTTTAATATTATTATAGAGTAAATATATATAGAGTTAAGAAATATAAAAAAGTACGTAAGTTTAGTTAGTAATAGTATAGGTTCTATTAATACCTTTAAACTTAAAAAGGTTAAGTAACTTAATAAAAAAAAAGCTTTTAACCTATAAGAATATAGTAGCTATATAAAGTTATACTATTTAGTATAGGTTTTTTAAAAGCTATTTAAGTAATAGTATATTTATATAAGTTATAGTTAAAGTTCTTAACTTTAGTAGTATTATAATTAAAAACTATTCTCTATTTCTAATTATACTATACTCCTCTAGTATTATTAATATTAGTTATAGTATTTCTACTATTTATACTTTACTAAAAATAATTTACTATATAAGTTTTAACTATTTCTCTTAGTAAAATTAATTATTATAAAACGTAAATAAATATAAGTATATTAATAATAATAATAATTATTAAAGTCACTAAATATACCCTATTAAATACTTTTATTTAATTATACTACTTAAAAATATATAGCTATAATATATTCTTTTTAGAACCCCTTATTAAAATATTTAAACAAAATACTATAAAAAAACACAAATAGTAATAATAATACTATTATTAATAAATAGTACTAAATATATTTAAATATATCTTTAATTTTATATACTATTAGTTAAATTATAAAAGTAAAAGTAATTAAGTTAAAGTTTAACTTATTTTTATACTTAAAAGTAGTTTAACTAAATAATTATAAATATAAAATAATAAATAATAAAACTCTACTTTAATAGCAAAATAAGTAATAAACTAGCTTATACTTAAATTTTAATAAAACAATAAAATTATTTAAAGTTACTTAAGAATAATTAATACTTATAGCCTTATTAGTCTATATCTATCTATTTATTCATTCCTTTATTCTCAGTGCTTTATACTAAACTTAAGCTTCTTCTATCCCCCCAGGCCTAGATAATATCATTTAACTGATCAAGACGATGTCTCGAGCGTCTAAACTCACTTTGGCGGCGACGTCGCTGTTCGCTGCCAGCACCATCGTTATCGTGCACTTCCAGCAGAAGTTCGAGAAGGAGGCATGTCCATCCCCGACTCTTTCGCCGGTGATACCACCTCAGTAACAGGAACTGAACGAAATCATCCACAGGCCATGCATCAAGGCGTCATCCGCGACATGGAATTGCAGCGTATCAAGCGGGAGCGCCAACTCGACTTCGACATGCAGCGAACTCTTGAAGAGGAGTACAAGCGGGAGCAGACGGTCCGAGATTCCACATCGCCAGTTTCTGGTGCCAACGGAAGAGGATGGGAAAGACAAGACAGAACTTAATGAGAGAGTCTGGGCGTTACAGGCTTGACTTAGGTAGGTTTACCAACGACGTTGTAAAGCTGCCAAACGAACGGCATTAATATCTTGATATAGATGTCGCTAGACTCGAACGAAACCCGCGTTTTTGGCCAGTTGAGCACATGAATTTGGAACAATACGCGGCCGCGCACATTGCCACACCCACTTGCTTGAAAGATAGAGAGATGAATCGTCGAAAGTGGCACACATGGTCTTCATTTTCAACCTCTGTCGTCGTTGCACGGTTGGCAACTGACCGACACAGCGCCCTGGAAGGATCACTATTCCCACGAAATGGCCGATTTTTTCTACTTCAATTTCCTTATCTTTTTATCATGATGTTTTGCTCGGGTAAAACACATGGAGGATGGATTCATCTGCCATTCTGCTGTGGCGCCATCACCATTGTCACGCGGTTCCGGTGATCATTATTCCCTCCCCACCGCCTCTGCATACTGGGAAATTGCCTTGCCTCGTCAAGGACAGTCATAATCAGTCAAATCTGTATCAAGTCCCTGTACCGATCGCGACCCCGCTCATCTGATGGATACTCCAGATCTATTGGTGAACATACGTGCTGCGATGTTCATGGATTGAAGTTCCTGAAACAGAAGCTTGGCGGCGTAGGGTATGTGAATCTGGGCAATTTTCGTCTTGTTCTTGCAGGGCCGGCACTCAAATGACTGCTTCGAGAGGTTTCTGTAAAAGTGTTAGCAATCAATGCGAACCACTGGTAATGAGGCAACCTACGCAATGGGCGTCATCAATCCGCAGATCTCGCAAACATGCACTCGGAAGGCATCTGAAACTTCGAAGAGTCTCTCCTTCAGAAATGATGCCGCACCGTGAGCAATCATGCAATCACGCTCCATCTCACCGAAACGGAGGCCACCGTCGCGAGCACGACCTTCAACAGGCTGTCTGGTCATGATCTGCACCGGGCCACGAGCACGAGCATGGATCTTGTCGTCAACCATGTGGCGCAAACGCTGATAATAGGTAGGTCCGAAGAAAACTTGAGCCCGCAACTTCCTGCCAGTGTGGCCGTTGTACATGATCTCGAATCCTCTTGACTGGTAGCCTTGGTCACGGAGAAGCTGTGAAACCGAGTCGACCGTCACGTCCGTAAACGGCGTCGCGTCTCCTTCCATGCCCTTCAAGGTGGAAACCTTACTAAGAAGACATTCGATCAAATGAGCGATTGTCATACGGGACGGGATGGCGTGAGGATTGATGATGATATCAGGAGTGATACCCTCACACGTGAAGGGCATGTCTTCTTGACGATATGTGACACCGATCGTGCCTTTTTGACCGTGACGTGACGCAAACTTATCGCCAATCTGAGGGATTTTGGTCGTCCTGACACGGACCTTGACGTACCGGAGACCGTCCTGGTTAGTCGTGACGATGACAGAGTCCACGATGCCATTTTCTGTACTACGTAAAGGCGTAGAGGCATCTCGCTTGACATGTTGGGTTGTCCGTTGGCCCAGTTCTTGGTTGTCGGGGTTGATGGGAGACGTCTTGCCGATAATGATATCCTCTCCCGAAACGCGGACACCTGGCGCAACAATGCCGTCATCATCGAGTTTGTCGTAAGTACCATGCTTCAGACGAAGCGTGTCGCTTCTGAATGGTTTTTCGAACTGTTCTACCAGATTGATTCCCACACGCTTCTCGCAGTCAGTATATGACCGGAAGAATAAGCTCCTGAAGAGGCCACGATCAATGCTACTCTGATTCATAATCACGGAATCTTCCTGGTTGTAGCCCGAGTAACAGGCGATGGCAACAATTGCGTTCTGCCCTGCCGGAAGCTCTCTGAACTTAAGAAACTCCATGGACCGGGTGGTGGCAAGTGGTTTCTGGGGGTAGTATAGAATGTTGGCCATTGTGTCCATTCTCCGGGAATAGTTAGTCAAGAAGAAGCCCATAGCCTGCTTCCCCATCGCAGACTGATAGGTGTTACGAGGAGACTGTAGCATCAATCAGCATTTGCGGCGCAGAAGCGGGCTAGGCAACACCTACTTGATTATGATCAGGGAAGGGGATGATACTGGCACAGATTCCCAGCAGCATACTCGGATGAATTTCGCAGTGGGTGTACATGTGCGTTGTCGGGTTGATTTTGGTCTTGAGACGCCGGTTTCGATCCTCCGTATTGTCTTCCTCGACGATTTGCCCCTGCTTCTGCAATCTGTATATCTCCAGGTCTTCAGGTGTCATGCAAATCATGGCGGTCTCCTCCTCTTCGGCATCGAGATATTCGATAACTCCGCTGTGAGCCAGTGATTCCCATGTGATTTTGTCCGCGGGGTTGTCGGGCGGGTTCTCCTGCTGCTCTCGCATCTCGTTTACAGTTCCCTTTTGAAGCACGAGGGATCCCTGTGGTACAATTCCGTTTGGGCTTTGCTCCACCACGAAGACGGGCCTCATAACTCTACCCGCGTCGGAAAAGATCTTGAATTCGCGGTCTCGAATATCACGGACGAGGGAGACTTCGTGGGAGATGACGTTACGCCGACGGGTTCCTTGCACGTCTGGTACCAAGATTCTGGGATCTTGGTGAACACCAACCCACACGCCGTTGAGGAATACCTTGGTGGCATTGGGGTATCTGAGCGGCTCGTACTCCTCGAGGACTTCCATGCCGCGCTGAATCATGTAGTCAATAATGGGCTCTGCGGGTGTGCCGACACTGACATAGCACATGAGCGAGAGGTTCTTGACGAGACCACAAGCTTGTCCTTCGGGCGTTTCAGCAGGACACACGAGGCCCCAGTGAGTGTTGTGAAGCTGTCGGGGTTTCGCAAGTTTTCCGTCGCGACCAATCGGTGTGTTTGTGCGTCGCAGATGGGACAGCGTGGACGCAAATGTATATCGGTTCAGCACTTGGGAGACGCCGGCCGTCGAGCTCATGGCCTTCTTTTGGTCTCCCCAGTTGCCTGTCGCTAACGAGTACTTCAGGCCGTTGGAGAGGGTTTGTGGCTTCACACCAAGTGTCAGGCTGAATTGTCGATTAGATTCGACGCAACGCTTCAGATGGCCGGACAATTCTTGGTTCATGCGGCGCACGATGTTGCGGAATAGCTTAGCGAGCAGCGGGCCAGCCAGATCGAGGCGCTTCTTGCCGAAGTGATCACGGTCATCCGTGTCCCGTCGACCAAGAGCGCACTGAAGTAGCTTATGAACCATATAGCCCAAGAAGAAGGCCTTCCGCGTTTCACTGCCTTCGCTCTGAGAAATGTGCGGAAGCGTCTCCTTTTGCAGAATGTCCTTGGCTGTCCTTACACGTTTCTCCCGCGGAATGTTGTGGTTGCTGCCACGCTTGCCAATGAAGTCAAGAGCAACCTCCCGGTCCTGGATGCAGAAAGCCTCTTCAATGCAGGGTCGCAGCATCTCGAGCATCTGGCTGTCATTTCTGTCGTAGCAAATGTGGTTCAAAATATCCTCGTCGGACACCACTCCCAGCGCTCGGAATACAATAGCAATCGGAAGATCGGACTTGACGTACGGCAGACTGCAATGAATGGTCTGGCCATACCCACCCTTAGCTGCATCACCTTTGCTGTAGAGTTTGAGCATCATGCTCGAAATCAGTCGAGACCCCTTCTCAAGAGCACTGCGAATCTCGGCCGTGTATGAGTAGGGGCTCGGCTGAGCCTTCTTGAACACCTGGACGATGTTCGCTGCTGATCGCTCCTGGGCGATGAGAACCTTCTCGCTGCCGTTGATGATGAAGTAGCCGCCTTGGTCGTAAGGACACTCGTTCAACATGAATAAGTCGTCCTCCTGTTCACTACTCAGGTGACAGATTTTTGACTTAACCATGATTGGCATCCTTCCGATAAATATCATGTCCTTCATGTCGTCGGATTTGTTCTTATCGGCGCCGTAGTCCTCTCCGCTTTCCTCTTCCTCCCACTCGAGCTTTGTAGGATGTTCGCCCGTATTCGCGAGCTCATCCTGTTGCTCCTCGTCCAGTTCGTTGAGAGGAATAGGTTTCTCGACAGCTATTGAAACCTTCTTCGTAATCTTCACGTACAGCGGACTAGCATAGGTGAGATTGCGGTCTCGGCATTCGTAGGGAAGGAGTGTCGTGACTTTTCCATCGGCTTCGGTGATGGACGGCCGAGAGACCATGACAGTCCCGAACTTGACTTCGTAACGACGAAGGGCGATGACTCTGTCGCTGTCGGACATGGGATTCGGTTGATCGAGTGTAATTTGGGAATACTCGTCAATGAGCTCCTGAACAGTGGATGAGGTAAACTCGTCGAAAGAATCGACCTGCTGCGACACGAGGCCCTTGGACTCGAAGAAGGAGGATATGACCGTCCAACAGTCCTCGGGCGTGATGCTGGTGTCATCTTCGTCGGCATAGCCATCATAGTCGTACTCGTCGTAGACGTCGGCCATTTTCGCGATGAGTCGGCGGAACGCGCGCAGCAGAATTGTACTTGACTAAAAGGACGAGTTTCCTTGATGTATGGGCAGGCAGAGAGGGAAACGCTGTGCTGTCGGGAAAAATAAGAGGGAGGCAAAAGCCGGCACGATGGTGGCAAGCGCGGAGTACTTGTATTGATGAACCTTGAGGACGCGGACCCCAGTCGAGCCTGCCTTCGTACCACGGTCGCGTACAGAGAGAATAAAGTGGTTAACTGATTTATTTCAGGAGAAGCTACTGGTCACGAAGTAACTAGTACACACAGTGCGAATAAATATATAAGTACTTAGATACATAGTTATAAGAGTATATAATCTTAATAGTATACTACTTGAGATGTTAAAGATTAAAAAAGTAAATATTTTATATAACTATAATAATAATACTTTTTAGTTTAAATAGTATATTTTATAGTTTTATTAAAATAAATTATAAGAGTAATTATTATTTAACTTACTTACTTAATTAGTTTAAAGTACTATAACTAATCTTTTTATAAACTTAAAATATATCCTTAGTATCCCTAAGTAGCTACTTAACTATAAATACGTTACTAGTAAAGACCCTACCACTAAGGACCCCCCCCCCCCCTTTTAGATAACTAATAGCCTATAGGTTACGTATAGTTTAAAGGTTAAATTACTTTATTATAATTGACTACCTTCTTTAATTTTTATCGTTAGTTAGCGATTAGCACGCGAATTCACCTGTTATAATACAGCTTTTATAGATTTAAAGTAATAGTAGTATTTAATTAATTCCAACTACTAATTACACTACTAACGCCGCCGAAACTACTAACGCCGTCTATACGCCTCTATATGCCCCCGCGCCCGACTACCGTCCCTCCAAACCTATTAAATCTAATCTAAACCGTCCCTCCACTTCCCTTAGCCGCGTCGCCACAGCTAGTTAACCTTATTTAAAGGATCCGCGCTGCCTTCGTTAGTATACGTCTTAATATTTAAGCCTTAGGCTATATACTAATTTTTAGTAGCTTTTTTTATACTATTAAAGGCCTTAATAACTATAGTAGTAGTACTTATTATACTACTATATTAAGCTAAAGCTCTTAAGTAATACGCCTATGCCCTAACTATTTTAATAAATATATTAATAAAGAAGCTATATAAAAGATTATATATAATTTTAATTTATAGGTCTAGGCTATTTTTAAGTAATAAGTAGTATTTAAACCTAGTAATAGTTCTTTATATTTTAAGTAAAAGGTCTATAAAGTTAGTACTACTATTAAGGCTATTAAGGTCTATATTTTTAGTAGCCTAACTAGCTTTAAAAAAGTCTTTATATACTATAACTAAAAGACTAAAGTACTTAGGCTTTATATATTTATTAAGCTATATTAAACTTATTATATAGGATTATTAAATGCATAGGAATGTAGAAGACTAGAGTAATTAATAAAGGCCTTACTCGTAGTGTCTTTTTCTTTAATTATAAACGCCACTAGGGCTTATTAGGCCCTATAGTACGTCACGGCGCTTATAGCGTAATCCGGCTAAAGGTTCGCATAAGTAAAGGTTTGTTTCGATATCGCCGCCTATTAGTAATAGTATTGTTGTTATTACTAGTACGTTACGTCTACGTCTATATCTACCGCCACGGCTACTACTGCGCTGCGCTTCGTAGCGTAGGAGTAGGTAGGCGGAAGTTATTGTAATAGCTTTAGGCGTTATAGTTATCTACTAAAGCACAGCTAGAGGGGGTTAATATTAGTAATATATTTACTCTTCTTTTTAAACAACCTTTACCCATTAACTTACTAAATATATACATTAGCCTAGATATATTCTTTATTAGATTTTTTACTTAAAATATTCTTTACTTACTAAATTTCTTTTTTTACTTTACTATAAGTAGTATTATAACTATAAAAATATATATATAAACTTAAAATATAAATTAAGTTTTTTTAATTTTATTTTATTAATAGTTATTTTTAAATTTAACTAGTATTATATTTAAAATATTATATTATACTATACTTAAATTACTATATAATACTATACTTAAAATATAAAATAATATTAAACTTAAAATATTATAAAATATTATACTTAAAATATTATATAGTATTATATTAATAGTTATATTTACTTTTAATATCTGAAAATAACTATTAAACTATAACTATATTACTAATAAATACTTTATTACTGAAGTTTCTTTTTATTTTAAATAGTTCAAAACTTATAAACTATAAAAGTTTTTAACTATTTTTTATTAACTACTAATTTAGATTTTTAGTTTATTATATGAATTAATTTGTTATAAAATACTACTATAGATATAAAGTAATAATAATATTAAATAAACTTTACTTATATATTTTTTAATTTATGTTTTTTTAAGTAGTTATTTTATTTAAACATTTTTATAAGTTATTTTTAAAAAGAATATACTATAGTTATATATTATTAAGTAGTATAATTAATTAAAAGTATTTAATAAAGTATATTTAGTAACTTTAAGTTACTTTAGTTTTACTAAATAGTTTTAAGTATAGTTTAGTAGAGTATATATACTTTAATAATTCTACTTACTTACTCTTTTTACTATAATAGTAGATATAAGTATAGACGTTAGTAGTTAGCTTAGTAGTTACGAGCCTATCTAACCCTACTTTATAAAAGGTAGAGGTAGTAGGTTTAAATCCTACACCGCCTTAGGGGTTTTTATACCCTAACTATACATCGTACACCTATATAGCGCAGCTATTAGAGTTTTCCTAGAGTAGGGCCCCTAGGGACTCTAATTAGCTATACTATATAGCCTATACACTACTCTTAGCTAATAAGAGTAGGCGGCCCCTACTAAACTATATATAGTATATACATACCCTTTCTTATATAAGTAGGTATTCCCTAACTTATACTTAACCTATCTTTATATATAACCTTTACCTATTAACTTACTAAATAATTATATATTTTTCCTACTAGGTTTTCTATATACCCTTTACTTAAATATTTACTTATAAAAGGTTAAAAGCCTACTACTTAGTAGATTCTTTATTTATAATATAGATATACTTATAGAACAATATAATATATATATATAAGTATAGACGTAAATGTACTAGTAATAATAATAATACTCTTACTAATAAATAGTATTAAATATATTAAAATAAACCTTTATTTATATAAATCTTTAGTTAAATTATAAGTACTATAATATACTATAGGCCCTAATAAGCCCTAGTAGCTTTATAATTAAAGAAAAAGGTACTACTATTAGTAAAGCCTTTATTAATTCTTTTTATTTTTTATATATATATAATAATAATTCTTAAAGCTAAAAGCACTTTATTAAATAAACTACTTACTATAATATTTAATAAAAAGCTACTTACTACTAGCCCCTACCCCTAAAATAATAACTATTATATAACTTTATACTTATTAATTAACTATAAAAGTAGTAATAGGTACTTTATAATTAAAAGAATTAATAAAACTAACTTAACCTATAACTAGTATATATTTTTTAATAAAGAAAAAAACCTACTATTACTATAATTTACTAGTATTAAACTACTAGTAATACGTTAAATATAAATATAATAATTTTTAAATTATAAAATAAAACTCTTTTAAGTATTTTATAGTTTAAAGCTAATTATAAATACTTTAACAAACTAAAGAATATAACTACTAGATTTATAGTACTTTAAGTAGCTACTTTAGTAATATTTAATATTAGTATATTTAGTAAGGTAATATTAAGATAGATACTAATAATAGTAAAGAGCGGCTAAACTAAGTATAGTTATATAGTTAAAAAAAGGAATAGTTTAGTTTAAATTAGAGTTAATAAGTTTAAAAGACTAGTAAAAGGTATTAGTAGTTTTAGTAGCGTTAATAGTATAATTAGTAGTTAAAATTAATTAAAAACACCTATTACTTTAAATCTATAGTAGCTATATTATAGTAGGTAAATTTAAGTGCTGTTTATTAAATAAAAAAGATTAATAAAGTGGGTGGCTAGACGGTTCTTTAGAGCACGCAGTCCGTGGGCCGTCAGTCACTCTAGATGGGGTATTAAATAAACTTTATAAACTACTAATTATACTAGTAATACTACTAAAACTACTAAAACTATTTTAAATTACTTTATTAAACTTATTATATTTAACTTAAACAATTACTTAACTTTTTTTAATTATTAACTTTTAAAAAACTAATCTATTATTACTATAAACTATATTACTAAATTAGTTAGATTTCTTTTTAAGAAAAGTGCTTTAGTTCTATTAGTACATATTTTAATATTAATTAGTAGAGTATTAAATCGTAAATATATATATTTCTTATTTTTATTAATATTTATAATTTCTAAAAAGTGAGTAATTAATATTATTAACTACTTTTTTAATTCTTTACTTACTATTATATATAGCTACGAAATATAGAGATCTAGTTCTACTTTTATTAACTATATATAGCTTTATACATATATTTAATTTATATTTATATTTATATTTACTTAAAGTAAAAACATAACTAGTATATACTTAATATATTTTCTTAGTAACTACTATATATAGGCGGATCTACTTATCTATTTAAATAAGTAAATATACTATTGTATTTAATTTTTAGTATAAATTTAACAAAACGTTTTATATAATTTTATTTTTATAAATAGAGTTTTTATAAATTAAAGTATATCTTAAGAGCTTTAATAGTATTTTTATATATATTTTTTCTTAATACTCTAATAATTAATATTTATCCTTATTTATATCTTTTTAAGTAGTGTATTTTATAGATATTTTTATAAGTTATTTTTAAAAGAATATATTGTAGTTATATATTATTAAGTAGTATAATAAATAAAAGTATTTAATAGAGTATATTTAGTAGGTTTAACCCTTTTTAACTCTTAATAACTCTACTTACTTACTCTTTTAATAATCATAATAATAATACTATTACTAATAAGTAGTATTAAATATATTAAAATAACTCTTTATTTATATAAACCTTTTATACCCTTTAGAGTAACTAACGGTTTACGGGCTATATACTTTAGGGAATAGCCATCCAGCTACCTACCTTATTAATCTTTTTTATCGTTAGTTACAATAAATAACACTTAAATTCACCTACTACAACACAGCTTCTACGGATTTAAAGTAATAGGTGTTTTTAATTAATTTTAAAGTAAACTACTAATTACGCTATTAACGCTACTAAAACCACTAACACCTTCCTAGTAAACCGTCTCTTTAAACCCGTTAAATCCGAATTAAACCGTTCTATCGCTTCCCTTAACTATCGTATCCCTTTATAACTAACGCGCCATTACTACGCAACTACAGCTAGTTTAGCTACTTAGCCCTACTATTGTTAGTATCTATCTTAATATTATTATACACAGGCTTTACTAAATATACTAATATTAGTAGCCCCTTAGAGCTTTATAATACTAAAGCTATGTTCTTTAGTTAGTTAAAGTATTTATAGTTATTTTTAAACTATAGGAAATTTATAGTAGTTTTGTTTTATAATTTATATATCGTTACGTTTACTTTAAACTAATTTTTAGTAGTTTAACGACTTAAAGTACTAAATATAGTAAAGAATACCCTTATATTATTTAAGAGGTTGTTTTAGTTAAGTGTTAAATTAGTATTAGGGCCTATATTTAGGCTAAAGAAGTAGTTATAGCCTCTTTTATAGTCTATTTTAATCTATATAGTAATAGAATAGTATTTATCCTAACTATAGGGGGAGTTAGTAAGTAACCTTTTATTAGATATTGTAGTAAGTAGTTTACTTAATAGAGTACTTTAATAATAAGGGTTATTGTGTATATAGGTGTAAAGAAAATAGAAGGAATTAATAAAGACCTTATTCGCAGTATCTTTTTCTTTAATAGTAAACGCTACTAGGGCTTATTAGGCCTTATACACAGCGTAATCCAGCTAAAGGTTCGTACAAGCAAAGGTTTATTTTAATATCGCCGCTTATTAGTAATAGCATTATCGTTATTACTAGTACGTCTACGTCTACGTCTACTACTATAAAAAGGGTAAGTAAGTAGAAGTATTAAAGTACATACACCCTACTAAGCTTTACTTAAAACTACTTAAGCTAGAGGGGGTTAAAGCTACGAAATATACCCTATTAAATACTTCTATTTAATTATACTATTTAATAATATATAGCTATAGTATATTCTTTTTAGAATAACTTATAGAAATATTTAAACAAAATAACTACTTAAAAAACCATAAATTTATATAAATCTTTAACTAAATTATAAGTACTATAACGTACTATAGAACTTAATAAGTCTTAATAATATTCAAAAAGTACTACTACTATAAATAAAGTCTTTATTACTTCCTTTTATTTTTTATATATATACTTAATAATCTATAATATTTAATAAAAAGCTACTTACTACTAGTTTCTACTTCTAAAATAATAACAATTATATAACTTTATAATTATTAACTAACTTTAAAACTAGTAATAAATACTTTATAACTAAAGGATTTAATATAATTAACTTAACTTAAAACTAGTATAAACTATTTAATAAAAAAAAGTAAAATTTATTATTACTAAGATTTACTACTTTTAAACTATAAGTAATTAGTTTAATACTTAGTAAATAATACTTAAACTAAATACTAAGCTTAATAGAACTATATATATTCTATAAACTAAAGTTAACTATAAATACTTTAACTAACTAAAGGACACAGTTACTAAATTTATAGCGCTTTAAGTAGCTACTTTAGTAATATTTAATATTAGTATATTTAGTAAGGCCTATATATAATAATATTAAGATAGATACTAATAATAATATAGCTAAGTAGTTAAACTAGTTATAGTTATATAGTTGAAAAAAGGGATAGTTTAGTTTAAATTAAATTTAATAGGTTTAAAGAAATAGTTTACTAAAAAGGCGTTAGTAGTTATAGTAGTGTTAATAGTATAATTAGTAGTTAAAATTAATTAAAAACACCTGTTACTATAAACCTATAAAAGCTATATTATAGTAAGTATATTTAAGTACTATCTATTATAACTAATAATAAAAAAGATTAATAAAGTAGGTAGTCAAATAGTTTTCTAAAGTATATAGTCTATAGACTATTAACTACTCTAAAGGGGGTATATATATCTTTATATTAGTTAGTATATATTTTAATATTAGTTATACTTTAAACTATACAGTAATTCTTTAGCTTTTAAAATTACTAAGTAGTTTCTTAATTATTAATACACTACTAATAAAGACTTTACTACTAAGTCTTGTTTCTTTTTATATTTTAAGTAATTAATAGTTTATAAGTTATATATATATATATATATATATATATATATATATATAGTATTTTTAAGTAGTTATTTAAATCTTTTAGTAGTGTTTTATATAAATATTTCTACTCCCTTTAGAGTAACTAATAGTCTATAGGCTATATACTTTAGGGAATAGCCGTCTAGCTACTTATTTTACTAATTTCTTTTACTATTATTAATAAATAGCACTTAAATTTACGTACTATAATATAGCTTTTATAAATTTAAAAGTAATAAGTATATTTAATTAATTTTAACTACTAATTATACTATTAATTCTACTAAAACTATTAATACCTTTTACTATCCCTTTAAACCTATTAAAGTTATCCCCTTTAGGGTAACTAATAGCCCACGGGCCACGTACTCTAGAGAATAGCTATCTAGCTACTTACTTCATTAATTCTTTTTATTATTAGTTAATAGCACTCGAATTTACCTACTATAGCATAGCTTCTATAGATTTAAAGTAATAAGTATTTTTAATTAATTTTAAAGTAAACTACTAATTATACTATTAATACTACCGAAACTACTAACGCCTTTCTAAACTATCCCTCTAAACCTATTAAATCTAAATTGAACTATTTTATTACTTCCCTTATAAGCTATATAGCTATAGCTAATTCAGCCGCTCTTTACTATTATTAGTATTTATCTTAATATTACTTTATTAAATATACTAATATTAACTACTTAGGGTACTATAGATTTAGTAACTATATCCTTTAACTAATTAAAGTATTTATAGTTAGCCTTAGTTTATAAAATATATATAGTTCTATTAAACCTGGTATTTAACTTAAGTATTATCTACTACCCCCTCTAGGGTAACTAATAGCCTACGGGCCACGTGCTCTAGGGAATAGCCGTCTAGCTACTTACCTTAGTAATCTTTTTTATTATAGTACTTAAATTTACCTACTATAACGCAGCTCTTATGGATTTAAAGTAATAGGTATTTCTAATTAATTTTAACTACTAATTATACTATTAACGCCGCTAAAATTACTAACGCCTTCTATACGCCTTCTACTATCCCTCTAAACCTATTAACTCTAATCTAAACTAAACCGTTCTTTCCCTTAGCCGTTATATCCCTCTATAACTAACGCGCTGTCGTTATAGACTATATAGCTATAGCTAGTTTAGCCGCTTAGCCCTACTATTATTAGTATTTATCTTAACATTATTACACACAGGCCTTACTAAATATACTAATATTAAATATCACTAAAGTAGCTATTTAGACTAATAAAACTCTAGTAGCTATATCCTTTAGTTAGTTAAAGTACTTATAGTTATCCTTAGTATCTAGGGTTTTTATAGTATCTAAATCCCTATAGTATAAGTTATATATAGTTATTTAAGTATTATAGCTATTACTAGTAGTTTTATAGTAGTAAATTCTAGTAATAATAAGCTTTACTTTATTATTATTAAAAAATTCCTACTAGTTATAAGTTAAGTTAATTATATTAACCCCTTTAACTATAAAGTACTTATTATAGCTTATATAATTAGTTAATATCTATAGAGTTATATTTTAGTATATATCCTAGTACTAGGCGGATAGGGTAAAGATTTTTCTTCTAAATATCATAGTAAGTAGTTTACTTAATAAAGTACTTTTAAGTTATTATTTATATAGGTATATAAAAGATAGAGGAATTAATAAAGGCTTTACTTATAGTAACAGTACCTTTTTCTTTAATAGTAAACGCCACTAGGGCTTATTAGGCCCTACGCGTAATCTAGCTAAAGGTTCGTATAAGTAAAGGTTTATTTCAATACATTAGTTATACTATTTAGTACCACCTATTAGTAATGGTATCGTCGTTATTACTATAAGAAGAGTAGGTAAGTAGAATTATTAAAGTACGTACGCCCTACTAAACTCTACTTAAGACTACTAAGTAGAGCTAAAGGGGGTTAAAGCTACTAGATATACCCTATTAAATACTTCTATTTAATTATATTACTTAAAAATACATAGCTATAATATATTCTTTTTAAAACCCCTTATTAAAATATCTATACTAAATACTATAAAAAAACATAAATAGTAGTAAATTCTAGTAATAGTAAGTTTTACTTTTTTTTTATTAAAGAATTTATATTAGTTTTAAATTAAGTTAATTATATTAACCCCTTTAGCTATAAAGTACTTATTACTAGTTTTATAGTTAATTAATAACTACAAGATTATATAATAGTTATTATTCTAAAGATAAAAGCGAGTAGTAAGTAACTTTTTATTAAATATTATAACTTATTATTATCTTTAGGTATATAAAAATAAAAGAAATTAATAAAGGCCTTATTTATAGTAGTACTTTTTTCTTTAATAGTAAATACTACTAAGACTTATTAAGCCCTATACGTAATTTAACTAAAGGTTTATATAAATGAAGGTTTATTTTAATATATTTAGTACTACTTATTAGTAATAGTATCGTTATTATTACTATAGAAACGGTAGGTAAATAGAAGTATTAAAGTACGTATACTCTACTAAGCTTTACTTAAGACTACTTAGTAAAGCTAAAGGGGGTTAAAGCTACTAAATATACTCTAATAAATACTTCTACTTAATTACACTACTTAATAATATATAGTTATAGTATATTCTTTTAAAAATAACTTATAAAAATATCTAAACAAAATAACTACTTAAAAAAAAAAACCTATTAAATTTAAACTAAACTATTCTATTATTTCTCTTAGTTAGTATACCCCTTTATAACTAATATACTATCGTTATAAACTATATAGTTATCACTAGTTTAGTTACTTTCTACTATTATTAGTATTTATTTTTATATTACTTTACTAAATATACTATTATTAGTAACTATTTAAACTAATAAAACTTTAGTAACTATATTCTTTAGTCAATTAAACTATTTATAGTTATCTTTATTATTTAGAGTTTTTATGAAGTCTATACCCTTTATATATAAGTTATATATTAATATATTTATATAGTAGTTATTACTAGTAGTTTCCTAGTACTAAACTTCTAAAATTATAAGTACTACTTTATTGGTTTTTACTTTAATAGTACTAATTAGAGCTTATATTAATTATATAAGCTTTTATAGCATATAAGTAAGTTATATTATTCTATAAACCTACTTATATTATAATTCAAAAATCTACTAAATAGTAGATAGTTAACTTTTTATAAGTAAATAATTTAATAAAGATATATAAATAAACACTAATAGAGAAAATATATAGTTATTTAGTAAAATAAATAGTAAAGATTATATATAAAGATTTAGTTAAGTTTAAGTTAAAAGATACTTATTTATATAAAGAAAAGTATTTATATACTATATATAGCTTAATAAAAACTACTTACTTCTACTAACTAAGAATAGTATATAAGTTGAGTTTTGCTATCCGGGAGGTACTTTCTAGCTATCCGGGAGGTACCCTACTTATCCTACTTCCTAGCTATCTAATTAACTAGGTAAGCTTACACCCATTAGCGTAATTAAGCTATCGCAACCGTTGTAATTAAACTATTACGACCGTTGTAATTAAGCTATTACAACTATCGTAATTAGGGTACTGTAATTACTATGTAATTTGTACTATAATTAAAATACTAAATTTGAGCCGTCGCGACTATTATAATTAAGCTATTACGACCGTTGTAATTAAGCTATTACGACCGTTATAATTAGGGTACTGTAATTACTATGTAATTTGTGCTGTAAGTAAAGTACTAGATTTAAGTCGTTGCGACGGTTATAATTAAGCCGTTGCGACCGTTGTAATTAAGCCGTTACAATTAATCTAATTAATCCTATTAGTTAGATAAGTAGGGTACCTCCCGGATAGCCAGAAAGTACCTCCCGGATAGCAAAACTCTATAAGTTATATAGTATAGTTAATTAAAGGAGTTTTACTATTAGGGCCTTATAACTTAGTTATTAGGGACTTCCCCTACTTTTCGGACTAATTAAGTTAATTAGCTTAAACACACTAAAAAACAACATATTACATAATTACTTAACATTTAATTTAATTAGGTTTTTATTATAGCTTTTACTATATCTCAATACAATAAACATATACTCTTTAGTTAATTACAGCCCCTTTTACCCCTAAATTAATTAATCCTAGTATAGCATAGCTAGTACTATAGATACTAGTAGCTCTAAACTACCCCCGGCCTTCTACCTACTACACTAGGCTCTCTTTAGCACTAGCACTTCCTTACTACTACTTCTACCTACTATAATATATTCCTAAGTTAACTAAGGCTACTATAAAAGCTTATTGTTAGAGCTATACTTAAAATATAAGTAGTTATAATAAATACTCGCTTTAATAGGCTATAGTACTAGAATTTTAGTCTTTTTAGCTACTTTAGCTTTAGGTTACTTAAAGGTATTATAGTACTATTTAAAGGTACTATAGTTAACTTATAAGGGCAGCTATAAAGAAACTTAATAAACTAAGGGTTATAGATCTTTAGTAGTATATTATTTATATTTAATAGCTAAATTAGCTACTAGTATAAGTAGTATTTATACTATATAACTATAAGGCCTTCTATACGTATAATCTTAAAGATATAGTAAGTATAAAGGAGCTTAAACTAGTATATAAAGTAGCTACTATAGGGACTAAGGTCTTTTAGTCTCTTATTAGCCTTTAAAGGTATTATAATAAGTATAATATAGTATTAATAGGCTATAAGATCTAGTGCTAAATATCCTACCTACTTAGGGGTATTTCTAAGTTAATCCTCCTACTAGAGGTAATCCTAACAAACCCTTACTTCTATTATAGTATAGTAAATAATATAGTCCCTCTCTTTATTCTTAAGTATCTCCTTAACTATATTAACTATACTAAAGACATTAGTAGTACTATAAATAATATATAACTTAAGGTCCTTATAAAATGTCTTTATAAGGGAGTTAGTATAAATACTATAGTTTTAATACTTAATAATAAAGTACTATACCTACTACTCTTTAATAGGAAAATAAATATAGTTAATATACACTAAGACCTCCTCCTTAGCCTTAACTCCTCCTATAGGCACTTAAGAGTAACGTTAAAGTTATTAATAGTATCTATATAAAGAATGTAAGCCTATAACTACATAAAGCCCTTAGGGCTATACTTAACCTCTAAGTTGTTAAGGCGGCTTAATAAAAAGGTTTTATTAACTTAAGTAAACTCGTTAAAGTAGGTAATAATAGGATTATAAAG
Organism: Colletotrichum musae; assembly: GCA_027406025.1. NCBI lineage: Eukaryota > Fungi > Ascomycota > Sordariomycetes > Glomerellales > Glomerellaceae > Colletotrichum > Colletotrichum musae. The sequence continues at coordinate 4,271,791 of JANVYC010000007.1, forward strand.
CTCTATAAGCGTCTAGACCCGGGCCTCCTACTTTACCTCTATATTAGCCTTTATAGTAGCCTTATTCCAGCCTACTTTAAACTCATTAAAAACCGGACCACTAAGGCCTTACTACTTATACTTAGCGTTACTCTTAATATTAGCGTTAATATAGAAAATACAGAGTTATAGTTATATATTAAAAATCGTAGTAATAAGGCTATTCTATAGAGCTACTTTAAAGTCTATAATAGCTGTATAAGGTACTACTATACTGCTAATCTCTTTATATATAGAGTTAAGGTTCTTAATTAGTTAGTTATAGCTATACTAAGTCTTAGTATTAATAAAGCTAAAAGTGTAGTTAAATAATAAGCTAATATCTATTATACTAGTAACTTAAAAAAAGGGCATCTTATACTTATTAATTTAATATATATTATCTATATTAATAATCTTTAAAAAGTACTTTTATATCTTTTTATACTATAAGTACGTCTAAAGTAGTCCTTTAAGTACATTAAGGTTGTTAGTAGACTACTTAATACAATACTTAAAGCCTTAAAACTAAAAACGGGTAAATAATATCTATATAAGTATCCTACTACTAAGGCTATTAATATACGCCTTTTATCTTATATTATTAATATCCTTCTAAATAAAAAACACATTACTACTAGTAGCTATATAGCTATAGACTATAAAGTTAACCTTATAAAACTTAATAGCTTTATAATAAAAAAGGGATCTAATGAGGTTACGTTATATATTAGTAAGCTTATAGTAAGTAGAATAGACCAAGGGATTAGGAGACGGGCCGTAGTTATACTCTCTATACTTAATTACCCAGCTCTAGCACTAATTATTACTAGTATAAATAGTAGTAATCCTATACTAAAGGTAGCCTTACTTAGTAGTAGTAGTTTAACGTAGGCTAACGCTTTTAGTAGGTCTAAGGGTATTATAGTTGTACTTAAACTTATATTAGGTATATTCGCTGTTATAGTAGTTAGTACCGTTTTAGTAAATAATCACAAAGCTATAGGGCCTAGTATAAATCGTATTAAAGTAATTTTAAAGTACTTAAACAGTCTCTACAGGCTAACTATTAATACTACCTTTTAAAGGGTTAGGAATAGCTTTATATTAAGGTATAGGCGGCGCGCCTTTGTTGTAGGTAAAATCTATTGTAGTAATAGTGTTATAGTAGTTATAATAGAAAGGATTTTTTCGCTACATAGTATATAGTAGAAGAAATTATATAGGTGTAGTGTAGAGGGATCCTATTAACTTAATTAGTCTAAAAAGTAGGGGAAGGCCCTAATAGCTAAGTTACAAGGCCCTAATAGTAAAACTTAATTAAAGACTCTATAGCTCCTACTCTAAAAAAACTTTAATAGCTATACTAAATAAGTATATAATACTTAGTTAAGTATAAAAACACCTAAGTAGTATAGAATTTAAATTTATTACTTTTACTTTTTATAAAGTAAAGTTAAGTAGACTTATAACTACTAAGTTAATTACCTAAGTTTTAATAGTATAAAAGTACTTTTTAGTAGTATTAATACTAGTTAATATTTATAAAAGTATATTTTTTCTATTTATTTTAAAGCTAAATAAAGTAAATAAAAATTACTTTTTTAACTATTATAGTAGGTAGTTTACTTAGTATAGTACGTTTAGCTTTAAGGGTTATTATATATATATATAAAAGACGTTTTTAGTACGTTTAAGTAGCTACTTAATTATAGATATATTACTAATAAAGACCCTACTACTAAGGACCCTTCTTCCTTTCCTTTAACTAATAGCCTATATATTATATATAGGTAATTAGTATATAAATCTATCTACTATAATATAACTACTATAGCTTTAAAGTAATAAGAGTATTTAATTAATTTTAACTACTAATTACACTACTAATATCTCTATAACTACTAATACTATCTACTATTTCTTTAAACCTATTAAATTTAATTTAAACTGTTTTTTTACTTTCTTTAGCTATTATATCTCTATATAACTAACGTACTATTATATCTCTATATAACTAACGTACTATTATTAACTATATAACTATAGTCAATTTAACTACTCTTTATTATTATTACTATTTATTTTAATAGTATTAATCTTATTAAATATATAAGTATTAGCTACTTAAGACTCTGTAGCTTTAGTAACTGTATTTTTTACTTAGTAAAAGTATTTATAGTAGTTATTAAACTTTAAAACCTTTAGAGTACTATTTATATTTTTATAGTAGTTAGTTATAGTAGTATTTATAGTTATATTATTATTATTTATTAAATAATATTTGTGTTTTTTTTAAGTAGTTGTTTTATCTAGATATTTCTACAAGTTGTTCTAAAAAGAATATACTATAGCTATACATTATTAAGTAGTGTAATTAAATAGAAGTATTTAATAGGGTATATTTAGTAGCTTTAACCCCCTTTAGCTTTTAACAATTCCACTTCCCTACCCTTCTAGCAATAATAACGATACTATTACTAATAGGCGGTGCTAAATATATTAAAATAAACCTTTACTTATACGAACCTTCGGCTGGATCACGCTATGCATAGGGCCTAATAAGCCCTAGTGGTGTTTACTATTAAACAAAAAAGTACTACTATAAGTAAAGCCTTTATTAATTCCTCTATCTTCTATATATATAAATAATAACCCAGAAGTACCCTGTTAAGTAAACTACTTACTATAATATCTAAAAAGAAGATCCCCGCTTTATTAACTTAAAATACTTTATTAACTATTTTTAAAAAGAATATATTATAATTATATAGTATTAACTAGTATAATAATTAAAAGTATTCAATATAGTATATTTAATAACTTTAACTCTCTTTAACTCTTAATACTTTAATTTATTTACTCTTTCTATAGTAATAATAAAAATACTCTTACTAATGAATAGTAATATTCAAATAAACCTTTATTTAAATAAATATTTAACTAAATTATAAGTACTAAAATATACTATAAAGTCTAATAGGGTTAAATAGTATTTATAAGTAAATATAAAGATACTACTATTATAAATAAAGTATTTATTAATTTTTTTACTTTTTATATATTTATATATATTTAATAATATATAATATTTTAAAAGAAAAACTCCTCTTTACTTAACTTAATACTAGAATTAATAAGAATATATAGTTTTATAAAGATTAACTAGTACTAGTATTAATAGTTATATACTATAAAAGTCTATATAATTAATATAATTTCTCATTAGTACTACTAAAGTAAAGATAATAAAGTAGTACTTATAATATTAAAGGTTTTATATATATGTTTTTATAGTTATAATACTACTTAAAGTAGAGTAAAAAAAGAAATCTACTAAGTAGAGAATATTTTAAGTAAAAAATTATAAAAGGTCTTATATACCCCCTATAGAGTAACTAACAGCCTATACGCTACGTACTTTAAGGAATAGCTATTTAACTACCTATCTTATTAGTTCTTTTTATTATTTATAAGTAATAATAAATAGTACTTAAATTTACCTACTATAACGCAGCTTTTATATATTTAAAGTAATAGGTGTTTCTAATTAATTTCAAAGTAAACTACTAATCACGCTATTAATACTACTAAAACTACTAACGCCTTTTATACGCCTTTTATATACTTAACTATTTAGTAAACTATTCCTTTAAACCTATTAAATCTAAACTAAACTAAACTATCCCTTCCCTTAGCCGCGCAGCTATTGCTAGTTTAGCCGCTCCCTACTATTATTAGTATCCGTCTTAATATTATTATATACAGGCCTTATTAAATATACTAATATTAATAGCTACTGAAAGTACTATAGATTTAGTAGGCCACGTTCTTTAGTTAGTTAAAGTATTTATAGTTAGCCTTAAACTATAAAGTACTTAAAAGGGTTCTATTTTATAATTCAAAATTATTATATTTATATTAAACCTATTATTAGTAGCTTAATAGTAGTAAATAATAGTAATAATAATAAGCTTTTTTTTTCTTTTTATTAAAAATATATATTAGTTATAAATTAAGTTAATTTTATTAACCCCTTTAGTTATAAAGTACTTATTACTACTTTTATAGTTAGTTAGTAACTATAAAGTTATATAATAGTTATTATCCTAAGGGTAGAAGCTAGTAGTAGGTAGTCTTTTATTAAATATTATAAGTTATTATATATTTATATAAAAGATAAAGGAATTAATAAAGGCCTTATTTATAGTATCTCTTTCTTTAATAGTAAACGCTATTAGGACTTATTAGACCCTAGATATAGTATAATCCAGCTAAAGGTTTATATAAATAAAGCTTTATTTTAATATATTAGTTATACTATTTAGTACTACTTATTAGTAATAGTATTGTTATTATTACTATAAAAAGAGTAAGTAAGTAGAAGTATTAAAGTATATATACCCTATTAAACTCTACTTAAAACTACTTAGTAAAGCTAAAGGGGGTTAAAGCTACTAAATATACCCTATTAAATACTTTTATTTAATTATACTACTTAAAAATATATAGCTATAATATATTCTTTTTAAAGCCCCTTATTTAGATATTTATATAAAACTATAAAAAACACAAAAGGTTTTATATTATAAAACTATTAATAAAAACTACTATATAAATATAATAATACTTAACTTATATATAAAAACTAAAGATTTTATAAGAATCATAAATATTTATATATAAGTAGAACTTCCAGTCTTTAGTTAGGTTAATTTAATTTAAGCTATATAAAATAGTTAGTTAAATTAACTATTTATAGTTACTTAAAATAATTAATACTACTAATATATTAATAAGCTTTAAATATAGTTAAAGACTAGTAGAAATAAAGTTAAGTAGTTTAAATATAGCTTTAAAGAATTATTAAATATATATATATAATAAAAGAATTAATAAAAGCCTTATTTATAGTATTTTGTTATTATGTTTTTTTTATAGTATCTAGTATAGATATTTCGATAAGGGGTTCTAAAAACAATATATTATAGCTATGTATTTTTAAGTAGTGTAATTAAATAGAAGTATCTAATAGGGTATATTTAGTAGCTTTAACCCTCTCTAGCTCTACTAAGTGGTCTTAAGTAGAGCTTAGTAGGGTATATGTACTTTAACGATTCCGCTTACCTACTCTTCTAGCAATAACAACGATACTATCACTAATAGGTGGTAATGTTAAAACAAACCTTTACTTGTGTGAACCTTTAGCTGGATTATGGGCGCTGTGACGTACTGTAGGGCCTAATAAGCCCTAGTGGCGTTTACTATTGAAGAAAAAGGCACTAATAGTATCTTTTTATTAATTATATATTAGTAATAGTATTATTATTATTACTAAAAGAGTCGATAAGTAAAAGTGTTAAAGTATATATACCCTACTAAATTCTACTTAAAAGTACTTAAACTAAAGAGAGTTAAAGCTACTAAATACACCTTATTAAATACTTCTATTTACTTATACTACTTTAAAATATATAACTATAAAATATTAATTTTAAAATAACTTATAGAAATATTTATATAAAATATTAATTAATAAAATATAAATTTACTAACTATAAATAATACTAAGACTTATTAAGCTTTATATATAGTATAATTTAAATAAAGATTTATAAAAGTAAATATTTATTTTAATATATTAGTTATACCTACTACTTACTAGTAATAGTATTATTATTACTACTACTATTATTATTACTATTATTATTACTACTACTATTATTATTATTATATAAACTTAATTAAATATACTAATATTAAAAAGCTACTTAAAATACTATAAATTTAATACTTATACTTTTTAATTAATTAAATTACTTATAAGTATTTTAACTTATAAAATAAGTATATTAAAATATATTTATATTTTTTTAAGTAGTTATTTTATCTAAATATTTCTATAAGTTATTCTAAAAAGAATATACTATAACTATATATTATTAAATAGTGTAATTAAATAGAAGTATTTAATAGGGTATATTTAGTAGCTTTAACCCCCTTTAGCTTTACTAAGTAGTCTTAAGTAGAGCTTAGTAGGGTGTACGTACCTTAATACTTCTACTTACCTGCCCTTTTAGCAATAACAACAATACTATCACTAATAGGCGGTGCTGAACGGCGTGACTGATATGTCGAAACAAACCTTCACTTATGCAAACCTTCGGCCGGATCACGCTGCGCGTAGGGCCTGATAAGCCCTGGTGGCGTTCACTATTGAAGAAAAAGGCACTGCTGCTGCGAGCGAGGCCTTCGTCGATTCCTCCCGTCTTCCACACACCTACACACAATAACAACCCTTGAAGCCAAAAGCACCCTGTTGAGCAAACCACCTACCACGATGTCCGACAGAAGGTTGCCCGCCGACTCCCCCTATGGCTGGGACAAACACCATTCCATCGTATATCAAAATATATATTTAATACTATCTTAGTAGTTGTATATAATACTAAGATAATTTCTATTAGTAGTGACAAATACCACCAACATCGTCTTTAATTGTCCAGTTGTCTGCCAATCCACTAACCTCAACCTCGAGGCCATGGACAGAATGCCCAGGGTTACCAATCAAAAAGTCTCCCTTGCCTTCCGCCTTATTTGAATTACTCATGAAGCGACGTGTCCAATCCGCGATCGCTGGCTCGCCTGTTTCATCCCGAGCTTGTTTTAAGAACGGGATAAGGGCAGTGCCACCGGTGCCCTTGAGCTTCTTCTTGTTCTGATCGGCATCTGCATAACTATCCCTAGCTACAGGCCGGGGTTCCCGCGAGGCTGTAGCCAGGTTTAGACGATGGCGTCCAGTCTCTGGGCTTCCAGACCTGCCGCGAGCACGCATCTGGCGCGATGGAATGATGATGTAGCGGGTGACTATAGCGATATGTTTGTCTCGGAAAGCACTCAGCATGGCGAGGCAAGCATCATAGGCCAAACATAGTTGATGGTTCGACTTGTGAGACTCCACAAACTCGCGAATGTTGGCGACGCTGGTAACGTCTCTGAGAAATCGTGCGTGGGAGCCCGGCATATAGCGGCGCATATCCATGATAAAATTATGCTTTGGCATAGGTGCTCGCGACTCACGTTCACTTTCGGAGAACCGGTCTCGCTTCTCCCCAGTTGGACGATGATCGATGCCAAGGATGATGTCAAAGAACTGGATCAGGCTGCTCTGAGCATTGCTGCCGCCGCTATACCGGCGATAATCCTCATGACCGGAACCATCGTTGTAGTTGATGCCGTCGGGAAGGCCCGCTTCAGCCATGTTCTTGCTGCCAGCCAGAAAGACCCGGATTCTGCTATAGAAGATATTCGGATCGCAACTCTCATGCATGCGCTGCAAAATGTTTGTCAGGTCGGTCAAGCGCTCTGCAAACGTGCGCAGACACCGAGCCACGACAGTTGTATCTCCTCGACGAGCAGCAGCCACCGCGCCGAGCATGAGCGGGATGATGGGGGCACCGCGGGCCTCGATAGCAACCGACACAAGGTAAAACCAGGATTCATCGAGTGAACCAGTGAAGGTATTGAGGGTGGCAAGATTTTCGAGGTTGTCTATTTCTTCATCGACAAAAAGAGGCTTGAAGTTCCAGAGACACAAAGCTGCGTAGGTAGCGACTGGGGGCAGTTCCAAATGGGATGAGACCTCCAATAGCGGGATTGTGATGGCTGGGGGCAACTCATCACGCGGGGCATCGCCGCCCCAGATGTAGGCGTGGGCCATGAAACATAGCAGCGAGTATGCTCTCCGCCATTCTGCGTCGTGTTCCAGACCGATGGTGGAGAGGACGGGCAGCCGGTCCACAACGGGGCGAAGACGATGACTTAGGATCAGCGCCTGTAGGTTGGCGACCACTGCCTCCCACTTATTGTAGTAGGGGTCTGGAAGTCGGGTCAATGGAAGAACGTCCGGCAGGAATCCATGGCTAGGCGAGATTCCATAGTCGGACAGGACCGGAATGGGAGGAATCATAATGTGCGCCTCCGAGAGCCGAAGGGTGAGTCGTTTGGCGGAAAACAAAGCGTGCCTTTACCCAGCGACTCTTGGGTTGGGGCAAGGAAACGACTTAGGGCGGCGCGCCAAAGACAGTGGGTAATCGAGTGAAGACGCAAGGAGTATCCAGATCTTGGCTCTGGAGTACTCCTCAGCCGCGTGAGAGATCCTCGAGGTTGCTAACATACGGCCGGCGTAAGTGGAATGGACAACTTTTGTTAATATTCGCGAACATAGGCAGTAGGCAGTTAGGCAGTTCTAGGTAACCACCATTATTACTAATGAGCCCGCCTATTTTGACTGGGTACCCGGGCTGGATTAACTGGGTTCTCCATATCTCTAATAAATCCCTGCGCCCCTATTAGCTAAATAGTATACTGCCAGCCCTTGTTACTATTAGTACTTTTAATTTAAACTGTAAAAAGGGCAGTAATTAATATATCTTAAGTAGCTTTATAAGAATAATAGAAATAGCTATTACTATATAGTTAATTATTAACTATTAACTATTAACTATATTATTTAACTTTATATAATACTATATTACTATTTAAACTTCTTAAGACTTTTACTATAGTAATTTTACTTATATTTCTTACTATCTCTTTTAAGTATCATTACTATATCTTTTTCTATATTTATAACTTTAACTATATTCCTAACTATTCTAGTTACTTTATTTTTATTACTTAAGTTATATTTAATTTTACTATATTACTTCTAAAGTTAAAGTAATATATATATTTTTATAGTTATAATACTACTTATAGTAAAGTAAAAAAAGAAATCTACTAAGTAGAGAATATTTTAAGTGAAAATCTAGTAAAGAATGTATTTAGGTTAATATATATATTTAGTAAGTTAATAAAAAGAAGTTATTTTAAAAAAAAAGTAAATACGTTATTAATATTAACCCCCCTTTAGCTATATTAACTATAACACCCGAAGTTATTATTATTAAATTATATAGCTTAGAGCTACTAGTATGTTATAACGTATAGGTAGATTTTAGTATTTAAAAAAGCTAATAGCTACTCTAAAATAATATTTTACTAGTTCTAAAGGCTATAGTTATATTTAGAGACTAAAAGGCCTATAATACAATTAAAGTAAAAAAAGTATATTAATAGTACTAAAAACTACAAAATAATATATAATATTAATATATATAATATATATAAAATTTATATTTAAAAGTCTTATTTTACTAGTGTCTTTACTATATATAATTAGTTGTTTTTAAACTACTTTTTTAAATATTTATATTTTTAAGTAGTTATTTTATATAGATGTTTCTATAAGTTATTTTAAAAAGAATATATTATAACTATGTATTTTTAAGTAGTGTAATTAAATAAAAGTATCTAATAGGGTGTATTTAGTAGCTCTAACTCCCTTTAACTCTTAATACTTCCGCTTATCTACTCTTTCTACTATAGTAGTAAACATAAACGTAAACGTACTAGTAATAACAATAATACTATTACTAATAAGCGGCGCTAAATAGCGTGACTAATATATTAAAATAAATTTTTACTTATATAAACCTTTAGCTAAATTACGCTATACGTAGGGCCTAATAAGTCCTAGTAGCGTTTACTATTTAAGAAAAAGGCACTACTACTATAAGTAAGGCCTTTATTAATTCCTTTTATTTTCTATATACCTATATATATAATAACCTAAAAGCACTCTATTAAATAACCTATTTACTATAATATCTAAAAAGAAGATTTCTATTTACTCTACTTAACTTTAGAATAAATAAAAGAATATAATTCTATACATATTAATTACTATTAATACTACTAAAAAGTATTTTTATACTATAAAAGTTTATATAATTAATACAACTCTTAATTAGTACTAATAAAGTAAAAGTCATAAAGTAATACTTATAATTTTAAGAGTTTTATATTATAAACCTACTAGCAATAGCTTTAATATAAATAGAATAATACTTAATTTATACTTAAGAGATTTAAATACTATAAAAATTCTAAATATTAAGAATAAGTATAAATACTTTAACTAATTAAAGGATATAGCTTTTAAAGTTTTATTAACTTAAGTAGCTATTAATATTAGTATATTTAGTAAAGTAATATTAAGATAGATATTAATAATAGTAGGGAGTAGTTAAATTAGCTATAGCTATATAGTAATAGTGCGTTAATGATAGAGGGATGTAACGGCTAAGAGAAGTAATAGAACGGTTTAAATTAAATTTAATAGGTTTAAAAGAACGGTTTACTAAATAGTTAGTTATATAGGAGGTATATAAAAGGTATTAGTAGTCTTAGTAGTATTAATAGTATAATTAGTAGTTTACTTTAAAATTATTTAAAAATACTTATTACTTTAAAACTATAGAAGCTACTTTATAGTAAGTAAATTTAAGTACTATAATAAAAAAGATTAATAAAGTAGGTAGCTACATAGCTATTCCCTAGAGTATATAACCTATAAGCTCTTAGTTACTCTAAAGGGAGTTATTCTTTAAATATAAAAGTTACTGTAAATATATTTTAACCCTTTTTGTGTTTTTTTTAAGTAGTTGTTTTGTCTAGATATTTCTATAAGTTATTCTAAAAAGTATATACTATAGCTATATATTATTAAGTAGTGTAATTAAAAAGAAGTATTTAATAGGGTGTATTTAGTAGCTTTAACCCCCTCTAGGTCTACTAAGTAGTCTTAAGTACAGCTCGGTAGGGCGTACGTACTTTAACAATTCCGCTTATTTACTCTTCCTACTGTAGCGGTAGATATAGGCGTAGACGTAGACGTACTAGTAATAATAATAATACTATTACTAATAGGCGGCGATGTTAAAACAAACCTTTACTTGTATAAACCTTTAGCTAGATTACACTATAGGTACTGTAATGTACTATAGGGCCTAATGAGCCTTAGTGGCGTTTATAATTAAAGAAAAAGGTACTACTACTATAAGTAAGTCCTTTATTAATTTCTCCCGTTTTCTATATTTACACCTAATAATTTTTTAAAGTAATAGAATAGTAAAAACTACTATAAATATTAAAGTCCCCTAGTTACTAAATACTAAATACTATAACCTAGTCGCTATAGTTAAGAATAATATTAAGTAACTTAGTAATATAGCTATATAGCTTAGTATTAATACTATTGATACATAGTATAACTAACTAGTTTAACTCTTAAATATAAAAATCTAAATTACTATTTTTAGTTTTTACTTTTTTTAAACTAGTAGTAATAGAGACTAAATAAGAAATATTAAATAAAACCTATTAACTAATTTAATACTAAGTTAGATTTTAGACTTACTATTTTTAAAAGATAACTAATACTACTTAAAGTAAGTAATAGAGGTAGTAATGATAACTATAGATCCCCTAAAGTTAAGAAACTAGTACGTTTAATAAGGCCTAGCTAACTATATTGAAACGTCTACTAATAAGCATAGGGAAAAGTAGTTTAATTAAGTTAACTAGCTATAGTATAGTTAATAATAGTGCGTCGGTTATAGAGGGATTTGATAGTTAAGGGAAGGGACGGTTTGGTTTAGTTTGGATTAGATTTAATAGGTTTAAAGGGATAGTTTACTAGGAAGGCGTTAGTAGTTTTAGTAGCGTTAACGGTGTAATTAATAGTTAAAATTAATTAAAAACACCTATTACTTCGAATCCATAGAAGCTGCGTTATAGTAGGTAAACTCAAGTACCGTTAACAATAAAAAAGATTAACGAAGTAGGTAGCCGGACGGCTATTCCCTAGAGCACATGGCCCGTAGGCTGTTAGTCACCCTAGAGGGGGTATATTTTAACCCTTTAAAAAACTATTCTTAATAAACTAACTATTTAGTACTTATAACTTTATAACTTTTAAGTACTTATAAATACTCTTAATATATAAAAAGCTTTTTATTTAACTTTTATATTTTTAAAGCTTTTTATTAATAATACTCTACTCCAAAAGCTATAGTTTAGTAACTACTTAAAGTTTATTACTTATTATAACTTTAAACTAAAAGCTTCTTACTTTTTAACTATAAAATTTAAAATAATTATATTTACTATAAATATTCCCCTTTAAGTACTTTTAAATAAAAACCTTTTACGTTTATTTAAAACTATAAATTACTACTATACTAAAGTAATAATTAACTTTTTTTTTAAAAAAACTCTTAAACACTATATTAACTCTGTACTTTAATATTATATAATACAAGTAAAATACTAAAAGTAAGAAAACACTAAAAATACTATTATTCTTTTAATATAAAGTACTATTATTCAAAGGCTTAGAATTTAGTACTATTTAAGTACTTTAAAACTAATTATTTAAATTTAAAACCTTTATAAATACTTTAGACTTTTAAAAAGAATATACTATTAATATATTTAACAGTTTTATTTATTTTCTTATAATAGCTACTTTTACTAGTAAAAATAGTTAAAACTTATAAAGTAAATTGTTTTAAGTAGAATATAAATAAAAAAGATACTATAACTAATATTAATAATATTAAAGAAGTATAGTATAATTATAAATAGGAAATAGTTTTTAATCACAACACTACTATAGCTAAGACCTTGAATTATAACCTATATAAAAGTAACTAATATACTAAAAATACTCCTAGCTAAATAGCTTCTTAAAACCTATACTAAATAGTATAACTTAATATAGCTACTATATTCTATAAATTAAAAACCTTTTTCTTTAAACCCCCTTTAGAGTAACTAACGGCCTATAGGCTACGTGCTCTAGGGAAATAGCCGTCCAGCTACCTACTTCGTTAATCTTTTTTATTATTAGTTAATAGCACTTAAATTTACTTACTATAATACAGCTTTTATAGATTTAAAGTAATAAGTGTTTTTAATTAATTTTAAAGTAGATTATTAATTACACTATTAATACTACTAAAACTACTAACGCCTTCTATATACCTCCCGTACGCCCAACTATCTAGTAGACCGTCCCTCTAAACCTATTAACTCTAATCTAAACTAAACCGTCCCTTCTCTTAGCCGTTACATCCCTTTATAACTAACGCACTATCGCCGCGCAGCTATAGCTAGTTTAGCCACTTAGCCCTACTATTATTAGTATCTATATTAATATTATTATATATAGACTTTACTAAATATATTAATATTAATAGCTATTTAAACTAATAAGACTCTAGTAGCTACGTTCTTTAACTAGTTAAAGTACTTATAGTCATCTTTAGTATTTAGGGTTTTTATAGTATTTCAATTCTTATAGTATAAGTTATATAAAATTACTTAGGCGTTATAGCTATTATTAGTGGTTTTATAGTAGTAAACTTTAGTAATAGTAAGCTTTACTTTATTATTATTAAAGAATTCTTATTAGTTATAGGTTAAGTTAATTATATTAACCCCTTTAACTATAAAGTACTTATTATAGCTTATATAGTTAGTTAATATTTATAGAGTTATATTTTAGTGTGTATCCTAGTACTAATTAGATAGAGTAGGGATCTTTTTTTTAGATATTATAGCTTCAAGGGTTGTTATTTATATATATAAAAACAGAGGAATTAATAAAGGCTTTACTTATAGTAGTGCCTTCTTCTTTAATAGTAAACGCTACTAGGGCTTGTTAGGCCCTATGCGTAATCTAGCTAAAGGTTTGTATAAGTAAAGGTTTATTTTAATATGTTAGCTATGCCCGCTACTTATTAGTAATAGTATTATTGTTATTACTAAAAGAGTAGGTAAGTGGAATTGTTAAGGTACGTACGCCCTACTAAGCCCTACTTAAGACTACTTAGTAGAGCTAGAGGGGGTTAAAGCTACTAGATATACCCTATTAAATACTTTTATTTAATTATACTACTTGAAAATGTATAGCTATAATGTATTTTTTTAGAACCCCTTATTAAAATATCTATACTAGATACTATAAAAAAATATAAAAACTATTTTTTATTAAGTTACTTAAACTTTTTAAACTTAAAAGTATTAATAAAACCCTTATTAACTAAGGTTTAGTCTATCTTTTATATTCCTTAACTCTATATATATTTACCCTATAATAATACTAGTATAACTACTATTATTATTTACTCCATACTAACTTTAAATGAAACGCTGTATAATTTATAATTAATTATAAAAATAAATTAAAAAAGATTTAAAATAAAAGCTTATAATTATAAACTTTACTATATTTTTAATAATAATAAAAATAATAATAATAAAAACCCTAACTAGAGTATAGTTTTTATAAATAAAAAGATTTAGTTTACTCTATTTTTACTTAACTTTATTAAAAGTAGTAGTAACTATACTAAAGTAGTAGAATTAAAGTCATATACTAGGGCTTAATTTAACTTAATAACTACTACTTTATTATTTTAAAGTTAAATAACTATTGTAAATACTTTATTTAAGTAATTTAAGTAATTTAAGTAGCTTATAAGTACTTAGTACTTAGTAGGCCTAGAAATTAGTATATTAAAAGTTAATTAAGGTAAATTAGATCATTTATTAATAAGTATAGGGTTTATTAGTTAGATTATATAATTTAGTATAGTAAGGTTAGGGTGTATAAGTATATATAGAATTATAGTTATATTAAGAAGAGTTTTATACTATAAAGCGCTATACTCGTTAGAGTATTATATCTCCAGTTAGTTACCTTAGTACCTAAAGCGCAGCTTATAAGACTAAAGCCTAAAAGGGCTTATTATAACACACCCCCTAGTAATAGTAACGTCGCTATTAGCTACATTAAAGCTATATCCCTTATCTCCTTTTTATTCTAAATATAAATAAATAAAGTATCTAAAGTACTTATTAAAATTATATAAATAAAATTATATAAAAGGAATATTCTTTATAGTTATATTAGCTATAAAAAGTACTTTTAACTATAGTTAAGATCGTAGTTACTCTCTTTTAAAGTATAAAGATTTTTTACTAAGTAAACTATAAGTAAAAAAATATATATAACTTCTCTAACTACTACTTAAAATTCTCTTTTTCTTTTTTTTAGTATACTTATTTTAAAAAATTATAAATTACTACTTTACTACCCTATACTTTGTATACTACTTTTGAGATATTTACTAATAAATATATAGTAAATTAAATTATTAAAATACCTTTTAAGTATAAGTAGTTTAAGGAGTATAAAGTAAAGATTACTAAGGGTAAGAAGCGCGCTAGGCTCGCGCGCGAGTATAAAGCGCGTAGCGGCTCTACTAACTCTACTAACCCTCTTAATACTACTAGTAGCAGCAGCTATAATAATAAAAAAGAAAAAGAAAAAAAAAAATAATAACTTTAAGTACTTAGTAACCCCTCTTCTCCGTCCCTTTTCCTTACCCCCTCCCTTTTATACTCTATATAAAAAGAACTATACCCTTATACTATTTAATAAAAATAATATTAAGTATAACCCCCCTTATGTATATGTATTTTTGTAGTTATAATACTGCTTATAGTAAAGTAAAAAAAAGAAATCTACTAAGTAGAGAATATTCTAAGTAAAAAATCTAGTAAAGAATGTATTTAGGCTAATGTATATATCTAGTAAGTTAATAAGTAAAGGTTGTTTAAAAAGAAGAGTAGATGCGTTACTGATATTGACCCCCTCCAGCTGTGCCAACCATGACGCCCGAAGTCATCCCGATGACTTCCGCCTGCCTGCTCTTGCGCCACGAAGCGCGGCGCGGTGGCAGCAGTGATAACGACGATGCCATCACCGATAGGCGGCGATGTCGAAACAAACCTTCGCTTGTGCGAACCTTCGGCTGGATTACGGGCGCCGTGACGTACTGTAGGGCCTGACGAGCCCTAGTAGTGTTCACAATTAAAGAAAAAGGCACTGCTACAAGCAAGGCCTTCCTCGATTCCTCCTATCTTCTATATTTGTATTTAATAATTATAATAAGTTTAATATAGCTTAATAACTATATAATACCTAAGGGCTTTAGCCTCTTAGCTATAGCCTTTAGAGACTTTTTTAAAGCTAGTTAGGCTATTAAAGATATAGGCTTTAGTAGCTTTAATAGTAGTATTAACTTTATAGACCTTTTGTTTAAGATATAAAGGGCTATTACTAGGTTTAAGTACTACTTACTACTTAAAAATAGTCTAGACCTATGGATTAGGATTATGTATAATTTTTTATATAACCTCTTTATTAATATATTTATTAAAATAGTTAGAGTGTAGGTGCGTTACTTAGGAGCCTTAGCTTAGTATAGTAGCGTAATAAGTACTACTACTATAGTTATTAAGGCCCTTAATAGTATAAGGGAAGCTACTAGGAATTAGTACGTAGCTTAAGACTTAACTATAATATATTAAGATATATACTAATAAAGGTAGAGTGGATCTTTTAAATAAGGTTAACTAGCTATAGCGATGTAGTGACGGTGTATTAGTTGTGGAGAAGGTCGATGGCTGAGGGAAGTGGAGGGACGGTTTGGATTAGATCTAATAGGTTTAGAGGGACGGTCTGCTAAGAAGCGTATAGACGGCGTTAGTGGTTTCAGTGGCGTTAGTGGTGTAATTAGTAGTCTGTGAAATTAATTAAATACTGCTATTACTTTAAATACGTAGAAGCTGCGTTGTAGTAGGTGAATTTGCGTGCTAATTGCTGACTGACGACGAAAGTCGAAGAAGGTGGTTAATTAAAAGTGATTCGACCTCTAGATTACCTATACGTAACCCGTGGGCCGTTAGTTACCTAAGAGGGGGGGGGGGGGGGGGGGGGTCCTTGGCGGTAGGGTCTCTACTAGCAACGCATCTACAGTTAAGTAGCCGCTTAGGGATACCAAGGACATAACCCCCCTTATAAAGGGTATACTAACTCTAGCTTTAAAGGCTACTCTTTTAACTACTACTTTTTATTACTAAGGATAAAGAGACCCACTATATATACTATATTAATAACTATAAATAGTATACTAACTTTTACTAAAACACTATTTTTTAGTACTACTAGTTTATTATAGTATATTTTATAAGTAAATCGCGTTATATAAGTTCTTTTTTTTACTTTTAGTAGTTTATAACTAATATAGTTAATTTTATAGTAGATTTATAAAGTGTATAACGATCTTTAGAAGGTTATTAAGTCCGACCCTATACCCTTTTTTATTAAAAGTAAAGTTAAAAAAAAGAAGAAAGAAAAGCTTAAGTTTAAGGAAGAAAAGGAGAAGGAGTTTAAAGAAGAAGAAAAAAGGCTTAATAAAAAAAAGAGTAAAGAAGAGATTATTAGTGTACTTATAGAACGTACTATATACTAACTTTATACTAAGGCTATGATAGGGGGTATTTACTAGTTTATAAATAAGCTCTTTACTACCCGTAACTGTATTTAAGTAATTTAAAAGGGTATTTATTAACTTTTTATAAAGCTAGTTAATACCCTTATACCTTAAGAGTACTTTTTAAGCTATTATATCTATCTCTAGTATTTAGGGCCTTTAAACTATAATTACTTTACTTCTTTTTATATACTTAGTAAAGTAGTAGAAGCCTTTTAGCTTAATATAATAACTTACCTATAGGCCGTCTTGTTTCTCTATTTAAGTACTTCTTTTTTTATATTATTATAATATATATTAAAGTATTTTAGAAGTTAAAAAATACTTTAAAGTACTTAAACTTATTTTTTATAAAGTTTTTAATAAGTCTATTAACTAGTATATCGTTTATAGATATATATATAACGTTAAAAGAGTATTTAGTATACTCTTAGTAGAGCTATATATTCTAAATATCTATATACTTTAAGTATATAGCTATATACTCTCCTTTACCTACTATAAATTAAATTATTTACTAGTTATTATAGTAAACCTTTTAAATATCTCTAAGGTCTAAATTTATTTTCTTAAGTAGTTATTAAAGTACTATAGACTCTTTAGTAGTATACTTAAGTATTAAGAGTTTTACTTTAGTTATTAATATTATAATTATATTCTATTAACTAGCCTTTTAATAAAGTAAACTACTAAAAAACTTAATAATATATTTATAAAATAATCTTTTTATTTCTTTATTATTTATAAAAAAGGTATCTCCTACTATAAAAAGTACCTCTATATTACCCCCTATATTACTATAGTATATAGTAAGGTAATATATTAAGTAAAAGTAATAAATAACTTAGTTAGTAGCCTTAAAATATACCTAAAAGGGATTTATTAAGAAGTATAAGAGCTATAAAGTAGTAAAAGTAATATTTATGTTTTCTTAAGTAGTTATCTCGTCTAGACATTTCTATAAGTTATTCTAAAAAAATACACTATGGCTATATATTATTAAATAGTATAATTAAATAAAAGTATTTAATAAGGTATATTTAGTAGCTTTAACCCCCTCTAGCTTAAGTAGTCTTAAGTAGAGCTTAGTAGGGCGTACGTACTTTAATACTTCTACCTACCTACCCTTTCTATAGTAATAATAACAATACTATTACTAATAAGCGGCGATATTAAAACAAACCTTTACTTATACAAACCTTTAGCTAAATCACACTACACATAGGGCCTAATAAGCCCTAGTAGCGTTTACTATTAAAGAAAAAGGTACTACTGTTATACGTAAGGCCTTTGTTAATTCCTCCTATCTTCTATATATATACAATAATAACCTAAAAGCACCCTATTAAATAAACTACCTACTATAATATCTAATAAAGAGTTTTGCTATTAGGGCAGATACTTTTAGCTATTAGGGCGGATATCTATAACTACTTCTTTCTATTAATAGTAACCCACGAAATCTAGGTACATTAATTACACTATAGTTACTATAGTAATCTAGGTACTGTATTTAAGGCCTTATAACTATTGGAATCGAGCCGTTGCGACCGACGATAATTGAGCCCTCGCGACCGACAATAGCTGATAGTTGCGGATATCCGCCCCAATAGCTAAAAGTATCCGCCCCTATAGCGAAACTCCTAACAAAAGGCTACCTACTACTAGCCCCTACCCCTAGGATAATAACTCTTATATAACTTTATAGTTATTAACTAATTATAAAACTAGTAATAAGTACTTTATAGCTAAACGGGTTAATATAATTAATTTAACCTAAAACTAGTATAAATTCTTTAATAAAAAAAAGATAAAGTTTATTATTACTATAATTTACTACTATTAAACTATAAGTAATTAACTTAATACTTAATAAATAATACTTAAACTAAATACTAAACTTAATAGAACTATATGTATTTTATAAACTAAGGCTAACTATAGATACTTTAACTAACTAAAGAATATAGCTACTAAATCTATAGTACTTTAAGTAGCTACTTTAATATTAGTATATTTAGTAAGGTCTATATGAATATTAAGATAGATACTAATAATAGTAGGGAGCGGCTGAACTAGCCGTAGCTGCGTGGCTAAGGGAAGGAATGGTTTAGTTTGGATTGGAGTTAATAGGTTTAGAGGAACGGTCTACTGGGGAGGCGTACAGAAGGCGTTAGTAGTTTCAGCAGCGTTAATAGTGTAATTAGTAGTCTACTTTGAAATTAATTAAAAACACCTATTACTTTGAATCCGTAAAAGCTACGTTATAGTAAGTATATTTAAGTACTATTTATTAAACGAAAAAGATTAACGAAATAGGTAGCTAGACGACTATTCCCTAGAGTACATAGCCCATAAGCCGTAAGTTACCCTAGAGGGAGTTATAAAAGTAACGTTTAAGTAGATTATAATAGTAGTATAAAGGATTAAGCCGACTTTTGTTTAAAACTCCTTAACCTTTTAACACAATACTTAACCTGGGTTTTTAATAAAATTAACTATTAGTAGAAATATAGCTAGGTATAGTACGTTAATAAAGTTATACTTTTTAGTTATTTTATTAATATATATATTATAGACTAAAAGGATATCTTATTTGAAACAGTTTTTAATTACTTTAATACTAAGGATATACTCTACAGGGCCTTACTTTTTAAGCTTATATACGTCCTTAATACCCCTAATTATCGTTTAAGTATACTTAGCCTTATTTAAGTAGTATACTATAAGGATATTATTAATATAAAATATTATAAATACGCGTTTTTAAGGGTCTTAAAAGAAATATAGTTTTTTATTATACTACTTAAGGCCAAGGCTATAAAGCGTCTTAAAGAACTTCTTATACTATAAAAAAGGAGTATTATATAGTCTATAAAGTACCTACTTCAATTTAATATACTTCTTTAGTTAATAAAAGCTATGTAGGAGTTTATAATAAATAGGTAGAGTATTAGGGTTAAGTTTTACGTTTAAAAAGGCGTTTATAATATTAAATTACTAAATATTATAGTTAAATTATACTTAAAGAGATATTAAGAGGTAAAAGAGTTATACTATAAAAGTAGTAGTATAAGTATATTATAATAGATTTATATTTTAAAAGTCTTTTAAATATAAATACATACTTTATAGTAGTTAAGGACTCTATTAAGTTTAAACTTATAAATAAAAACTTATTTAAAAAAAAGGAGTTATAATGAAGTCTTTTAATAGTCTAGTTCTTACTACGTTTCTATAAAAGTAAGCTTATATATTCCCTTATATACTACGTCTATAAAAAGCTTTTAGAGCTTTAAAAGAAGTTTTTTTATTACCTTTTATAACTTTAAAGTACTAATAAGGTTACTTATATAAAACTCTTTTTTTTATAGTATATTTATAGTTATAAAGTATTATATAAACTACGTTTTGAATAATATAGTATAAGTAGGTATAATTATATTTTTTGTTTTTAAATACTTTTTATTAATTAAGTACAAATATTATAAAAAAGGTATTACTTATACTACTGTATAGTATTTTATAGGTATTATTAATATATATATAAGTAACATAATTTCTTTTTTTAGACTTTAAATTAAGCCCTATTAAGTACTAGCTACTGTATATAGCTAAAGCTAGTACTTCTTAAGGCGTTTTTAGTAAGTCTAAAGAGATAGTATTATTTAAGTTATTTTTATTAACTAGTTAGGCTTTTTTTATTTAAGTAGTTAGAGGTTTATACTTAATAGTTAGAGAATTTAAGCGTTTTATAGAATCTCTTATATATATATAGACTTAGTTATTTATAAGTTTAACTAATTTAAGAAATTTTACTAGTTTAGCTTTATCTATCTTAAGTCCTTTAGTATTAATAGTCGCTTTATATAGCCTTTTACTCCTAAGGTCTTATAGGACTAACTTAAAGGTAAGGTTATGAGATATTAACCCCCTATATTATACTATACTATACTCTTTATACACAGAAGTATTACTTAGTTTAATAACGTTTTATTAAGTAAGTTTAGTATTTTATAGTTTAGTAGGTTTATTCTTAGCCTTTTTTTAATTACTTTTAAAGTCTTTTAGGGTCTTATAAACCTTACTTTAAGAGTTCTGCTAGCTAGGTAGTGTCTACTAACTGCCCGGGCAGTGTCTCCACATATCAACTTAAATGCGGCCAATAGGAGCCCACGGATCCTGCCCACAGCTAAAAATCCACCCACAGCGGATTTTCCGCTCCTAGCACTATTACTCTTCCCTTAATACTAACATTTCTAATCACAACGGATTTTTCGCCCTTATTTACACGCGCGCGATAGATCTATTTATACTACTTAAGGCGCTGTTATTTAATAATCCTATAATTTAGTAACTAATAAAGTATATAATACTAAATCCCTTAAATAAAAGGATTAATAAGTAGCCTATAGAGTTAATTAATACTCTTTAAACTTATTTCTAAAACTTTACTTAGTAGTATAGTTTTACTATAGTTTACTACAATACTAGTAATTACTATAGCTTTAAAAAAAACTATTAGCCTACTTACTTTAAAATCTATTATAACTAAGATACTATCTATAAGACTAAGGGCTTTAATAACTATAAAACTAGTACTATAAAAAACAACTATCTATAGTATAGTATTACTTTAGCCTAGAAGAGCAATAAGTAGTACTAGACCTTTACCCTTAAGCACCCTAAGTACAACTACCCTCCTTTTATTAACCCATTAACTTATAAAGCTTATTAAAAACTTATAAATTAATAAAGCACTCTCTTTACCTCTATCTCTAAATATAAAGCTATTATTAAGTTATGTAAAGTTATATCTATTCTTTAGAAAATAAAGCCTAATTTAATCCTTAAGTAAAAGAATATTAATAATACTTACTAGTGCCTTAAACTTAAGGATCTTAATAGCTATACTACTATCTAATACTTTATTTATATTTTAATTACTTTAAGTATTAAGTACTAAATTAAATAAAGTAATAATAATTTAAATTAACTTAAAAGCTTTATTTAAACGTACCCCTAGTATAAAAGGATATAAGTATAATTTCTAAAAGTCATTAACCTTAATAATATATATAAAATAAACTACTTTAAAATACTACTATTCTAAGTCACTAGTACTACTAATATAAAGTCCCTATTTAACTATACCTTTAACTTTATTAATATAAAGTATTATAAAGGATATAACTTCGTAATTGCCTTATTAAAGTTAATTAGAGTAGAGATTAACACTAAATAACCGCAGGTTACTATTACTAACTTTAAAAAAGCACTACATTTATTTATTATAAAAACATAGCCTATAATATAACTATAGCTTTATATCTATTATATAAATACTAATATTAACTTAAATATAAAGAAGAAGTAGTAAAGTAATAGTAGTATCACTAATATTAAGTTTAATATTAATTAAAATAAAAAAACTATAGAAGTAGTGGCTATTTATAATTAAGAGGCTATAGAAGCGGCCCTTAATAATTAAACCTATAATAACAAAGTCTTAGCCCACTCCTAGCTCCTTAATAATAAAGTTAAGTATACCTATACTAGCTTTTGTTTCTTTTAGGCGTTTATTATTTATACTAATACTAAAAAGGACTTTAATACTATATAGGCTTATATTATTAAGGAGTTTAGTAATTAATAGACTTTACTTCATTATATTTATAGTATATATATACCTCTTTAACACTAATAAGCTAACTACTTTATTTCGTAGTACTTAAACTTTAGCATTAAAACTAACTCTCCTATAGAGACTACTTATAAAAACCTTAAGTCCTATATCGTTAATAGTAACTTAAACCTCTTTTTTATTTTATAGACTATAGAGGAGATAGTATAGAATAAGGCCTATATATATACTAAAAGGGTTATAGAGATAGAGGTATAAGTCTAATATAAATACCTTAATTAAGTATAGCTTAGTAATGTCTTAAAGGAGGTAGGTTAAAATACCCTTAACAATAACTAAATAGTATTAAAGAGTAATACCCTTATTATTAACTAATTATTAACTTTACTTACTAAATCTTTAGCCTTATACGGGCTATTTTACTAATTAGTACTACTTTTTTTATAGTTATAAAATCCTAAATTTAATAAAGTAATAAGAGTTTTTTACTAAGTACTATATTTATCCCTAGTAGTAGCTTTAGTAGCTACTAATAAGTCTCACTACTTTTACTTATAAATTTAATACTAACTTATAACTATAGAACGTTATAAATACCCTTTTTAATATTAAAGACTCTAAGGTTATTAAGACCCTGTGTAGAAGGCTAAAGAATAAGTAGATTACGTTCCTTAAAGCTACTATAACGCCCTTATTTAGCACACTATTATCCAGTACTAGATCCTAGCTAGCCTTAACTTAAAGATAAAAGCTAAAGGCCCTAAAAAAGGCTAAAAATCTAGTAGTAAAACTAGTTAAGTCTAGTATATAGTATAACTACTTATAGTTTAAGTATAGTAACTCTTATAATAAACTCTTATAGTCTTAACTATAATACAGCTAGTAATCTACTTAGGAACATATTATAGTAAGTAGTAGTAAAGCTTTTAGTAGTCTAGTAGTAAAAAAGCCCCGGCGTAGTACCCAGAAGACTATAGGGGGTTTAGTACTACCGCTGTTAACGGCCCTAGTATCGCTAGGCTAGGATTAATTAATTTATAGGTAAAAGGGGGTGTAACATATAGTATAATTAACTAAACTAGGCTTTAAAAGCTTATTTTACTAAAATACATTGATTGCTATAATAAAAACTAAATTAAATTAAATATCTAATATTTACGTAATATGCCGTTTTCTAGTGTCTTTAATCCCACGGCTTTTATTAGCTGTATCCTAGGCTAATATATAGAGACACTGCCCGGGCAGCTAGTAAACACTGCCTAGCTAATAAAACTCTACTTTAAAACTTAATAGGTTCTTTAAACTTTAAAATAACTATATATATAATTTTTAAGTAAAGAGTATATTTAGTATTATCCTTTAAGTAGAATTTTGTTTTATTAAAAGTAACGTTATATATAATAATAACTTAATTAAGCGCGGGTACTTAGATTTTATATAAGTTTATTATCTTAAGGATATATTTAATAAAGTATTTAATATATACTTTTAGTATAACTTTAAACTATTTCTTTTTAATTTCTATTTCTTTTTTATACTTAAAGGGGCAAGTCTAGTATTTATAAGCGTAGAGCTTACTTTAATAAGGGTATAGATTCTAGTTCAAAAGGTAGCTATAAGCTAAAGCCTACTACTTAAAGTAATATTTAAACTACTTTACTTTAACTTTATTTAAGAAGCGCTATAAGCTTAATTTATGTAGACTTATATTATAAATATTAATACTTATAAGTACTAACTTTTTTTAGAAGTACTTAAAAAGGCCTACTCCTTCCTTTATATAAATTCCTTAGTTTATACCCTTTTATTTAGTATACTTACTACCTTCTATAGGCTTTTTAGTATATACTAGTAGTA
The DNA here is from genome assembly GCA_027406025.1 of Colletotrichum musae. Classification (NCBI taxonomy): domain Eukaryota; kingdom Fungi; phylum Ascomycota; class Sordariomycetes; order Glomerellales; family Glomerellaceae; genus Colletotrichum; species Colletotrichum musae. The sequence continues at coordinate 4,296,601 of JANVYC010000007.1, forward strand.
TTTTAAAATTAATACCTTTTTTTTATACTTATGTTTAAAAACTAGTAATACTTTTAATAACTATTATAGTATACTTATTATTAATATATATTTTATAAATATTAACTCTATTATATTATTTAACTTATTTTTTAAATATCTAAAGGACTTTAAATATTTTAAAGTAATCCTTTTTAAAGAGAGTAAAGCTAAAGAGCTTACTAGAGTATTTATCTTTAATAACTAAGAGCTAGTTATTACTAGTATATATATATAAAAAGTTAAAGAGGTTTTAAAAGATATAGTAATATAGTTAATTAATTTTATTTTTAAATACTTTATATATTATTTATTATATTATATATATAACTATATAGTCCTAGTACTTTATATAAATTAAGCTATAGATCTTTACCCCCTAAGTATAGTATATTAAGTACTTAAGAGCTTTATAACTAAGGTAGTTTACCTTAAGGTACTAAAGTATTATAGAGTTAATATAGTTATATAAAGATTACTAGCTAAAATAGTATTTTATATATTTAATAAAGTAAGTTATATATACTATAATAGTATTATTAATAAATATAGGGTATAAGTAAAAGGAAAATAGCTTATATTTAGAAAATATATATTATTATAGTATTCTAGAGTCTTTATTATAGTACTTTTATTTATTATTTTAACTTTAAGTATATAGTTAAAACTATAGTACTAGATACTAGCTTTAAAAAGAACTACTTTAGAAATAATATTAATATAAAAGTCCTTTATTACTATAATATTTATAAGTATTAGGTTTAATATAAAGTTACTCTTTTTATCCTTTAGAATACTTTATATAATATAAGTACTACGTTTAAAAACCGGGATTTTATTTATACTAGTATTAATATAGTTTTTTAAGGTAGAGGCTTTAAATATACTTAGTTTAATAAAAGCTATATAGTTAATAAAGTAGGTTATACTATAGTTATTATATATAGTACTTTAAAAAAGTAAGTAAGTTAATATAATAGTTAATAAGACTAAATATTTAATTATATTATTTTTTAAAAAAGTATTAAGTAAGAAAATAATATTAATAATATCTTTTAGGACTCTTAGGCTATTATTTATAGTACGTAAGGAATCCTTATTATTACTACTATATACTTAATATTACTTTTTAGGTTATAAGAGTATATTTTTATTTAACTAGTTATATTTAATAAGCCTTTTTTAAGGTCTTTTTTCTTTAAGTCTATTAAAACCATTTTAATACTATTAATTTTAGTATTTTAAAGGAACTAAATATACTTAAAGTAGTACGTTAGGGCCTTATTAAAATATTTATAAATATAGGTAGGCTAGTAGTAAAGCGTTTTATAAGGGTAATTTTAGATATTAAATAGTGAGTTAGTCTAGCCTATAAGAGTAGAAAACGCGGCTTTACTACGGGCCCCTATATAATAAGTTAATTTACTTTTAATTTTTATATAAAAGAGTACTTTATAGTCCTTTAGGGATAAGGGGGTTATACTATAGTAGAGCTTCTTTTAAAGTTTATTAAGCTACTAACGGCCCTATATAGGGTTGTATTAAGTACTTACTACTTCAAGAAAATCTTATACTCCCTATACTCTTTAAACATTTAGGATATCTTTATACGTAGTTTATAAAAAGTAGTTATATGAGTAACTATACTACTTTATAAAATCGAGGTTTATATACTTAGTATTTTTAAAAATAGTAATATACTTATTTTATAGTTGTGTTTAAAAAATAAAGGCATTAAGTATAAGTTAGTCTTAATACTTATAAATAAATACTTAAAGTATATATAGATTTAGGATTATAAGCTTTTAATATACTAGACCTATATATTTAGAGTTTATAAACTTATTAATTTATTACTAGACTTTCTTTAAAGTAGCTAAAAGGGCTACTTAATAAGTTTACTATTAAAAAAAGTACTTAATATTATCTATATATTTTACTAAAATATCTTTTAATATTTATTTAACTAGTTATTATAAAAGTAAATTAGTATTTAAAAGAACGTTATTTATATTAAAATACATTAATTTCTTAGTTTAGTTATTAAGGGCTATATTATATTACTTCTTTACGTTCCTATTAACTATTATAAAGTATTTATAGTACGTAGAATGAATTTTATAAATACTATTTATACTTAAAGTATTAGGACCCTTTAGATTAAAGTATACTTAAATACTATAGAATTTAGTTTAGTATTAGAGTTTACTATAAAACCTTAGTTAGTTACTTAAGGACCTAAGGATAATTATTAAGCTTATTAGGGTATTATATAGAGTAGTTAAGGTATTTATTATATAATACTATAATACTACTAGGAACTTAAAAAAGATAAAAAAAAAGGAGCGTAAAGCTTATATACTTTACTTAGGTAGTTAGGGGTAATAGATACTAGTTAGAGATAAGCTAGGCTTATAACTATATTAAGTATTAGGGCGTATAAGTGAGTATTAAATTATAGTTATATTAAAAAGAGTTCTATACTATAAGGTACTACGGTTGTTAAAGCGTTATATCTATACTTAGTCACCCTAGTGCTTAAGGCGCGGCTTACGAGGCTAGAGCCTAAGAGGGCTTATTATAATAAAATATTAATATATCCCTATAAAACCCTCTTAGTTTTAAGCCCTTAAATAGTAGTACCCTTTAAAAAAAGTTAAATATAATACTAATCTTTAGTAGTAATTAATATATTATTAATAAACCTATATAGTAAAGACTATAATAAGCCTTTTATTATACCTTTAATATATAGCCCTTTAAAGTCTTTAACTAAGTTAACTAAAAAAATCTACTACTTTATTAAAGATTTTCTTTATAAGTATAGAGTTATAGTTAACTTCTTTAATACTGGTATAAATACTAAACTCTATAATATCGTTATAAAGCTATACTATAACTTTTAAATATTTTATAATATTATAAAAAGTAAATAAATATATTATATATATATATATATATTATATTATTCTATAAGTATACCTATATTATAAATAAGAAATTTACTAAGTAGTAGGCTTTTTAACTTTTTATAAGTAAATATTTTAGTAAAGAGTATACAAAAAACCTAGTAGGAAAAATATATAACTATTAAGTAGAGTAAATAGTAAAGGGTATATAGTAGAGATAGGTTAAGTATAAGTTAAGGGATACCTACTTATATAAAGAGAGGTGCGTGTATACTATATACAGCCTAGTAGGGGCCGCCTACTCCTATTAGCTAGGATTAGCGTACGGGCCACGTACTATAGCTGATGAGTTTTGCTATCCGGGCATTGTCACTTGGCTATCCGGGCATTCCCCCACTTTTCTAGCCAATCAGATCAATAGGATCCACGACGCGTAATGCCTTGCCGCGCGCTCAATTACAGTCACTACGCTCAATTACACACTACGCTCAATTACAGTCGCTACGCTACGCTCAATTACAGTCGCTACGCTGCGCTCAATTACAGTCGCTGCGCTCAATTACAGTCGCTGCGCTCAATTACAGTCGCTGCGCTTAATTACAGTTGCTACGCTTAATTACAGTCGCTGCGCTTAATTACACACTGCGCTCAATTACAGTCGCTGCGCTACGCTCAATTACACGGGCTGTGTGGTCGCGTCGTGGATCCTATTGATCTGATTGGCCAGAAAAGTGGGGGAATGCCCGGATAGCCAAGTGACAATGCCCGGATAGCAAAACTCTAGCTGATTAAAGTCCCTAGGGGCCCTACTCTAGGAAAATTCTAATAACTACGCCGTATAGGCGCGCGACGTATAGTTAGAGTATAAAAACCCCTTAGGCGGCGCAGAATTTAAACCTACTACCTTTACTTTTTACAAAGTAGAGTTAGGTAGGCTTGTAACTACTAAGCTAACTACCTAAGTAAGTTTACTATAAATTTAAAAATAACTATAAAAAACCTAAGTTTATTAAAGAAATTACTAATACCTACTAAAGAGCTATACTTATAGTCTTTATTAATAATAATATAATACTACTTATTAATAAATAAATTAAAAAGCTTTAAGTAGTTATAATACTATAATAAAATACTACTTTAAGCTACTTAACTTATGTTTTTTTATAGTATCTAGTGCGGACATTTTAATAAGGGGTTCTAAAAAGAATGTATTATAGCTATGTATTATTAAGTAGTGTCTTTAAGCTACTTAATAGCTAAAGTCCTTAACCCTTACTACTTACTACTAAATTAATAAAGTTTTACTATCCGGGCCCTATCGAGTGGCTATCCGGGCCCTCCCCCACTTTTCGGGCCAATTAAGTCAACACAGTTACCTATATTGCGTAGTCCCTTATAGTAGCACACTTAATTATAGTTACTATACTATACTTAATTATAGTTACTATACTACGCTTAATTATAGTCGCTATACTGCGCTTAATTATAGTCACTATACTATACTTAATTATAGGTGCTATACTGTGCTTAATTATAGTTACTACGCTGTGTTTAATTATAGTTACTATACTGCGCTTAATTATAGTTACTGTACTACGCTTAATTATAGTCGCTACGCTACTTAATTACAGCCGCAGTAATTAATATAGTAGTGTTGTATTACGTAACGGATCCTATTAACCTAATTAGCCCAAAAAGTAAAAGAGGGCCCGGATAGCTACTCAACAGGGCCCGGATAGCAAAACTCAATTAATAACTTCTTTTCTATACTAAAACTTAACTACTAACTCTTATTAATAGCTATTTAATATACTCTATAAATACTACTATACTAAGAATACTAATTAACTTTACTAAACTTAATAATAAAAGTATAAAATATAATAGTAATTAATATAACTTAATTAATATAAAACTTTATATCTTTTAGTACTACTATAAACTTATTAGTACTAGTAAAAGTTAAGTCTATATTACTTTCCCCTTTATACTAAAAAATTAAGCCTAAGTATACTATTATAACTATCTCTACTCTACTACCTACTTTTTCTTTATTAACCTTGTTAAATAAATATAAAACTACTTTAAAACCCCTTAATTTTATTTATAGTACTTTTTTAAGTAGTAAAGTCTTACCCTTATTAATAAAACTTTAAAAACCTATAGTAAAACCTATATTAAGTACCTTAACTTACTAATCTCTAAGTTAATAAAAATCTAACTTATATTTAATATATACTTTTAAAGTAATTAAACTCTTTATACTTAGTTACTTACTACTTACTATAATACTCTAAATATTACTAACACACTCCTTAAGCCTAAAGAATTAATTAATAATACTATTACTAACCTCTACTCTACTATAAATATTACTAATAGTAACTCTAGTACTAATTAATTTATTATAAAGCCTATAAAGCCTTTTAAAGCCTTTTTTATTGATTATTAATGTTAATAGCAGCTATACTAATAGCTACTTTTAAAGTAGTAAATCTAACTACTATAACTACAATAAATACTATAGTACTAATAGTCACTTTATACCCTTCTATAAGGGCCTTATAAAGTACTATATTAATAGTAAAATAAACTACTAGTTTATTAACTATAAATAAAAAAAGCATAATAAGGCTTATAAATAATACAAAGTATTTAAGTATATATAAAATACTTTAAAAAGAGGATATTCCTAGTTTTTAACTTAGTACAAAAGTACTAACCCCTTCCTTAAGTACTATAATACTCTCTCTAAAGCTAAAACGTTCTTTAAAAATAATAAAATATTTAAATAAAAAGATAATAGTATAAACTATATATACTATATAATAGTATTTAATACTTGTAACGCTACAAAAGTAGAACCACGATTACAACGCTAGTAATCGCGTATACGTACTTTTAGTATAACACACCCCCCTAAACTCTAAGGCCTAGTAGGGCTAAAAACTACTTATAACTAATACCACATTTCTTACTACAGACTCTTGCGTCCCGACCTTTTTTCTTCTTAGGTAAATGGGTGTCGCAGTCTAAACTCGAACCTACAGGGGGACGGGTATAGAGCCGTTCGCCTGTAGACGTACACGCATTACTACTATAGCACAGTAATAAGTAAAAAGGTCTTATAACTATGCCGCTATAAAAGTCGAACTATAATTATAACGCTAGTAATTGCGTATACGTACTTTTAGTACAACAATACTAAAGCCACTACTACTAGTACTATAATTAACTAAAATAATAACTACTATATTATTAACTTTTTTATAAAATATACTACTTCTTGCTACTTAATAATACTTAACCTCTTTAAATTACATATCTATAATATAACATTTATATATAACAGTTACTACTTAATAACTATCTTTTATAGTATTATACCTAACTCTAAAGTAGCTTGTTTTTTAATAGAAAACTATAACTAATACCTTACTCTTAAAAATAACCTTTTTTAAAATTTTAAAATTAATATATTAACTATACAAAAGGTCTTTATTATATTTAAAAAAATTGTATTTACTTTAATAGAATTAATTAACGTACTTATACTCTTTAATATAATCACCTTTTATATTATACCTATAAATACCCTATTTTTTCTTGACCTTTATAATATAAATTAACTTAGTATTATCTTTAATAATATATATAATAAAGTATATTAAAGTACTACTATTATCTCTATTATTTAATAATAAAGCTATTATAGCTTCTTTTTAATAGTAAAAAGTCTCTTACCTACTACTACTTAGTAAATACTAAACTTTAGTAACTATATTATTAATTTAACTACTTATCTATTTAAAAACTTTATAATATACTATAAAAGACTTAATACTTTATTAAAATCTCAATAGTTAAAGCCCTTAGCTAAATTTACTACTAATATTAACTTAATAGTCTAGCTCTTTCTTACTTTAAGTTTACTCTTTATATTAACTATAACTTTAACTATAAAGTTATTATTAATATTATATATATTAATAAGCGCCCTATACTATATATAGCTAATATAGTAATAGTATTAAGTACTACTTACTTTTTAAAAAGTATCTTTACTTTTATGTTTTTTTTATAGTGTTTTATGCGGATATTTCGATAAGGGGTTCTAAAAAGAATGCATTATAGCTATGTATTTTCAAGTAGTATAATTAAATAAAAGTATCTAATAGGGTATATCTAGTAGCTTTAACCCCCTTTAGCTCTTAACACTTCCGCTTACCTACTCTTCCTATAGCAGCAGACGTAAACGTACGTAGACGTACTAGTAATAATAATAATACTATTACTAATAAGCGGTACTAAATAGCGTAACTAATATATTAAAATAAACCTTTACTTATACGAACCTTTAGCTAGATTACAGGTACTGTGACGTACTATAGAGCCTAACAAGCCCTAGTAGCGTTTATAATTAAAGAAAAAGGTACTACAAGTAAGGCCTTTATTAATTCCTCCTATCTTTATAATATCTAAAAAGAAAATTACTACTAGCCCTACTTAGCCCTAGAATAAATAAAAGAATATAGTTCTATAGATATTAACTAGTATTAATACCACTAAAAAGCACCTTTATACTATAAAAGCTTATATAATTAATATAAACCCTAATTAGTACTATTAAAGTAAAAATAATAAAGTAGTACTTATAATTTTAGAAGTTTTATACTATAAAACTATTAGTAATAGCCCCTATATAAACGTAATAATACTTAACTTATATATAAAGAGTAAGGACTTTATAGAAATTCTAAATAATAAAGATAACTATAAATACTTTAACTAGCTAAAGGACGCAGCTACTAGAGTCTTATTAGCCTAAATAGCTACTAATATTAGTATATTTAGCAAGGCCTGTATAAATGTTGAGATGGATACTAACAATAGCAGAGCTAAGTGGCTGAACTAGTTATAGCTACGCGGCCTAGACGGTGCGTTAGTTATAGAGGTATACAATAACTAAGGGAAGGGACGGTTTAGTTTAAATTAGAGTCAATAGGTTTAAAGGGACGGTCTACTAGGAAGGCGTTAGTAGTTTTAGCGGTATTAATAGTATAATTAGTAGTTTATAAAATTAATTAAATACACCTATTACTTTAAATCCGTAAAAGCTGCGTTATAGTAAGTAAATTCAAGTGCTGTTAATTATTGCTAACTAATAATAAAAAAGATTAACGAGGTAGGTGGCCGGACGGCTATTCCCTAGAGCACGTGGCCCGTAGGCCGTTAGTTACCCTAGAGGGGGTAAAAAGTATCTTTACTAAAGGTATATAAAAAGGGTTTAAAAAAAACTAAATTAATATATATTAAAAACCTTTAAATAACCTTATTATAAATCTAAATACTAACTTTAAGTTTATAAAGTTTTATAGTAATACTTAAGTCTTTAGTACTACTTTTATTAATAATTTAATTAAAGTCTACTACTGAATTAATAAAGTTAAATAGTATTATACTATACTATATAGAGTCTTCTTTATTATTTATAATAATAAAAACCCTAATATAAATAATAATACGTACTTTTAAATAACTATTAAAATAATAAATAATACTATTAGTCCTAATAGTTTTATACTAACCCTCTTTATTTTTAATATATAATTAAAAATAAATAACAACTCTATATCCTTACTAAAGCTCTTAAAAAAGCTGTTATAATTTATAAAGTAACTAAAAAAGTCCACTATTACTATACACATTAATAAGTCTAAAATAGCCTTAAAAATAGAATAGCTTTAACTCTAACTTAACTATACACTTCCTACTTTAATTTATAGTTTATATATAGTATAAAAAAAGTAAATAGTAAAGCCCTTACTAACTTATTTTAGTTAATAGTAAAACTTATATACTTTAGCTTTTATAAAGCCTATACTCTTTTAAATCAATAAGTATTAAACTATTTTATAATAATATTAAAAACGCTAATTTTATTATTTCTCTACTCTTAAGTACCCTTTAAAATAATAAAACTAATAGCTTTATTAAAATTTATAATAAGGCTAATACTTTTAAAAAAACTCTTAATAAAATTATTATTAGTGCTACTTTTCTACCCCTAATAAAGAACTATTTTAGCCGGCTAAAGAGACACTTTAGTTATCTTTACAAGTATTCTATTATAGTATATATTTTAGCTAAAAAGAAGGCTAACCTAGCTTTTATAATTAAACTATAAGATAATAACTTAATTACTACCCTAAATAAGTTATTTTAACTATTAATAAAGTAAAAAGTTTTGGTATTTTCGAATTATGATATCTTTAATATTATCCCCTTTAAGTTTAACGTATATAGTAAACTATAGTTATTTAAGTTTTATATTATTAATAAAGTTAAGGAAAAGATAACAAATAAACTTCATAAGAAGTTATAATTAGTTATTTAAAGTTGTACTAATAATAGTAAAACTAAAATTCCTACGTAGTTTCTAACTATTTAATAAATAAATTAATAACTTATTCTTACTTTTACCCTATTCTTAATCTATAATAAAATAACTGTTTAACTATAAAATGTTACTTAAACCTATATATAGTTAGAACCTATACTTAACTACATAATCCTTACTTAACTACCTAAATAAATTAAATATTAGTACTTTAATAATACTATTATAGTTATTAAAAAACTACTTTATAGAATTATAAAAGCCGGTACTTATTAGTAAATAATATACTACTACTACTATTAAAACAAAGTAAAGATAGTTAAATCTATATATAACCTATACCTCTTAATTTCATTAATTAAAAGTAATAAGTTTAATATAATTAGAATATAAATTAATAATATATTAAGGTTCTTAACTATTAACTTTTTAACTTAAAAGGATAAGTAGTTCTTTAAAATAAACTTTATAATTAAGCTAAGATCCTTTTTAACTACTAGTAATCCCTTTATATTTAATGATTATTTCCTATCCTTTAAAAGATTTAACTTAGTATTCTACTAAGAGGGCTAGAGTAAAAACCTTACTACTATAACTACTAGTAATAATTAAAAAGTATAAGATATTTAATAATATATCTATAGTACTTATATGACTTTAATTTATTAACTAAAAGTATTATATAACCTCTTGGTTACTACTTAATACTAAGAGTCTATAGATAATAATATTAAAGCCCTAAATAAGTAAATTTAATAGTAAATTAATAACTAGTAGTGCGGCTTTATATATATCCTTTTTAACTTCGCTAGTAATAAAGTATTTATTTTTATAAACGGATCTTTTACTAATAATATAGCCTTTTATTATAGTCTAGCTTTATTACTATTTGTAGTAATAAAAAGTAACTTATTTATAATACCTTTTAAGTTTATAGTAATATTATTTACTGTAACGTAATAAAGAGTAAATAGGTTACTTATAGTATTTTTATTCTAAAGATTTATAGTATAATAACTAGTATTAATATAACTCTATTAATTACTAAAATACTAAAGATTATAACTAACTACTTTAAGCTTTTTTTAATTCTATCTATAGTATATATAAACTTATACTTACTATATAAGTATTTTATTAAACTTAGTACTATAAAAAAAAAACTTATATTAAACATTATAGTTCTTTACTAGTTCTATAAAAGATATAAAATTAATAATATTTACTTAATTACTAATAGTAGTAACTTTACTAACGCTTTTATAAAAACCTTTTTAAACTAAAACCTTAAGTACTTTATTTTTAAAAATAAAATAAAGATTGAAATAAAAGAAAAAGGAATAAAAGGAGATAAAAAATGTATAGTAAGTAATAAGTATAAAGGGATATAGAAAAAGAGGGAAAAATATAGGTATTTAAGTATATTAAAATACTAAAATCTATATAAGCTATACTAGATTTCTAGTTTAGTTAATTATAAGTCTTAAGTACCTCTTAGCTACTCTAAGTCTATTAAAAATAAAGTACTTAATACTTATATAGGTTTTTAGAATTTTTGTTATTTTATAAAAAGTAGTAATTTATTAAACTATATTAATTACTACTCTTTTTATAATTATAATTATAATTTATTTAAAGCCTTAAACTATTTGTGTTTTTTTTTTGGAGTGTTTTGTGCGGATATTTCGATAAGGGGTTCTAAAAAGAATATATTATAGCTATATATTTTTAAGTAGTGTAATTAAATAGAAGTATCTAATAGGGTGTATTTAGTAGCTTTAACCTCCTCTAGCTTTATCTTAATGCTTCTACTTACTTACTCTTCCTACTATAGTAGTAGACGTAGACGTATATAGATATACTAGTGATAACGACGATACTATTACTAATAGGCGGCGCTAAATAGTATAACTAATATATTAAAATAAACCTTTACTTATATAAACCTTTAGTTAAATTATAGGTACTGTGATATACTATAGGGCCTAATAAGCCCTAGTAGTGTTTACAATTAAAGAAAAAGGCACTACTACAAATAAGGCCTTTATTAATTCCTCCCGTTTTTTATATATACATAATAATAACTCTTAAAGTTATAATATTTAAAAAGAAGATTCCTACTAACTCTACTTAGCCCTAGGATAAATAAAAGGATATAGTTTTATAAATATTAACTAGTATTAATACTACTAAAAAGTACTTTTATACTATAAAAACTTATATAATTAATATAAGCTTTAATTAGTACTACTAAAGTAAAAATAATAAAGTAGTACTTATAATTTTAAGAGTTCTATACTATAAAACTACTAATAATAGCCCCTATATAAATATAATAATACTTAACTTATATATAAAGAGTAGAGACTCTATAGAAATCCTAAATAATAAGGATAACTACGAATACTTTAACTAGCTAAAGGACGTAGCTGCTAGAGTTTTGTTGGCCTAAATGGCTGATATTGGTATATTTAGCGAGGTAATGTTAAGACGGATGCTAACAATAGCAGGGAGCGGCTGAACTAGCCGTAGCTATATAGCGACGGCGCGTTGGTTGTGGAGGGATGCGACGGCTGAGGGAGGGGACGGTTTGGTTTGGATTAGAGTTGATGGGTTTGGAGGGACGGTCTAGGGAGGCGTATGGAAGGCGTTGGTAGTTTCGGTGGCGTTGACGGCGTAATTAGTAGCCGAAATTAATCAAAAACACCTATTACTTTAAATCCGTAGAAGCTGCGTTGCAGTAAGTAAATTCGAGTGCCGTTGACTGATGATAAAAAAGATTGACGAGGTGGGTGGCCGGACGGTTCCCTAGAGCACGTGGCCCGTGGGCCGTTAGTCACTCTAGAGGTGGTAAGCCTTAAACTATAAAGTAAAAACTATTAGTATTATAATAACTACTATACTATTAACTACTATAGTAGTGCTATAGCTTAAGTACTCTATAGTACTTAGTAAAGCTAATCCTCTATAGGTTATATAGTTACTAGGGTTAGTTTTAATATTTATACTAGTACCTAAATATCTCTAACCTTAGTTAGTTATTAACTCTTTTACCTCCATTTTAATACTATATATATAAGCTGATTAATTACCCTATAAGTAATTTAATAATAAATTTAAAATAAATTTATTAATAGTTAATTAAAGTTTAAATATTAAGGTATTTATTAATAAGTATAGGGTTTATTAGTTAAATTAAGTAAGTTAGTTATAGTAGTATATTTAAAGTTTAATAAAAAGAAACGGTTAATTTAAATTAATAAAAAGTTTTTAAAAGTATTAAAAGTATTAAAAGTTATAGGGCGTTAGGAGTATTAATAGTAATTAGTAGTAATTAAATATAATTATTAGTTAATAGTAATTAATTAATAAAAGTACTTTAAATCTATTATAATTGTATTATAGTAAGTAAAACTATAAATTTATTATTAAATATATCAAAAAGTAGTTTATTAATTAATAAAAAAAGCTTAAAAAATAATATTATTAGTTGAAAAGAAGTTAAGTAATATAAATATAGATTTTAGTACTACGTAACTAAAAGGCTATTAATATAGTAGCTATAGTTAGTACTATGCTATAGTAAAAATTATAAAGAGTAAATAGTAATAGTTTAAAGACTAGTTATTTATTTATATATTAAAAAATAAATATTAATTTAGTAACTTTTAAGTTATTAACTTAAATAATTACTTTTAAACTGACTTAAAACTCTTTATATTTAAAGAATATAAAAATATAAGTATATAAGTTATAGTAATTAATAAAAAGAATATAGTTTATATTATGTATAATTATAATAACTAACTTATGTTCTATAATTAACTTTATAAATATAGTTACTAGTAGAATAAGTACTTTAGTTAGTACTTTATACTATAGGGGTTTAACTACTATTTCTTAAACTTTATTAAAACTATATATAACTACAGAGTATTAAAGTTTAATAAAGTTATAAATAAAGTACTTTATATAAAGGGTTTATATAAGCTATTTAGTATATATATACTTTATACTATTAAATTAACTACTTTTTTTGAGAGTAATAATTTTAAAAGAACTTTAAAAACATATAATATTAATAGCTTAACTACTTTAGCCCTAAACTACTTTAACGTTTTATTTTATTTACTTATAGTATTTAAATTTTCATAACTTTTTTTAAAGAGTTTAAAAAAGTTCTTTTAAACTATAATACTTATAGTATTAGTAAAGTAAAGTAGATTATTAACTATAAGTTATATAAAAATAATATATATACTTACTTTAATAAGTAAATTATATTTAACTTCTACTTATATACTAAAAGTTATAGTAAATTTATATTAGTATTAGTATTTACTAACTATATATTTTAATAGTTTTAAAACTACTATTTATATAACTATAGTATAGAAATACTTATTAAAGTTTTTAAAAAGTTTATTTTACTCTAAAAAGTCTAGTATAATATTAATATTTTTGTTTTTAAGGATAATAGTAAAATTAAAAAATATTACTATTTTATAAATAACTTCTAAAAGTAAAGTAAATATATAAAACTATTAACTTTATATACTTGAAAATTAAAATAGTAGTACTAAATATATAGGAGTTATTATTAAAATAAAGGCTTAAATAATATAAAAAAGTACTAAGCTACTTTATAAAATATAATTTAATATTTATAAAGTAGTAACTTATTTTTACAATCATATACTTTAAATAGCTTTTAAATAAAAGACCCTTTATAAAGTACTTTACTAATAACTTAAAGTTAATAAAATAGTAAAACCTAGCCTTATATACTTATACTTATATAACTATAAAGCGTATATACTTATAGCTACTATATAGTTTAAAGAAAAGTACTTTAACTACCTTTAAAAGTATATTTTTATTAAGTTCTTTATAAACTATATATTATAAATTAGTATTATATATAAAACTTTATAACTAAAAAAAACTATTACTATATATAATATTATATTTAATAAAAAGTAATACTATAATAGTAACTTAAATTTATCTACTAGTAACTATAATAACTTTAACGTTTAAACTATTACTAACTAAATTAAAAAAAGCCTTACTATAACTAGTAAAAGTAACTTTTGAATATAACTATATAACCCCCTCTAGAGTGACTAACGGCCCACGGGCCATATACTCTAGGGAATAGCCGTCCGGCCACCCACCTCGTTAATCTTTCTTGTTACAGTACTTAAATTTACTTACTATAACGCAGCTTCTACGCATTTAAAGTAATAGGTGTTTTTAATTAATACTAAAGTAGACTACTAATTACGCTATTAATACTACTAAAACCACTAACACCTTTTTAAACCGTCCCTCTAAACCCGTTAAATCTAAATTAAACTATTTTATTACTTCCCTTAGCTATTGTATCCCTCTGCGACTAACGCACTGTTGTTACAGGCCGCACAGCTATAGCTAGTTCAGCTACTCCCTACTATTATTAGTATCCGTCTTAATATTTACACAAGCCTTACTAAATATACTAATATTAAAGTAGCTACTTAAAGTACTATAGATTTAGTAGCTACGTCCTTTAGCTAGTTAAAGTATTTATAGTTAGCCTTAGTTTATAAAATATATATAGTTTTATTAAGCCTAGTATTTAACTTAAGTATTATTTACTAAGTATTAAGTTAATTACTTATAGTTTAATAGTAGTAAATTCTAGTAATAGTAAGCTTTACCTTTTCTTTATTAAAGAATTCGCGCTAGTTTTAAGTTAAGTTAATTATATTAACCCCTTTAGTTATAAAGTACTTATTACTAATCTTATAGTTAGTTAATAACTATAAGGTTATATAATAGTTGTTATCCTAGGGGTAAGGACTAGTAGTAAGTAGCTTTTTATTAAATATTATAGGTTATTATTATATATAAGTTTGTAGAAGACGGGAGGAACTAACAAAGGCCTTGTTTATAGTGCCTTTTTCTTTAATAGTAAATACCACTAGGGCTCGTTAGGCCCTACGCGCAGCGTGATCCAGCCGAAGGTTCGTATAAGTAAAGGTTTGTTTTAGGATATTTAGCACTACTTATTAGTAATAGCATCGTCGTTATCGCTAGAAGGGCAGGTAAGTAGAAGCGTTAAAGTAGAGCTAAAGGGGGTTAAAGCTACTAAATACACCCTATTAAATACTTCTATTTAATTACACTATTTAATAATACATAGCTATAGTATATTCTTATTAGAACAACTTATAGAAATATCTAGACGAGATAACTGCTTAAAAAAAAACACAAATATAGCTATACTTATTTTAATTAAATAAAATAAAACTAAAGTACTCTTATTTATAAACTCCCTCAATAACGTTTTTAATAAACATAACTTAAGTAATATTACTCTTAATAATAATGAACTCTATAACTTTAAATACTTTTTTTGCTTACTTTAACTTTTATTTACGTTTTTTAACTTATTTATTTTATTTTTATAAGTATTAATTAATATCCCCTCTAGGGTAACTAACAGCCTATAAGCTATATACTCTAGAGAACTATCTAACTACTTACTTTATTAATCCTTATTATTATTACTTATAGTAAATAGTACTCAAATTTACTTACTATAATATAGCTTTTATAGGTATAAAGTAATAAGTGTTTTTAATTAATTTTAACTACTAATTATACTATTAATACTACTAAAGCTATTAATACCTTCTACTATTCTTTTAAACCTATTAAATTTTAAATTTAATTCTAACTAAACTATCCCCTTTTTTAACTATTAAATCCCTTTATAAATATATAGTAAGGTATATACGCCTCTTAAAGCTGGGACGGCTCGACCAGGGCCCCTAATACGTATATATATATATCTTAAGCGTCTAGGACTCTCCTAGAGGGTCCCTTATATAATATAACTACTTTATAATATCTTTTAGAGCCTTACTACGTTACTATAGTTATAAGCCCAGCTTTTACTATTTACCTTAATTTACTATAGTATACTTCTAAGGCTTTATAAAGTATATTTATAATAACTTTTTAATAGTATATAGCCCTTTATAGCTTGAATAATATAGCCCTAATAATATAGCTTTAATAATATAGCCCCTTTATAGTATATAACAATACCTTTAATAAAAAAGAAAGCTACTAACTTAACTATAACTACTATAAATACAGCCCGCCTTAACACTTAAAAAGGCTAGCTATAAGACAAAAAAGAAAAAGACTACTAGTATAGCTATAGCTATTAATATTAGTAAAGATCTTTTAGATTTAACTCTACTATATAGGGCGTTATATAAGTAGGGCTTTAAGTAGGCTATAGAACAACTAGTTATAAGGACTAAGTTAGGTATTTATAGTTAACTAAAGGTTATAGAGATATATATAAGAGACTAACTAAATTTTCTATACTACCCGTATATCCTTTCTATATAGAGTAGTCCCTACCACTAATCCCTAGGCTCCTATTAATCGGATTAAGTCAGTACTACTACCGATTCTTTCCCACACCCAATAGCCGTTTTTTTAACTTAGCTGTTTTTTTTTGTAATTAGCCTCTTTAATTAACAGCTTTAATACAACACTACTTATTATAATACCTTTTGCTATACCTTTCGCAATGCCATTCGCTATACCTTTTGCAATGCCTTTTACTGTGCCTCACAAGGCCTTTTGCGATCCCTTTTACGATACTAATTATTACGCCACTGCCAGTAGTAGGGCTATACGGCTATCCCCGCAAAAGCTGGGGTCGTAGAGCCGGCTATAAAGAACGTTAGGGACGGGGCCACAGTTAGGATTATAGAAGAGAATTAGCTTTGGCCTTAGTAAGGCAGGATAAATAGGAATAGGTTGGGTTTATACCCTTAAGATATTTATAAAGCCTTAGAATAACTAAAAGCAATCTAGTTGTTAATTTTAAAGCTAGGGAGATTAATTTCTAACTTTATATATATAATTACTTAAGTAGTTAAGTTTAATTAGGTATAGTTATAATAGTAGAAAATATATAATAATTAATTTAAAATTAAAAAGTTCTTAGATTTAAGTAATTTAAAGTCTATTGTGTAAACCGTGGTTTTTGTGGTTTTTGTGGTTTTTATAGTTTTTATTATTTATAACTATAACTAAAACTAATTTTCAACTAAAACTTAATTTAACTAATAGAAGCTTAGGGATGTATTATTATAACTAGCTTTTTAATAGTAAGGGTTTATATTAATAGAAGCTAAGGTTTAATACTATAAGTAGTACTATAGGTTACTAAAGGGATCCTGGGCTTAAGGTACTTAAGTAATTAGTTTAGGTATTTAATATAAGGGTCGTTATAGTTACTACTAAAGGGCTAAAAGTATTTGAGGATTAATATAAGGTTAATAGCTAAAGAATTAAAAAAGGGAGGACTTAAAGGTACTTAAGTCCTATTTATATATAAGTCCCGTTTTTTATAAATATATTCCTTTATTTTTAAAACTAATATTAAATATATTAGTTTATTACTATAAACCGCTCTTAGTATTATTAGTCCTATTTTAGAACTACTTATTATATATTAGTCCTATTTATTATTATATAACTTATATCTTAGTTCTTTTATTCTATAGAGTATTATACTAATATGAGTTAAAGTATCTATTTTAACTACTAAGCCCCTATAGGGTTATTATTAAAGGTCTATTAACTAATAAGGTATAACATTAGCTCCTTTTTTAAAAGTCTTATTTTTAAGACTTTATTATAAATAAGTTATTAGTCCTAAGTTAAGGATCTATAATTATACTTCTTTATTTTTTATAATACTAATACTATATTAGGTTATATTTAAAAGTTAAAGTTATATTTAACTATAATTAAAGGTTATAAAAGAGCTATATATATTAACTATATTAAGTTTTGTTTAATTAATAGCAATATGCTTTATACTCGCTATTTCTATATAAAGGTTCTTTATTACTTTAGTAAAAAGTCTACTTATTATTAGACTTATTATAAGATTATATAAAAGAATTTTAAGTCTAATATAGTACTAATATAGTCATTATACCCGTAGTACCACTAAATGTACTAATATACTACTAAAAGTAGTAAAACATACTACTTAGTATAAAAGTTACCCTTTAATACTAAAAGACCTTAATACGTACTAAAGCTGTAAAAAACACTTATAACAGTAATAACTTTATAACTAGAAGGGCTATATAGATAATTTCTAGTGTATTAGTACTATAATACAGTAATACATACTATATACATATACCTATCTATATACTAGTACCTAGTAAATAAATATAGCCATTAGTAGAATTGTACAAATCTAAAAGCTCCAATTCGATCCAAATGTCAACTTAAGCAACATTACTAAATACAGTAATATATGCGATTGGGTAATATATAAAAGTATAATAGTTATATAATAACCCTACTATAGGACTAGTATACGAATATTAAAAGTATATTGCTCTAACCGTAATTAAGTTAAAGTTAGAAACAGTAACTAAGTTTACTTTTAACTGAAACAGTCGGTTAACTATAAACCGGTTTTATACTAAAACCCTATTATACTAGTAAAACACGGCTATTATAGATCCGAATACTAGTATAAACCCTAATTATAAGTAAAATACGGGTAGGTTAAGACCCGGTTGTACTATAAACCCTATTTATTAGTAAAATAGACTAAAGGTCTAATTAAAGTAAAAGAATAAAACACGGCTAGGGTAAAAGCCGGTTTTAAGTAAAATAAGGCTGTAAAACAGGGCTGTTAAATCTACGTAATAGTAAAAGTAAGCAAATAGATCCTATTAAGGAATCTATTTGCAAGGGAAAATCTTCTATATATTTAGAGGGAATCCTCTACCTTATAGATTTTAGAGACCTACTATTAAGTAAGTAAATCAACCAATACTACTACAATTACTACTACAAAATACCCTTATACACTGCGTTTTTTATACTCTTTTTCGTCACCCTACTAATATAGATAAGCCGGTCTTATCTGTATTATATTCTAAAAAATCTATTTAAAATCTCGAAGATTTTATTTATAATCTAACACTTATATTATAGTAAAAAAGCCTTATAATAGTGTCCTAGTAGTGTCTATACGTAAGTATATTCTTAATTTATTTATAGTACGAAACTAATCTATATATAGTATAGGAGTTAAACTCTTAATAAAAAGAGTAGAATAAGAAGGAAGAAAAGGTAGATAAAGAGCTTTTAGTACTTTATTATAAATTTATATACTTATAATCCTAAATAGTAGAAGTAGTAAGTTACTTAAGTTATATTTATATAATTTAAAAAAAAGTTTATAAAAGGTAAACTAAGGCTTTTAAGTAGCGTATATAAAAGGTTAATTAAGAAGATAGAGTTCTTTTTAATAGTAATTTATTATTAGCGTTAAATACTTATAAAAAGCTTATAGTAAGTAATCTTTAGGTAGTAGGTTTAAAAAACGAGCTACTTTAGTTAGTACTTAGGTTTAGTGATAATTTTACTCGTTTGGGTTTATTAATTAATAGTATATTAATAGAAGGTTCTTAGTTTTATTTTAAACTAGGCGTTTTTAAGTAAAGAAACGTTTATTTTAGTTTAAATCCTTTAATTAATTAAATCTTAGGTTAAGGTTAAATAATACATAATTTATTTATTAGTATTTTTATAACTTAAGTACGTTATCTTTTTTACTACTAAGTTAAGTATTTTTATAGTTTATTTTATACGTTTATAAGGTTTAAAGTAGGTTTTTATATATTGTTTTTATAGCTATAGTTGTTTTATTTAATTAAGTACTTAATCTTAGTATTGTTCTATTAATTAATATAGTTAATAATTTGTTCGATTTTATAGTTTTATTTTAGATTAACTTTAATATAGTCTGTTATTTATAATCTTTATAGTAAAGGTTTAAGAAGTAAAATATAAAAAACTAGGTAATATTTTATAGTATTTAGTAGTATGAGTTTAAAGTTAACTTTTAAGATTCTTTTAATAATCTTAAAGGGTCTAAGTTTTTTAAAGTTTAACTTATTATTTAGTTATTTTGTTTTAATGTTGTATTAAATAAGATACGCGCTATTTCTCTTTTTAAAGGATAGTCCCTTTATTTTTAAGGTATTAGTGTATTTGTATATGTGTTATTTGATAAATTTGAGGTTTTGTTGAAGTTTATTATAGATTTTTTTAATTTTATCAACTTAGGCTTTAGCTTTGATTACTAATAGTTTTGTCTTTAGTTTTTTATAGGTAGTTAGTTTGAATCTATAGTTAAAGTAGAAAAGTAAGTTTTGTATACTTTTTTGTATTATACTATTATAAGTAAATTAAGCTATTAGTAATAGTATAACTTAATTATTTTATTAGTAGTTAATATAATATTTTAGATATATTTTTAGATATTAATTAATTCTTTTTATTTATTTATTAGTTTAAGGGTAGAAGGTAGTAGATAGTTATGGTTTAGATTTAAACTATAAAATTAGGAATTTTTAAAACTTTAAAGTAAACTGTGTTTTTTTTATTAGATATAATGTTTTTAAGTAGACTGTGCTAGTTGAGAATATACTTATTAAGGATATAGGTAAGTTTTTTTGTAGTATTTACTTTAATTTATAGAATAAAGTATGTGTATTTAGTGAGTCTATTTATAACGATTAAGATACTATTAAACTATTTTTTAGTAAGTAGTTCTTTTAATTGTAGTAACTTAATGATAAAATTAAGAGAAATTAATTACTATACTTTACTAGGTACTAGGAGAAGTTAGAGTTCTTTATATAGTTTATAGTGTGCTGGTTTACTTTTATTATAAATTTTATAGTCCTTAATAGCTTAGGTAACTTGTTCCTTAGTAACTTTACTACTATAGTATTACTTAATTCTTTTTTAGATTTTTATAACTTTTTAGTACTTATATACTTTAGTACTATAAATTGTTTTAATTATTTTATTAGTTATTTATTTAAGTGTACTAGTACTAACTTGTTTAGTAATTATTAAGAGGTAAACAGCTAGTATAAAGTTTTTATTTAAGCCTCTTTTAAGGATTACTTAGGTTTTGTTTAGGACTATTACTTTTAGGTTTAATTGTCTACTAAGAGTATTTACTTTTCTATTTTCTAATCCTTTTTTATAGATAATCTAAAAGTTAAATTCTAATAGAAATTTTGACTATTTAATTTATTACTTCTTAAGGTTTTTAAATATAGTAAAATATATAAGGTTCTTATAATTAGTATATACTATGACTTTGTAGTTAGTTCTTAAGAGGTATAGTTTCTATTCTTTAAATACTTTAATAATTACTATAAGTTCTTTATTATAAATTTAGTAGTTAAGCTTGGGTCCTTGTAATTTTCTTAAGTAGAATGCGTATAGGTATAGGTGTTCTTTTCTATTTTATTATTTGAGTTATTTATTAATAGTATAATTTAAAGCGTTAGTTTTGACTTTAAAGAGTAGGTTCAAGTTAGGTATTATAAGTATAGGTTTATTAAGTATTTAATTTTTAATTTTTTAAAATACTATTTTTTATTTATCTATTTATTTTTATTTAGTATTTTTTCTTATAAAGTTAATTAAGACTTTAATATTTTTAAAGTATTCTTTAAAGAATTATTAGTAAAAGTTAATAAATTTAAAGAATAATTAAATATTTTTTATTTATGTTTTTTTTAAGTAGTTATCTCGTCTAGACATTTCTATAAGTTATTCTAAAAAGAATGTACTATAGCTATGTATTATCAAATAGTATAATTAAATAGAAGTATCTAATAGAGTATATCTAGTAGCTTTAACCCCCTTTAACTCTATTAAGTAGTTTTAAGTAGAGCTTAGTAGGGTATACGTACTTTAATACTTCTACTTACCTACCCTTCTTATAGTAATAACAACGATACTATCACTAATAGGCAGCACTAAATATATCAAAACAAACCTTTACTTATACAAACCTTTAGCTAGATTACACTGCGTATAGGGCCTAATAAGCCCTAGTAGCGTTTACTATTAAAGAAAAAGGCACTACTACTATAAGTAAGGCCTTTATTAATTCCTCCTATCCTCTATATACCTATATATAATAACAACCCACAATATCTAAAAAGAAGATTCCTACTCACTCTACTTAGTTCTAAAACAAATAAAAGAATATAATTCTATAAATATTAACTAGTATTAATACTACTAAAAAGCACCTCTATACTACTAAAGTTTATATAATTAATATAAGCCCTAACTAGTACTACTAAAGTAAAAATAATAAAGTAGTATTTATGATTTTAAGAGTTCTATACTATAAAACTACTAGTAATAGCTACTATATAAATATAATAATATATAACTTATATATAAGGGGTAAAGACTCTATAGAAATCCTAAATAATAAAAATAACTATAAATACTTTAACTAACTAAAAAACGTAGCTACTAGAGTTTTATTAGCCTAAATAGCTACTAATATTAGTATATTTGGCGAGGTAATGTTAAGACGGATACTAATAATAGTAGGGCTAAGTAGCTAAACTAGCCGTAGCTGCGCGGCCTGTGACGATAGCGCGTTAGTTGCGGAGGGATGCAACGGCCGAGAGAAGCGACAGAACGGTTCGATTTAAATTTAACGGGTTCAGAGGGACGGTCTACTAGAACGACGGTCGGGCGTATAAGAGGTATATAGAAGGCGTTAGTGGTTTCAGCGGCATTAACGGCGTAATTAATAGTCTACTTCGAAATTAATTAAAAACACCTATTACTTTAAATCCATAAAAACTACGTTATAGTAAGTAAATTTAAGTGCTGTTTGTTATAACTAACGACAAAAAAGATTAATAAGGTAGGTAGCTAGATAGCTATTCTCTAGAGTACGTAGCCTATAGGCCGTTAGTTACCCTAGAGGGAGTAACTAAATATTTTTTATATTCTAAAGTATTAACTAATTTTTAACTATAGTAATTTTTTTATTTAATATTTTAATAATTTTAGGTACAATAGTAAATCTAAGGTAGTCTACTTTTTAAGTATAGAACTTACTTTTTTTTAGTTTAATAAGGAATTAAGCTTTTTAAAGCTTCTATAGTACTTAGTAGACGTATTACTTATGTTCTTTAAGGGGTTTTAAAAAAATAAAAATATTATTAAAGTATATAATTATAAAGATATTAAGTTTTTTTTATAGGACGTAGTTAATTATATTTTAGAATATTATAAGTATATTAGTAAGTCTAAAGGGTATTATAAGGTACTTAAAGTGTCTTTTATAAGAGTAGAATATAGTCTTTTACTCCTTTTCTTCTTTAATCCTAATTAAGTTATAGGCTCTTTTAAAGTTAAGGACTATAAACTAGTTAGCTTTATAAAGTAGATTTTGTAGTTTTAAAATAAGTAGTAATAGGTAGTAGTTTTTGATAGTAATATTATTAAGTTATTAATAATTAATATAGAGTTATAATTTACTATTCTTTTTTAGTATAAATAAAATCGAGTATCCTATTAGTAATATTAATTCTTTAATATAGCCTTTAGCTAAGTGTTTATTAATATATTTATTAAGTATTTTTACTTTTTATTAGTTTACTTAGTAAATTCTATTAAATACTAGTATCTATTCTTTTTAATAGGGATTTTATAGTTAAAGGCGCTATGTTTTAGTAGGCCTATTTTTAGTATTAGAGTAAATAGCTTTTTATATACCTTATATTCTTTTAAAATAAATAAAAGTTAATTTTTACTAGTAATTAAGTCTTTTTATATTATAGTAAGGTCCTCTTCCTATAACAGCTTAGCGACTACTTCTTTAACCTTTAGGTAAGCGATGAATTGTAATATGTATATTATTAGCTTTTTTTAGTAAAGTTAATTTAAAGCCGGTAATTAACCGTGTTTTTTAGTAACTAAACTCTTTTTATAGTTTTAACAAAAGTAGCTAGTTTTTTAATTTATCTATAGGTTTTTTTTTTATAACTATAGTATTCTTAGAATAATATCTTATTATTTTATATCTATAATATTAAAACAGTAGTATATTTTTTTGTTATAGTAGTTTAAAGTAAGGGGTGTAGTTTTACTATTAATAATACCTTTACTATACTATACTCCTTTTCCTTTTACGTTATTAAGTAAATAAGGATCCTCTTTTTTATTCTATAGTATCTATAAGTTATTTACTATTTATAGTAATTTAAAGTTACCTTAAGTGCTACTATTAATTAAAGCTTTAACCTGTATTTTATTTACTATTATATTAAGGTAAAGGTATTTTTTATTTAAATTTGTATTTATTACTAAGTAAATAGATTTTATTATTATTATCTATTATAATCCTTTATTAGTAAGTAAGTATAGTTCTTTAACTATTTAAGCCTTTATTTTAAATACGTTCTATCCTTATTAGAGCACTTAACCGTTACTCTTCTCTTAAGGGTGTTTTGAATATTAAGTATAGATAGGGCAAAACTAGTTTTTTTTTTTTAGAGTTACTTTTTTTTAAGTATTTATACTTTAGTAACGTAGTAAACCTAGCATTAGTTGTTATAGTATTTTTACTAGTTTATACCTTTTTTGTATAGGTACTATATTAGGAAGTTTGGGTTAGGTCTAAAGACTACTTTCTTAGTTCCTCTAAATTCTTAAATACTTTATATATAGAGTTTTTAAGTAAAATAAATGTTTTTATGTAGTGCTTCTTTCTTTCTTTAGAAAAAGAATTATAAATTAAGTTTTTTTATAAAGTATAGTTAGTATTTATTTTTAAAGTACTATAACTAAAAAATATCCTAGTATTATTTATATAGTATATTTAACTACTTATAGTTTTTTAGTATAGCTTTAAGTAGCTATCTTTTTATCTTTTTAATAGGGTCCATTTTATAGAATAAGATTTATTATTAGTTATTATTTAGGGGGATATATAATAAGTACTTTTATTTTTTTTATTATATTAAAGGTTCTTTTTTAAAGTCTAAGTTTTAGGTATTACATAGAGCCTCCTAAGTAACCTTATTCTAAGTATACTATTATATAGTATTATAAGGTTTATTTAAGTTATAAGGTATATTTAATTTATATAGTACTTTTTATACTTTAGAGTAAGCTATAATTCTTTTCGATCTTTTAGTATTATTAGTATATAGTTATCTAAGTACGGGTAGATTAGTCTATACTATTATTCTTTTATTTCTCCTAATAAGTAATATCTAGATATATTCTATATAATTCTTATTTAGTTCTATATTAGTAGTATATTAAAAATCTTTAATTATAGTATTAAGTTTTTTAATAATAATTTTATTATTATACTTAAGTTCTTTATTACTAAGTATTACTAAGCCGTAGTTTATTTATTATAGGTTTATATTATTAAACTACTCTATAGCTTTTTAAGCTAGCTTTTAGTAAGGTACTTAATATACTACTATAAGTATTTTTTTAGTAATATAAGTAGTATTATAACTAAAACGTTTAGTATTTTTAGGGTACTATTTTATATTTTCTTTAATACTTTTATAAAAGTATATTTATTATTATAGTATACTATTTATAAGAGTTTAGTATAGTCTTTTTTAAAAGTAGTATTTAGTTATCTACCTCTTAGTACTAGTTATTATTACTACTTCTTTAGTTAATAGTATTCTTTAGCTATATATTCTAGTTTATTATAGTTATAGTACTTAAAAGTACGTCCCTTATTAAGTTCTTATTATTTAGTAGTACTAAAGTCTATAGGACTTATATAGTATTTATAAGTAGTACTTTACTAAGTTTAGTTTTAGTTTAACTAGTTATTCTACTAAAAGGGCTATCTTTAGTTCTAGAGTTACTATTAATATTTTTTACTTATATTAACTCTTAGTACTTTATTTACTTAAATAAGTTATTCTTTTTTTTATATAGCGTTTATATAAGTAATTATTAATCTTAATAGTTATATTTATGTATTTATAAAGCTTATTAGGTTAGTTAAAGTGTACTAATTCGTTCTTAACTTCCTTTTTTAAGTTTTAATAGAATTTAACTATAAGGGCTTTTTTTCTTTAGTTAAGTTTAAATAAAATTTAGTAGAACTTAGTAAAGTACTTATTTATAGATTCTTTTTAAATAAGGTTAGTAAGGTGTTTTTTTATAATTTCCTTTTTATTAGAGCTTTTGAAGGCTTCTTTAAGTTTCTTTTTAAATTCGTTATAGTTATTGAATACCTTTTATATCTCTTTTTTTTATTTAGTATAAATATTCTTTAGTTAGTCTTTTATAATAAATCTAAACTAAGTAAGGGCGTTTCTTTTAAAGAAGGAAGTAGCTTAATAAACCTTTATAGTTTTATTAGTAAACAAAAAGGTATAGTATATTAAGTAGGCGCGGGTGCGTATAAGGAATCCCTAGAGGGTTCCTAGGGTCCTATTATACAGGGCCGGTTTGGGGTACTTAGCTTTAGGCCTATAGTTAGTTTTAAGTTAGGCTTTTAGCTATACGTTACTTTACTAAAGCTATAGAATTATATTATATATTTAAAAAGCTGTGATTTTAGGGTTTAGAGTAGTATTAGTAGGTACTTAATTTTAAGTAAGTATCTCTAGAGTTAAAAGTAGTTAAGGTTTTAAGGATACTAGTTATTACTAGTAGATATAGATATTATAAAATACTATTTATTAGTATTAAATATTAATTTACTAAATAAGAACTATTAAAATATTATAACTAGCTTTTTAATAGTAAGGGTTTATATTAATAAAAGTTAAGGCTTAATACTATAAGTAGTACTATAAGTTACTAAAGAGATCTTAGGTTTAAAGTACTTAAGTAATTAGTTTAAGTATTTAATAAGAAGGTTATTATAGTTACTACTAAAGGACTAAAAGTATTTAAGGATTAATATAAAGTTAATAGCTAAATAATTAAAAAAAGAAAAACTTAAGGGTATTTAAGTCCTATTTATATATAAATTCTGTTTTTTATAAATATATTCCTTTGTTTTTAAAACTAACGTTAGGTATATTAGTCTATTACTATAGACTGCCTTTAGCGTTATTAGTCCTATCCTAAGATCGCGAATTATATATCGGTCCTGTTTATTATTATATAACTTATATCCTAGTTCTTCTACTCTATAGGGTATTATACTAATATAGGCTAAGGTACTTATTTTAACTACTAAGCCCTTACGGGGTTGTTGCTAAAGGTCTATTAACTAACGGGTCGTAATATGTATAGGAAACTGCCCTATATAGAAAGGATATATAGGTAGTATAGGAAATTTAGTTGATTTTATATATAATTAAATAGTTTAGAGTTAAAACTTAAAGAAATAATAACTAAAGTATAGAAGTAGTAGACTATAGAACAACTAACTATAAAGACTAAGTTAAGTATTTATAGTTAACTAGAGGTTATAGGGATATATATAACTAAGTAACTATAAACTACTCCACTATACTTATAGTTTATTTAGTATTTTAAGACGTTTAAAGAGCCTCTTTAAGGTACTTATTTTTTATTAGTTAGAGTAAATGTTTAGCTTTAAGCTTGTGTTTAAAACTAGGGGGGTGTATAGTGAGGTATATACGCCTTTTGTGGCTAGAACGGCTTAACTAAGGCCCCTAATATATATATATATATCTTAAGCGTCTAGAACTCTCCTAGAGGGCCCCTTTTATAATATAACTACTTTATAATATCTTTTAGAGCCTTGTTATGTTACTACAAACTAATATACTATTACTATACTATAGTTAATTAACTTAATTAAACTACTTTTCTCTATACCTATCAGTAAATACTTTAATATCTTAAGTTAACTAGGCCTTATTAAGTATAAACGTTTTCTAACTCTAGGGGATTTATAGTTATTATTACTACTTTTATTACTTACTTAAAGTAGTATTAGTTACTTTTTAAAAATAGTAGATTTAAAATCTAATTTAGTATTAAACTACTTAAAAAGTTTAATTTAATATTTTTTATTTAGTTTCTATTACTACTAGTTTAAAAAAAAACTAAAAATAATAATTTTAATTTCTATATTTAAGGGTTAAATTAACTAGCTATGCTATGTATTAATAGTATAAGTACTAAACTATATAGCTACTCTACTATACTACTAAATATTATTCTTAACTATAGTAACTAAGTTATAGTATTTAGTACTTAGTAGTATCTGGGGGACTTTTATAGGTATAGTGTTTTTTACTATTTTGTTAAATTATTAGGAATATAAAAAATAAAAGCAATTAATAAAGGACTTACTTATAGTATCTTTTTCTTTAATTATAAATACTACTCGGGCTTATTAGGCCCTATAGTATATTATAGCGCTTATAATTTTGTTAAATATATTTAAGTAAAGGTTTATTTTAATATATTCAGTACTACCTATTAGTAATAGTATTATTATTATTACTAAAAGAGTAGGTAAGTATAAGCATTAAAGTAAAGTTAAAGGGGGTTAAAGCTACTAAATATACTCTATTAAATACTTTTATTTAATTATACTACTTAAAAATATATAGCTATAATATATTTCTTTTAGAACTCCTTATTAAAATATCGATATAAGATACTATAAAAAACTATAAATAAAGTATATTTAGTAAGTTTAACTCCCTTTAGCTTTATTAAGTAGTTTTAAGTAAAGCTTAATAGAGTAATATACTTAAATAATTCTACTTACTTACTTTTTTAATAGTAATAATAATAATACTATTACTAATAAATAATAATATTAAAATAAACCTTTACTTATATAAACCTTTATTTAAATTACACTATAAGTACTATAACATACTATAGAGCCTAATAAGCCTTAGTAGTATTTATAATTTAAAAAAAGGCACTACTACTATAAGTAAAGTCTTTATTAATTCCTCCTATCTTCTATATACTTATATACTTAATAACCCTTAAAGTTATAATATTTAATAAAAGGCTACTTACTACTAGCCTATACCCCTAGGATAATAACTATTATATAACTTTATAGGTATTAATTAAATTTAAAACTAATAATAAGTACTTTATAATTAAAAGGGTTAATATAATTAACTTAACTTAAAACTAGTATAAATTCTTTAATAAAAAAAGGTAAAATTTACTATTACTAGAATTTATAACTATTAAACTATAAATAATAAATTTAATACTTAGTAAATAATACTTAAGTTAAATACTAAGTTTAATAGAACTATATATATTTTATAAGTTAAAGTTAATTATAAATACTTTAACTAGTTAAAAAACATAACTATTAAATTTATAGTGCTTTAAGTAGTTACGACCCCCTCTAGGGTGACTAACGGCCCACGGGCCACGTACTTTAGGGAATAGCTGTCTAGCCACCCACCTCATCAATCTTTTATATTATTAGTTAGTAACAATAAACGGCACTTAAATTCACTTACTATAACACAGCTTCTACAGATTCAAAGTAATAGGTGTTTTTTATTAATTTTAACTACTAATTACGCCGTTAACGCCGTTAACGCCGCCAAAACCACTAACGCCTTTCTAGTAGACCGTCCCTCCGAACCTATTAAATCCAATCCGAACCGAACCGTCCCTTCCCTTAGCCGCGCAGCTATAGCTGGTTTAGCCGCTCCCTACTATTATTAGCATCCGTTTTAATATTGCCTCGCTAAATATACTAATATTAGTAGCTACTTAGGCTAATAAGACTCTAGTAGCTGCGTCCTTTAGCTAGTTAAAGTACTTATAGTTATCTTTAGTATTTAGGGTTTTTATAGTATTTAGATTTTTATAGTATAAGTTATATATAGTTACTTGGGTGTTATAGCTATTATTAGTAGTTTTATAGTAGTAAATTCTAGTAATAGTAAGCTTTACTTTATTATTTTTAAAGAATTCCTATTAGTTATACGTTAAGTTAATTATATTAACCCCCTTAGCTACGAGGTGCTTATTATAGTTTATATAGTTAGTTAATATTTATAGAGTTATGTTTTAGTATATATCCTAGTGCTAGGTAGACAGAGCGGGGATCTTCTTTCTAGATATTATAGGTTATTGTATATATATATAAAAAACAAAAGGAATTAATAAAGGCCTTACTTACAGCCGTGCTTTTTTCTTTAATTATAAACGCTACTAGGGCTTATTAGGCTCTATAGTACATTATAGTACTGTAACGTAATCCAGCTAAAGGTTTGTATAAGTAAAGGTTTATTTCAACATCGCCGCCTATTAGTAATAGTATTATTGTTATTATTATAGAAAGAGTAGGTAAGTAAAAGCGTTAAAGTACGTACACCCTGCTAAGCTCTACTTAAGACCACTTAAACTAAAGGGGGTTAAAGTTACTAAATACACCGTATTAAATACTTCTATTTAATTATACTACTTGAAAATATATAGCTATAATATATTCTTTTTAGAACCCCTTATTAAAATATCTATATAAAATACTATAAAAAAATATAAATAGTACTTTATATAGTTACTAATATTAGTATATTTAGTAAGGCTTATATATAATAATATTAAAACAGATGCTAATAATAGAAGGGAGTAGTTAAACTAGCTATAGCTATATAGTCTATAAAAAAAGGGATAGTTTAGTTTAAATAAAATTTAATAAATTTAAAAAAACAGTTTAGGGAGGTATATAAAAAGTATTAGTAGTTTTAGTAGTGTTAATAGTATAATTAGTAGTTTATAAAATTAAATAAAAATACTTATTACTTTAGATCTATAGAAGCTGTGTTATAGTAGGAAAATTTAAGTACTATAATAAAAAAGATTAATAAGGTAAGTAGCTAAATAGCTATTCCCTAAAGCACATAGCCTATAGGCTATGTCCTTAGCATCCCCAAGCGGCTACTTGACTGTAGATGCGTTACTAGTAGAGACCCTACCGCCAAGGACCCCCCCCCCCCTCTTAGGTAACTAACGGCCCACGGGTTACGTATAGGTAATAATTAACTACCTTCTTCAACTTTCGTCGTCATTAGCACGCGAATTCACCTACTGCAACGCAGCTTCTACGCATTCAAAGTAATAGCAGTATTCAATTAATTTCAACTACCAATTACGCCGCTAACGCCGCCGAAACCACTAACGCTGTCCGTACGCCTCTGTATACCCCCTGCGCCTGACCGTTACCGTCCCTCCAAACCCATCAGATCCAATCCAAACCGTCCCTCCGCTTCCCTCACAGGCCGCGTCGCTACGGCTGGTTAACCTTGTTCAAAGGATCCGCCCTGCCTTCGTCAGCATACATCTCAACATATTATTAAGCCTTAGGCTACATACTAATTCCTGGCTTTTCTTACGCTATTAAGGGCCTTAATAGCTATAGTAGCGGTACCTATTACACTACTATACTAAACTAGAACTCCTAAGTAACGCGCCTACGCCCTAACTATTCTAACAGATATATTAATAAAGAGGTTATATAGAAAATTATATATAATTCTAATTTATAGGTCTAGGCTATTTTTAAGTAGTAGGTAGTATTTAAATTTAGTAATAGCTTTTTGTGTCTTAGGTAGAAAGTCTATAAAGTTGGTACTACTATTAAAGCTACTAAGGCCTATATCTTTAGTAGCCTAGCTAGCTCTAAAAAAGTCTTTAAAAACTATAGCTAAGAGACTAAAGCCCTTAGGTATTATATAGTTATTAAACTATATTAAACTTATTATAATTATTAAATACAAATATAAAAGATAGAAGGAATTAAAGAAGGCCTCGTTTACAGTAGTGCCTTTTTCTTTAATCGTAAACGCTACTAGGGCTTGTTAGGCCCTACGCGTGATCCGGCTAAAGGTTTGCACAAGTAAAGGTTTATTTCGACATATCAGTCGCGCCCGCCGCTTATTGGTAATAGTATTGTCGTTATCGCTACAGCTACTACTGCGCCGCGCTTTGTGGTACAAGAGTAGGTAGGCGGAAGTTATTGTAAGTATAGTTATTACCCGGGATAACTTTAGGCGTTATAGTTACTAAAGGGGGTTAATATTAGTAACGCATTTACTCTTTTTTTTAAACAACCTTTACTTATTAACTTACTAAATATATACATTAGTCTAAATACATTCTTTACTAGATTTTTTATTTAGAATATTCTTTACTTAGTAGATTTCTTTTTTTACTTTACTATAAGCAGTATTATAACTATAAAAACATATACATAGCTTATAGACTATTAGTTATTCTAAAAAGGGTTACTATATATTTATAGACTCTTATTTTTATACTATAGGTATAATTATATAAAATAAATAAATAGTTTAGTAGTTTAAAGTCTAACTAGCTTTACTTTGTGTTTTTTTTAAATAGTTATTTTGTTTAGATATTTTTATAAGTTGTTCTAAAAAGAATGCACTATGGCTATGTATTATTAAATAGTATAACTAAATAGAAGTATCTAATAGGGTATATTTAGTAGCTTTAACCCCCTCTAGCTCTTAACGCTTCTACTTACCTGCCCTTCCCGTAGTAGTAGACGTAGACGTAGATGTACTAGTAATAATAACAATACTATTACTAATAGGCGGCGCTAAATATATTAAAACAAACCTTTGCTTATACGAACCTTTGGCTGGATTATACTATGCGTAGGGCCTAACGAGCCCTAGTAGTGTTTACTATTAAAAAAAAAGGTACTACTATAAGTAAGGCCTTTATTAATTCCTTCTGTCTTTTATATATACACAATAATAACTCTTAAAGCTAAAAGTACTTTATTGAGTAAACTACTTACTACGATATCTAATAGAAGGTTGTCTACTAACTCCTCTTATAACTGGGATAAATACTATTCTATTGCTATATAGATTAAGATAGACTACAATAGAGGCTATAACTGCCTCTTTAGTTTAAGTATAGGCCCTAATACTAATTTAACGCTTAACTAGAACGACTTCTTAAATAACGTAAGAGTATCCCTTGCTATATTTAGTGCTTTAAGCTGTTAAACTACTAGAAATTAGTTTAAAGTAGATATAATAATACGCGGATTACAAAACGGGACTACTATAAATTTTTTATAGTTTAAAAATAACTATAAATACTTTAACTAGCTAAAGAACGTAGTTACTAGTATTATAAAGTCCTAAGGGGCTATTGATATTGGTATATTTAGTAAGGTAATATTAAGATAGATACTAATAATAGTAGGGAGCGGCTAAACTAGCTATAGCTACGCGGCAATAGCGCGTTAGTTATAGAGGGATACGATGGCTGAGGGAAGTAATGGGACGGTTTGGTTTGGATTTAATAGGTTTAGAGGGACAGTTTACTAGGAAGGCGTTAGTGGTTTTAGTGGCGTTGACGGTGTAATTAGTAGTCTACTTTAAAATTAATTAAAAACACCTATTACTTTGAATTTATAAAAGCTGTATTATAGTAAGTGAATTTGAGTGCCGTTGATAATAAAAAAGATTGATGAAGTGGGTGGCTGGACGGCTATTCCCTAGAGTACGTAGTCCGTGGGCTGTTAGTCACTCTAGAGGGGGTAACTAGCTTTACTTTATAAAAAGTAAAAATAGTAGGTTTAGATTTTATATTACTTAAAGGTTTTTTAAATTATATTATATATATATACCCTTTTAAAACTAAACTATAGTAGAAATACGAAATAACTAAGATATAGTAAACTCTAATTAACTAAAATACTACTACTCTACTTTTTATTTAATTAAGTTAGTAGTAATAGAAACTATATACTTCCTTTTAAAGTATAAAAAAGTTCTCTACTTTATTAAATAAAGTAGGTTTTTTACTATAAAGGTTTTTCTTTATAAGCCTTACTATTTAATCTTTACTATAATTAATATAGTATTTATACTATATAATTTATACCTTTTTTTAGAGTAACTAATAGCCTATAGGCTATATACTCTAAGAAATCGTTTAGCTACTTACTTTATTAATCTTTTTTATAATACTTAAATTTACTTATTATTATACAGCTTCTATATATTTTAAAGTAATAAGTAATTTTAATTAATTTTATAAACTACTAAGTATACTATTAATACTACTAAAACTACTAACACTTTCTATATATCTTTTTAATATACCGTCTCTTTAAACTTATTATATCTAACTTAAACTAAATAGTCTCTTTTTTTTTAACTATTAAATCCCTCTATAACTAATATACTATTATTATAAACTATAGAATAGCTAAATAACTACTAAAGGGGGTTAATATTAGTAACGCATTTACTCTTTTTTTTAAATAACCTTTACTTATTAACTTACTAAATATATACATTAGTCTAAATGCATTCTTTACTGGATTTTTTACTTGAAATATTCTTTACTTAGTGGATTTCTTTTTTTACTTTACTATAAGCGGTATTATAACTACAAAAACACATATATAATAGCTAAATAACTTAATTAAACTACTTTTTTCTATACTTATCCTACAAACTAATATAGTTCTATAATTAGTTATTAAAAAACAGCTACTAAGTAAGCTATTAAATTAATTAAAAAAATAATATTTCTATACTATAAATAAAAATTAATACTTAGACTTCTTTAAAGGCCTATATATAAAATATTATAATTATCTTTTATATATACCCTTAATATTACTAGTTACCTATTTAAAACTAGTATTAAACTAGGCCTAATTAGGCCTAAAGGCCCCTAGGTACTCTATATATAGAGTAGCTATTCCCCTTTTTTAGTTAAAAATAATTAAGTAATTCTTTCTTTCTTTTCTTTCCTTTCTTCTATATATAACTATAAACTTATATTACATAAGTAAAACCATCTTAAGTTTTAGTTTTATTAATAAACGTCTTACTATATTACTAGACTTTATTAAATATGTTAGTTTTTTAAACTCTAATATATATATAGTTATTATTACTATCTTTATTACTTATTTAAAGTAGTATTACCTTTTTTTAAAAAATTAATAAACTTAAAGTTTAACTTAGTATTAAATTAACTAATTTATATTTTTTTAAGTAGTTATCTTATCTAGACATTTCTATAAGTTATTCTAAAAAGAATATACTATAGCTATATATTATTAAATAGTATAATTAAATAAAAGTATCTAATAAAGTATATCTAATAGCTTTAACCCCCTTTAGCTTTTAATACTTCTACTTACCTACCCTTTCTATAGTAATAATAACAATACTATTACTAATAAGTAGTACTAAATATATTAAAACAAACTTTCACTTATATAAACCTTTAACTAGATCACACTGCGTATAAAGCCTAACAAGCCCTAGTAGCGTTTACTATTAAAGAAAAAGGTACTACTACTATAAATAAAGCTTTTATTAATTCCTCCTATTTTCTATATATATACAATAATAACCCATAATATCTAAAAAAAAGATTCCTATTTACTCTACTTAGTCCTAGGATAAATAAAAGGATATAATCCTATAAATATTAACTAATATTAATACTACTAAAAAGCACTTCTATACTACTAAAACTTATATAATTAATATAAGCCTTAACTAGTACTACTAAAGTAAGAATAATAGAGTAATATTTATAATTTTAAAAGTTCTATACTATAAAACTACTAATAATAACTACTATATAAACACAATAATACATAACTTATATATAAGGGGTAAGGACTTTATAAAAATCCTAAATAATAAAGATAACTATAAATACTTTAACTAGCTAAAGAACATAGCTACTAAAGTTTTATTAGCCTAAATAGCTACTAATATTAGTATATTTAGCAAGGCCTGTGTGTAATAATATTAAGATAGATACTAATAATAGTAGGGCTAAGTGGCTAAACTAGCCGTAGCTGTGTAGTAACGATACGTTAGTTGCGGAGGGATGCGACGGCTAAGGGAAGTAATAGAACAGTTTAATTTAAATTTAATAGGTTTAGAGGGACGGTAAAAGGCGTTAGTGGTTTCAGTAGCGTTAATAGTGTAATTAGTAGTCTACTTTAAAATTAATTAAAAATACCTATTACTTTAAATCCATAAAAGCTGCGTTATAGTAAGTAAATTTAAGTACTATTAATAACAAAAAAGATTAACAAGGTGGGTGGCCGGACGGCTATTCCCTAGAGTACGTAGCCTATAGGCCGTTAGTCACTCTAAAGGGGGTTAAATTAACTAATAAACCTAGTTTAATATTTTTTATCTTAACCCTATTACTATTAGTTTTTAAAAAGTAAACATTAAAAAAAGTAATTTAGATTTTTATACTTAAGAATTAAGTTAATTAACTATACTATATATTAATAGTATTAATACTAAGCTATATAACTACTTTACTATACTACTAAATATTCTTCTTAACTTCTTAACTATAGTAACTAAGTTATAGTATTTAGTATTTAGTAGTAACTAAGCGACCTTTATAAATATAGTATTTTTTACTATTTTACTATTTTAAAGAATTATTAGAAATATAGAAAATAAGAGAAATTAATAAAGAGCTTATTTATAGTAGTAGTGTCTTTTTTTTTAATTATAAACACTACTAGAGTTTATTAACCCCTATAGTATATTATAGTACTTATAATTTAACTTAAAGTTTATATAAGTAAAGATTTATTTTAGTATATTAGTTACGCTATTTAGTACTACTTATTAGTAATAGTATTATTATTATTACTAGTATATTTATATCTATATCTACGTTTACTACTATAAAAAAAATAAGTAAATAAAAGTATTAAAGTATATACACCCTACTAAGCTCTACTTTAAGCTACTTAGTAGAGCTAAAGGGGGTTAAATATACTAAATATACCCTATTAAATACTTTTATTTATTATACTACTTTATAATATATAGCTATAATATATTCTTTTTAAAATACTATATAGAAATATCTATAGAAAATAACTATTTAAAAAAATATAAATACTACACAATTTACTATATACTTATAGACTTAACTTTAAAGCTATACTATAGTTATATAAAATAAATATTAAGTTATATTTATATAAATATTTTATTATTTAAAACTAACTATAAAAACTTTAATTAATTAAAACATATAGTTATTAACTTTTTAAAGCTTTAAAAAGCTAATATTAGTATGTTTAATTAAGTTTATATATAAAAATATTAAAATTAATACTAATAATAGTAGAGTTAAGTAGTTAAATTAACTATAGTTATATAGTTAATAATAGTATATTAGTTTTATAAAAGCTTAATAGTTTAAAAAAGAAATAGTTTAGTGCAACTATAGTTAATAAGTTTAATAGAATAGTATAAAAAAGTTTTAATAGTTTTAATAGTATTAATAGTATTAATAGTATAATTAGTAGTTTACTTTAAATTTAATTAAAAATATTTATTACTTTAAATATATAAAAGTTATATTATATTAAATAAAGTACTATTTATTATAATAATAAAAAGAATTAATAAAGTAAGTAGCTAAATATTTCTTTAAACTATATAGCCTATAGACTACTAGTTACTTTAAAAGGAGTTTTAAGTTTAGTAATAATTCAAACTCTATAATATTATTATACTAAGTAGTAGTAGTATAGAGTAAATAGTAGCACTTTACTAAATTAGGTAAAGTATAAACGGGTAGTAGAGAAGTATTATAGTTAGAAACTTTTAAGGAGTGTATTGTATATACAGCTTAATGTGAAGGGAGGAGCATAGTATTACAAGGTAATTCTCGCCGTAGTTTTATATTACTTCGCAAGAAAGCTCTGGAATGCAGACTGGTCTATGATGACGTTGCCAACCGCACGTAGGCGCTTGCGGCCTGCCTTTTGTTTCTCCAGCAGTTTCTTGCGGCGCGTGATGTCACTAGCATGTAGCTTTGCGAGCACGTCTTTTCTAAACGGCTTGATGGTTTCGCGAGCAACAATTCTTTTGCCAGCAATAGCCTGGATAACGATCTCTGGATGCACAGCGATTAGAACAACTCACCTTCCTCATACAATTCAGGTGTAGGCTTACCAAACATCTGTCGATCGACGTGTTCCTTGAACTTGGTCACCCATTGCCGGCCCAGACGCTCGGCCTGGGATGTATGAATCACGCGACAGATAGCATCGACAGGCTGCTTGTTAACAAGCAGTTGAAGCTTCGTGAGCTGGCTGGGCCGCCAACCAGATTCCTCATAGTCCAGACTTGCGTAACCCTTCCTAACCATCTTATCAGTATTGTACATTGGGGAGTTTTGTCAGAAGATAAACTCACGTCACGCCCTTCAATTTGCCGAATAGATCATCGACTAGCTGGGCGGCAGGGATGTCATACTTGAGAATGACTTGCGTGGTATGAAAGAACTCCAAACTTATCTGCTCGCCGCGCTGACTCTCGCACAACTCTATGACGCGACCCAAGTATTCTTCAGGAAGCGTGATCGTGGCGGTCACAAAGCTGTCATATCATCAGCTCAGAGCCTTTGAAACGGAGCGGGGCGAACGGTAGCTCAGGCACGTACGGCTCGTATGCAGTCGCGCCACGCATGCGGTGCTCATCCTGACTGGGGAACTCGGCCGGGTTCTGATACACCGTCTCAGATCCATCAGCCCACACCACCTTCGTCGGCACGGTTGGGTCAGTTATAATGATACTAGCTCCGTGTTCCTGCCTCAGCCGATCCTGGAAGACTGAACAATGCAAGCTACCGAGGAAGCCCAAGCGCCAACCAGCCCCCAAGGCCTCAGAATAGTCCTTCTGCAGTGTGACACTGCGATCGTTGAGAACAAGTTGGCTGATGCTGTCGGCAAGACGTGTATAGTCACTTTGATCAGTGGGGAATGCTGCAACGAAAACCATTGGTTTCGGTTCCTCGAACCCAGGGTATGATTGCACAACATCCTCCATCCCGACTGTCGTAAAAGTATCCCCAAGTTTTGCGTCCTGTATTCGTTTCATGCCAGGATTGAAATAGATGTAGCCAACCTGGCCAGCTCGTAGGACGGTTTGTGGGACAGGATTTGGATGCTGAATACCCACTTCACCAACAGTGTATCGATGACCAGTAGCGAAGGAAACAAGGTTGTCGCCAGCCTTAACCTGGCCATCAAAGACGCGAACAAGGAGAATGACTCCACGAAAATTGTCGTACCAAGAATCCACCAGGAGGATGCGCAGAGGATTGGAGACTTCACCCACAGGATGCGGTATCAGCTCCACCACGGCCGGTAGGATGTTGGCGACGTTTTTGCCAGTCTTGGCAGACACCAAGACTGCGGAGGAGGGGTCCAGTTCGAATGAAGTTTGCATCTGGTCGAGCACTCGAGGGACATCCGCAGAGGGCATGTCGATCTTGTTAACGACAGGAATGAGTGCCAGATCTTGGGCAAAGGCGAGATGGAAGTTAGAGACGGTCTGAGCTTGAATGCCCTGACTGGCATCAACAAGTAGCAGAGCACCGCCGCAACTAGCGTAGGATCGTGTCACCTCCGCGCGAAAATCTACATGACCCGGGGTATCTACCAAGTGCAATAGGTAGTCATCGCCTTTGTAATTGTAGATCATGGTACAGGTCTGGGCCTTGACCGTAATACCTCGTTCGCGTTCTACGTCCAACTTGTCCTGAGAGCAGGTTGAGGTCTGTTCAGCTTGGCTTGTCTGGTGTGAAAGCCATGTAGGTAGTGGCTTACGAGAATTTGTTTGTTTGCATCGCTGGCAGAAATTGTACCCGTAATCTCCAGAAGGCGATCGCTGAGCGTGCTCTTCCCATGGTCAATATGGGCCACGATGCAGAAGTTGCGGTATCGTTCAATGGGGATGGCCAGAATGCGCTCCTCCAGTATCGAGCGGGACTTCACGACCGTTTTCGCAAATCTTGGTGCAGCGCAGTGAAACCGACGAAACCCATTTCGTATCGAAGGCAAGACGCGAAATTGCTGTTGTGATAGAGGCGAACTCGCCCGGGCAAGAACGTGTGTGTGTAAAAGTGCCGAAAAAGGCCGTTGCATTTCGTGAGGCAGACCAAATGAGCGGTTCCGCACGAAGCGCGCCCGCGTCGCTTGAGGGCGGAGGCCGCGCATCAAAATGTGTGTATGGGCATTGAGCGAGTCCAAACTCTGGATTCAACCCGCAGCAGTAGTAGAAATTATCTCGACTGGGGTCACTTATAATAAGTTCAGACAGGAATAAATTGAGAAGTACAAAATAACTTTAAAACCTTACCTAATTTAGTCTCTTTTAGTATTTAAACTAAAAAGTAAAAAATTTAAAATTTAATATATTATTAATTTATAAAGTTATAGTATACCCTTAGTATCCCTAAGTAGCTACTTAACTATAGATGTGTTACTAATAGAGACTCTACTACTAAGGTCCCCTCCCCCCTCCCCCTAACTAACAGCCTATATATCACGTATAAAAATAGTTAGTACGCGAATTTACCTACTATAACGCAGCTACTATAGATTTAAAGTAATAAGAGTATTTAATTAATTTTAAAATAAACTACTAATTACACTACTAACACCTTTAAAACTACTAACACCATCCTAGTAGACTGTCCCTCTAAGCCTATTAAATTTAATCTAAACCGTTCCTTTACTTCCCTTAACTACACAACTATAGTTAGTTTAGCCGCTCCCTACTATTATTAATATCCGTCTTAATAGTACCTTACTAAATATACTAATATTAACTACTTAAGGCTTTATAACTTTAGTAACTACGTTCTTTACTTAGTTAAAGTATTTATAGTAGTTATATATTATAATAACTAAAGCTATTTAGGGCTATATACGTAAGTAAACGCTTACTTTAGTAGCTTACTTAAGTAACTTTACTCTATTTCTAGCCCCTATAAAGGGGTCTTTACTTTTACTCCTATATATTATAGAACTTAAAAATTAAACTATTACTTTACTTTACTTTAACTACTTATACTTAACTATATAATAGTTATAAGTCTAGCTTATACTATACTTCTAAACTATTATCTCTAAAGTAAATATACTTACTAAGAAATATTTATATAAATACTCTTTTATTACTATTTTTAATTCTCTAACTGCTATTTTAATATAATAATATTTAACTTAACTTTAACTTTAACTTCCTCCCTTTAAAACCTTTTATAAACTTATAAAGTACTATTTAACTACCCTATATAGTTTAAAAACCTTTAAATTAAAGTAGTTATATAAAGAGTTTAGCCCTAAATTAACTTTAATAACTTTAAGTTACTAAATAAGCCCCTAAAAAAGGTATCTTTAATTTTACTTACTTAATCACTAAAAAATAAAAATATAAAAATAGAGTAAATTTACTATATTTATTTTAGCTTTTAGGAGTAGAATGTATTTTAGTATTAACTAAGTACTAAATATGAAAGTAGTATTAACCTTTTTAAGTACTTTAAAATATAAACTTATTTAAAGAGTAAAGAAAAGAGTATTTAAGTTAAAGGAATATAAGTTAAGGGGGTATAAGTTAAAGGGGAGTAATTTAAAAACACCCTAAAGCCCTCTTTAAATAATAATACTTTTAAGTAGTATATACTTAATAATAATAAGTCTAAGTTAATCTCTAACTTACTTTTTACTAAATAAAACAAAAGTATACTTAATAAATACCTAAGTTATATCTTTAATAAAGCTACTAATAATAAAGTTTAAAAGTAAAACGTTAAAGCCCTTAAAAAATTTAAATTTATATTAATAATTTAGTTTTTTATAATATCGTTAAACTTATTTAAACTAAGCTCTTTAAATAAAGAAGTATATTACTTTAAAGTATACTTTAAGTCCTTTATACTAAGTACTCCTTAAGTAACATAAGCCTATTTACTATAATTTAATAAAAGTACTAAATAATACTTTCAAGAGTAAATATTAATATAGTACTTTTTAGATTTTAATTAAAAACTATATATCTATACTTAAAACCTTCTCTATAAGAATTTACTCCTAAAGACTAAAAGTAAATTATTTAGTATCTTTTTAACTTTTATAAACTACTCTAATACTATAATCTCTAAGGCCCTATAATCCTCTACTACTAAGTCTAAGGGAATTTAGTATGAGTATTGCTATCCGGGCGGTGTCTTCTGGCTATCCGGGCGGTGCTCCACTTTTACTAGCCAATAGGACTACATAGCTCAATCACGCGCGGTCGCAGCAGCAGCTCAGTTGCGCGTAGTCGCAGCAGCAGCTCAATTGCGCGCAGTCGTAGTAGTAGCTCAATTGCGCGCGGTCGCAGTAGCAGCTTAATTACGCGCGGTTGCTATAGCTCAATTGCACGCGGTCGTAGTAGCTTAATTGTGCGCGGTCGCAGCAGTAGTTTAATTGCGCGTAGTCGCAGTAGTAGCTCAATTGCGTATAGTAGGAGCTAATTAGAGACCTAGTATGGGAGTAAAGTGGAGCACCGCGCGGATAGCCAAAAGACACTGCCTGGATTGTAATACTCTTTAGTATATCTATAGTAAAAAGTATAATTAACTACCTATTAAGTATATATATATTTACTTTATAGTTTTAAAGTAAAGTAACTATTTTATATTAAAGTCTTTATAATAATTACTAAAGAAATTTTAAAAAAACTTAACATAAAAAAGTACTAAAACCTCTTAATTAAACTGACTTTTATTAACTAAATTTAAGTTAACCTATTCTATTTATAGAACTAGGCTTAGTTCTCTAGCTTAAAAAAAAGTAAAAAAGCAAATACCTTAAATACTAAAGCCACTTCTAAACTAATTCTTTTAAAGATATACTAAGTTATAGTTATAGTTAGTAGTTAACTAAGTTAAAAGACCCTAAGGACCCCTACTTTACTTATATATGTTAGTAATGTCTTTTCTACTCCCCTAACTACTTTCTATACTCTAAATATATATATAGTATTTAATAACTATAATATAACCTATTTTATTCATAATTCTATTCTTTTTAAAAAGGGCTTTATTAAGCCCCTTAATAAAGAAGTATATATTAAGTTAAAAACTACTTTCTACCCTATTTTAGTAATAAGTATAAGGGTTATAAAAATATACTTAATAGTTTTAATAAACTAAATACCCTTAACTTTATACTAATAAACGTTATATATATAAAAAACTTCTATATAAGAATTATCTTTAAAGTACTCCTATAAAGAGTAAGTATCTAGTATACTAGTTTTAATACTTTACTCTATATAAGTAATAACAAAAAGAGTTTTATAGTTAAAAAGCTAAAAAAAAAAATTTTTCTTTAAATATAAAGCTACTTCTTTCTACTCTATATCTCTATATATTCCTACTAACTTTACTACTACTATAAATATAACTATATTAACTATAGCCTTTTAAAAGTTCTACTATTAACTAAAAAACTAGAGTAATAATTCCCTTATATAGTATTTTTTAAGCGGTTAGCTCAGTGGTTAAGAGCCTGCCCGACCCTACCTCGCAAGAGGTAGAGGTAGTAGGTTCAAATCCTACGCCGCCCAAAGGGTTTTTATACTCTAACCATACGTCGCGCGCCCATGCAGTACGGCAAATTAGAGTTTTCAGGGGTGGGGACCCTACTACTCTAATTAGCTACACCGGATAGCCCGTGCACTGCTCCTAGCCAATAAGAGCAGGCGGCCCCTACTAGGCCGCATATAGCGTGCGGCACCTTCCCTTATAAGCAGGCATCCCCTAACCTAGACTTAGATAGACCTTTATGTAAAACCTTTACTACTTTTATACTAGATAGTCACATATTTTCCCTACTAGGGTTTTTTCGTACACCCTTTACTAGAATATTATTTACTTATAAAAGGTTAAAAAGCCTACTACTTAGTAGATTTTTAGTTTATAATATAAGTATACTTATAAAATAATACAACACATATACATATAGTATTTTTTATTTAATTACTTAAAACCTAAAGTACTTAACTATCTTTTATATAATACTTAAAAAGTAAAACTTAAAAGCCTAATATACTTTTAGTATAAGTATTATATAGTAACCTATACTACTTAAGTAATCTTAAAATAAACCTCTAAGAGTCGCACTATAAAGCTATATAAATAGATATTTTAAAATCTCTTTAACTACCCTAAGGAGTATAATTAAGAGTTTTGCTATCCGGGCCCTGTTAAGTGGCTATCCGGGCCCTCCCCCACTTTTTAGGCTAATTAGGTTAATAGGATCTATCGCGCAATAACAACATACACTACTATGTCAATTGCCGCAGCTGTAATTAAGTGTAGCAACTGTAATTAAGCGTAGTACAGCGCAGTGACTATAATTAAGCGCAGCACAACAACTATAATTAAGCGCAGCGCAACGACTGTAATTAAGCGTAGTATAGTAACTATAATTAAGGGTAGTATAGCGACTGTAATTAAGCGTAGTGTAGCGCAGTAACTATAA
Organism: Colletotrichum musae; assembly: GCA_027406025.1. Taxonomy (NCBI): domain Eukaryota; kingdom Fungi; phylum Ascomycota; class Sordariomycetes; order Glomerellales; family Glomerellaceae; genus Colletotrichum; species Colletotrichum musae. Next base: position 4,341,164 of record JANVYC010000007.1, read on the forward strand.
TTAAGCGCGCTTTTGTAAGGGACTACGCGATGTGGTTGACTGTGCTGACCTGATTAGCCCGAAAAGTAGGGGAGGGCCCGGATAGCTACTAAACAGGGCCTAAATAGCAAAACTTATAATTAAAGTTACTAACTTATAGTAATTAAAAATAAGTATACTAACTACCTCTTTACCTTCCCCTGTATTAATAAATAATATAAATCTATTTTTTGTATACTAAAGATATTTAAATACTAAGTAGTAAAGTAGTATAGTGTATTTATTTCTAAGATTTATTAAGATATGAAGTATATAGTAATTATAATATATAGCTACACTAAGTTCTAATAATAGACCCTAAAAACAAAAATAAATATTAAAATAACTCTATTATATATAAAAGAACTAAATAAAAAGAGTAAGTATACTAAATAAGAAATAATACTTTAAGTTATTAAAATACTTAAGGCGTTTATTCTTTCCCTTATTTTATGAGTTAAAGTAGCTATAGCTATAGCCTTTTTCTATAATATAAGCCCTTTCAAGTAAAAAATATAACTCTTATTAATTTAAACTAAGAAGGCCTAGTTTCACTAGCACTTTCACTAATAGAAACCCTCTTACTAGGCCCTTTTAATACACAACCTTTACCCTTACTAAAGCTAAACGTACGTATATAGTTATAAAGTATACCCCCTTAAAAAAACTATAAAGTAAATTAAAAAAAAACGTAACTTTAAAGTAAAAGTAAAAGCGTACTTTAAATACCTTATAAACTACGTTCTAAATACCTATAATCTTTATTAAATCTAAGTACCCTTATTTAAGTAAGTTATTATTATATATAATATAATCTTTAATAAAATAAAGTTTTACTTAAAACTAAATATAAAAGTAGTAAAGTAAAGTAAAGTAGCTTATACTATAGTTAAGGCTATTTAAAAGCCTATCTCCTCCCTTAATACTAAGTTTTAAGTCCTAAGTATTTTTAAAGTAACTAATACTTTATTAATATATAATAAAAAGGGGTTATCTATACTAATACTTACTTTAATAACTAAAAACCCTAATAAAAGTATTTTAAAAGCCTTACTAAAGCCGTTTAACTAGTATAAAGAGTAGCTATTAACTCTAGACCCTATACTAATACTTAAAGAGACTTAAGGCCGCGTATAGAGAGTAAAGAACTCTATACTCTATACTAGTATATATTAAACTAATAAACTACTATTGTCCCCTAACCTATTCTTTACTTTAAAAGTTAACTCCTTTTATAAAAAGATTAAAAATAAAATTATTATAGTAACTAATACTAAAGTTCTATAAAAACTAAATATAAAAGCTAAATCTTTTTCACTCTAAAAAAGCAACTTACCTCCTTCTTTAATATAACTATATATAAATATAGAAAAACTAAGTAGCTTTTTAAAGGGATTAAAATAAGTATATAACTATAAAGATTTAAATTAACTTAAAATAAAGCTATAGAAATTACTATACTTCTATAACTACTTTATATTCTTTAATACTAAATATAACTAAAATACATTCTTTAATATATATATACTAAATTATAAGTATACTCTAAAAAAAGTAACTTAGAATACTATATATATTACTATATAGTTTTTACTTTAATTAATAAAGTAAAGTAAACTAAGTTTACTATACTAAAAATAAAAGTCTACTTAAACTAGCTTAATAAGGCTCTAACTACTTACTAAAGTATTTATTTATTACTACTAAAACTAAAAGACTACTTTTATAAAGTAGTAAATAATAAAGTATTTAAACTTAAAGAAATAAAGATATAAAAGGTTTTAAACTCTTATAAGGCTAAAGTAAAGCTAATTCCCCTTAAGTAGGTATTTATATATAAACTTAATAAAAATAAATATGTCTAGTACTATAAAATAAAACTCTATATTTATAAGGATCTTTAAAAAAAGTATCCTCTTAAATAAACCTATATAGCTATACTTACGGCTTATACTTTTAGAGTTACTATAGCCCTTATAATACAATTAAACCTTAAAGTTAATTAGTTTAAGAGTTTTACTATCCGGAAGGTACTTTCTAGCTATCCGGGAGGTACCCCACTTATCCAACTAATAGGATCAATTAAATCAATTATAGCAGCTTAATTACACTTAGTTGTAATAGCTTAATTATAATAGTTATAATAGCTTAATTATAATAGTTGTAATAGCTTAATTACGCCCAGTTATAACAGCTTAAATCTAGTACTTTAATTATAGTATAAATTATATAGTAATTATAGTACTTTAATTATAATAGTTATAATAGCTTAATTATAATAGTTATAATAGCTTAATTATACTTAGTTATAATAGCTTAATTATAATAGTCGCGATAGTTTAATTACGCCCGGTCATAACTACTTAATAATACTAATAGGTATAAGCTTACCTAGCTAATTAACTAGCTAGGAAGTAGGATAAGTAGGGTACCTCCTGGATAGCTAAAAAGTACCTCCCGGATAGTAAAACTTAATATTATTATCCTTAGTATCCCTAAGCGGCTACTTAACTATAGATGCGTTACTAGTAGAGACTCTACCACTAAGGACCCCCCCCCCCCCTCTTAAGTAACTAATAGCCTATAGGTCACGTATAAGTAACCTAGAGGTCGAATTACTTTATTATAATTAACTACCTTCTTTAACTTTTATTATTAGTTAGTAATTAGTACGCGAACTCACCTACTATAACGCAGCTTCTATAGATTTAAAGTAATAGCAGTATTTAATTAATTTTAAAGTAGACTACTAATTATGCTACTAACACCGCCAAAACCACTAATGCCGTCCGTACGCCTCTATATGCCCCCGCGCCCAACCACTGTTCCTCCGAACCCATTGAATCCAATCTAAACTATCCCTCTACTTCCCTTAGCCGTCGACCTTCTCTACGACTAATGCGCCGTTGTCACAGGCCGCGTCGCTACAGCTAGTTGACCTTGTTTAAAGGATCCGCCCTGTCTTCGTTAGCATATATCTTAACATTTAAGCCTTAGGCTATGTACCGATTCCTAGCTTTCTTTACACTATTAAGGGCCTTAATAGCTATAGTAGTAGTACTTATTACGCTACTATACTAAACTAGGGCTCCTAGGCAACGCGCCTATACTCTAACTATTTTAATAGATATATTAATAAAAAGGCTATATAAAAGATTATATATAATTTTAATTTATAGGTCTAGGCTATTTTTAAGTAGTAAGTAGTATTTAAACCTAGTAATAGCCCTTTATATTTTAAGTAAAAGGTTTATAAAGTTAGTACTACTATTAAGGCTATTAAGACTTATATTTTTAGTAGCTTAGCCGGCTTTAAAGAAGTCTCTATACGCTATAGCTAAGAAACTAAAGTGCTTAGGCTTTATATATTTATTAAGCTATATTAAACTTATTATTAGTAAGCTTAGTGTTTTAGGATTATTAAATACGTAGGAATATAGAAGACTAGAGGAATCGATAAAGGCCTTGCTCGTAGCAGTAGTGCCTTTTTCTTTGATTATAAACGCCACTAGGGCTTATCAGGCCCTACGCGTGATCCAGCCGAAGGTTCGCACAAGCAAAGGTTTGTTTTGACATGTCAGTCGCGCCCTGCCACCGCGCCGCGCTTCGTAGCGCAAGAGCAGGCAGGCGGAAGTCATCGCAATAACTTCGGGCGTTATAGTTAGTACGTACGTTAGCCTGCCCTGCCGAGCTCTGCTCGCGAGCACCTGGCACAGCTAGAGGGGGTTAAATATTAGCAACGCATCTACTCTTCTTTTTAAACAACCTTTACCTATTAACTTACTAAATATATACATTAGCCTAAATATATTTTTTACTAGATTTTTTACTAAGAATATTCTTTACTTAGTGGATTTTTTTTTACTTTACTATAAGTGGTATTATAACTACAAAAATACATATATAGTAATATTACTACTAAGGGGAAAAAAAGAAAAAAATTAGGGCCCTTAAAGTATTATTATTTACCTACTTTAAGCCGGGTATTTACTTAGATTTAGTTAATTAAAAGCGCTTAAAAATATTTATTAATTTCTTTATTTATTTTTTACTATATAAATAAAAGTATAACTACTCCCTAGTAATAGTAATTAAGTATTATAATAAAGTAAGGGTAGTATTAATAAAGTAAAGGGATCTTTTATTTTATTTATTAGTCTCTTTTATAAAATAAAAACTTCTATTTATACTCTCTTTTATTAAATATTAGTATATATATTTTAAGCTATATATTAAGTAGCTATAAGTATAGCGTTTTTAAACTTCTTTTAAGTCTAGAGAGGTATATTATAATAGCTAAAGCTATTTAGGGCCATATACATAAATAACAACTTACTTTAGTAGCTTACTTAAGTAACTTTACTCTATCTCTAGCCCCTATAAAGGGGCGTTTACTTTTACTTCTATATATTATAGAACTTAGAGATTAAGCCGTTACTTTACTTTACTTTAACTACTTATGTATGTGTTTTTGTAGTTATAATACCACTTATAGTAAAGTAAAAAAAGAAATCCACTAAGTAGAGAATATTCTAAGTAAAAAATCTAGTAAAGAATATATTTAGGCTAATGTATATATTTAGTAAGTTAATAGGTAAAGGTTGTTTAAAAAGAAGAGCAGATGCGTTGCTAATATTAACCCCCTTTAGTAACTATAACGCCTAAAGTTATTACCTAGAGATGACTTCTGCCTGTCTGCTCTTGCGCTACGAAGTGTAGCGTAGTGGTAGGTATAGTAATAATAATAATACTATTACTAATAGGCGGCAATATTAAAATAAACCTTTGATTATATAAACCTTTAGCTGGATTATGCGTAGGGCCTAATGAGCCCTAGTGACGTTTATAATTAAAGAAAAAGGTACTACTATAAGTAAGGCCTTTATTAATTCCTTTAGTCTTTTATATTCCTACGTATTTAATAATTCTATATAATACGTTTAAAACAGCCTAATAGATATATAAAGCCCAAGTACTTTAGTCTCTTAGTTATAGTATATAGAGACTTCTTTAGAGCTAGCTAGGCTACTTAAAACATGTGCTTTAATAGCCTTAATAGTAGTACCGACTTTATAGACCTTTTACCTAAGACGTAAAGGGCCGTTACTAGGTTTAAATACTACTTATTACTTAAAGATAGTTTAGACCTATAGATTAGGATTATATATAATCTTCTATATAACCTCTCTATTAATATATTTATTAGAATAGTTAGGGTATAGGCCTTTAACTACTTATACTTAGCTGTGTAATATTATAAAGCTTTAGAACTTTTAGAGTACTATTTATACCTCTATAGTAATTAACTATAGTGGTATCTATAGCTATACTATTACTACTTATTTAATAGTATATAAAGTTAAATATTATAATATATACTTTATTTACGTATAAGTAAAACTTTTAGTTTTTAACTAAGTTAAGCTAATTTAAGCTATATAGAACAGTAAATTACGTAAGTTATTTATAGTTATTTAAAACGATTAATACTATTAATATATTAGTAAGTTTTAAGTACAGCTAAGAACTAGTAGGGATAAAGTTAGGTATTTTAGATACAATATATTTAGTATCTTTAAATTATTAAATATATAAGTATATAAAAGATAGAGAAATTAATAAAAGCCTTATTTATAGTAGTGCTTTTTAATTGATTATAAATGCTACTAGGGCTTGTTAGGCCCTTTATATAGTGTGATCTAAACGAAGGTTTATAAAGGTAAAGGTTTGTTTTAATATTACTGTCTATTAGTAATAGTATTGCCGTTATTGCTAGTATGTCTACATCTACGTCTACTACTATAGCTACTACTGCGCTACGCTTTATAGTATAAAAGTGGGTAAGCAGAAGTTATTATAATAACTTTAGGCGTTATAGTTGGTACAGCTAGAGGTAGAGGGGGTTAATATTAGTAATGTATCTTTTTTTAAATAACTTTTATTTATTACCTTACTAGATATATATATATTTAGCTAAAACGCATTTTTATTAAATATTTTACTAGGAATATTCTTTATTTAGTAGATTTCTTTACTTACTTTACTATAAGTAGTACTGTAAATATACTAAATATATAAATAGAGTTATAGTATACTCCTTATTTTTAGTATTTATTATAATAGTTACTATACTATTAGCTACTCTAGTAGTACTATAGTCTAATGCTTTATAGTACTTAATGAAACTAATTCTTCTTAAGTTATATACCTACTAGAGTTAATTCTGATATTTATACTAGCGCCTTAGTATTTTTAACTTTAACTCTTTTACTTTTATTTTAACTCTCTATATATATACTAATTAATTACTCTATAAGTACTCTAATATTAATTAATAATTAGACTTTTTATTACTACTGAATTATGAACTATAACTTAATTAAAAGTTACTTAAAAAGAATATTTAAATTAATATAACCCTCACTATAAAAACAGCCCCTTAAACACTAATTAATATGCTAAAATCCCTTTAACTTTAAAAATAACTTTAATTATAAAACCAAACCTTTAATTAAATATAAATATTTAAATATGTATTAAAACACTTTAAAAAAGAGCTTTGCTATTAGGGCGACCCCCTTTGTCCGGGCGACCCCTACTTTTTAAGCTAATTAGTTCTTTGTATTACTATAAGTACTACTCTATATAGTACTATATATAGTATTTTAAAAGGGCATTATTACTTAATTACTATAGTTTTAGTAATAGCTTTAGTAATAGTAACGGCTTTAATTAGTAGTGATAGTAATAGTGATAGTAGCAGTAAGGGACAGTAATAGTAAGGGACAGCAACGGTAAGGGACAGTAATAGTAAGGGACAACGACAGCGATAATAACAGCAACGGCAATAGGGATAGGGACAGTGACGGCAATAGCAACGGCTTGGTCGCCCAGATAGCTAAAGGGAGTCGCCCCAATAGCAAATCTCTTAAAAAACTATTTATAACTCTATTTAAATCGTTTAATATAAAAAATATTTTTACTACACTCTATAATAAAAAATACTACTACTAAAGTTTTTGAATAAATTTATAATAACTTCTTTTTTATTTTTAATATCCTTAAGTAGCTACTTAACTGTAAATATATTATTAGTAAAGACTCTACTACTAATATTAAATTATATAATTTAAAGCTACGGGCGTATTATAACGTATAAGCGAATGTCAGTATTTAAAAATACTAATAGCTACTTTAAATTAACCTTTTACTAACTCTTAAGGCTATAGCTATATTTAAAAGCTTAAAAGTCTATAATACTATTAAAGTAAAAAACGTATTAATAGTACTATAAACTATAAAATAATATATAATATTAATATATATATATATATGTTGTATTATTCTATAAGCGTGCCTATATTATAAATAAAGAATCTACTAAGTAATAGGCTTTTTAACTTCTTATAAGTAAATATTTAAGTAAAGGGTATATAGAAAACTTAGTAGGAAAAATATATAATTATTTAGTAAGTTAATAAGTAAAGGTTATATATAAAAATAAGTTAAGTATAAGTTAGGGGATACCTACTTATATAAGAAAAGGTACGTACACACTATATATAGCCTAGCAGGGGCCACTTACTCTTATTAGCTAGGAGCAGCGCACGGGCTATATAGTGCAGCTAATTAGAGTAGTAGAGTCCCCACCTCTAAAAACTCTAATTTTACCACACCGCCTAGGCGCGCGACGCTTAGTTAGGTATAAAAACCCTTAGGCGGCACAGGATTCAAACCTACTACCTCTACCTCTTATAAAGTAGGGTCGGGCAGGCTCGTAACTACTAAGCCAACCACCTATATTAATATATATAATATATATAGAATTTTATAATTAAAAGTCTTATTTTACTACCCTCTATACTATATATAATAAATTATTTTTAAACTACTCTTTTTAATATAAAAATTACTATAAATATCCTTTTAACCCTTTAAAAAACTATCTATAATAACTTAACTACTTAGTACTTATAGTTTTATAACTTTTAAGTACTTATAAATACCCTTAATATATAAAAAGCTTTTAACTTAACCTCTATATCTTTAAAGCCCCTTATTAGTAATACTTTATTTTAAAAACTATAACTTAATAACTACTTAAAGTTTATTACTTATTATAAATCTAAACTAAAAACTCTTTACTTTTAAACTATAAAATTTAAAGTAAATAAGTTTATTATAAACGTTTTTCCTTAAGTACTTCTAAATAAAAGAGCCCGCCTATTTTGACTGGGTGCCCGGGCTAGATTGACTGGGTGTCCTAAGGTTTTAACTTTTTAATAGTTAAATAAACGTATTTTAAATTTAAAAAAAATAAAACTTATGTACTTTAAGTAGTAGAATATGTATATAACTATATACTACTTACTATTATATATAAAACCTTTTTATATATATAAAATTAAAGTACTAAGCTATAAGTATTATAATTTAAAAAGAATTATAAGTATATTATATTTTTAAGTTAAGTTCTAATATACTATAACTGCTATTATATAAAAGCTATTATAAAATTTATTTTACTTAATATTTAAATATTAAGTATTTAAGTTTATTTTAATTTTAATTATATACTAAAGTATTTACTCTAATATTTACTAAAACTTATATAAGTACTTAATAGAATAAAAACTTAAATACTTAGTAGTATACTTACTTTATTCTTTATATAACTTACTTGGAGTTATTATTTAGTTAGTTTTTAAATTCTATATATTATTTTATTAAATTATAACTTAATAAATTAAAACTAAAAGATTTAAAATAAACTACTTAATATACTTATATATACTTATATATACTTATATATATATATATATATATATATATATATATATATATACTTTACTAAAAAAACGTCTTTATATTAATTCTTATAGTATTTATCTTAATAGTTTTAGTTTTAGTTAGGTACCTAGTCAATCTAGCCTAGGCACCCAGTCAAAATAAGCGGGCTCAAATAAAAACCTTTTACTCCTATTTAAAACTATAAATTACACCCCCTCCAGGGTGACTAACGGCCCACGGGCCACGTGCTCTAGGGAACAACAGATAGTACTTGAATTTACTTACTACAACGCAGCTTCTACGGATTCGAAGTAATAGGTGTTTTTGATTAATTTCGCAGACTACTAATTACGCCGTTAACGCCGCCGAAACCACTAACGCCTTCCGTACGCCTTCCGTACGCCCGACCGTCGTCCGTTGAGCAGCTGCCGTGCCGCCCAGGCCTGCCGAATACGAGTGTCCTGACTGATTTTCAAGCAGCAGACCGTCCCTCCGAACCCATCGAATCCGATCCGAACCGAACCGTCCCTTCCCTCAGCCGCGCAGCTACGGCTGGTTCAGCCGCTTAGCCCTGCCATCGTCAGCATCCGTCTTGACATTGCCTTGCTAAATATACCAATATCAGGTGTCGCTAAAGTAGCCATTTAGGCTGACAAGACTTTAGTAGCTGTATCCTTTAATTAGTTAAAGTACTTATAGTTATCCTTAGTATTTAGGGTTTCTATATTATCTCGATTCCCCTAGTATAAGTTATTTATAATTATTTAAGTATTATAACTGTTATTAGTAGTTTTATAGTAGTAGATTCTAGTAATAATAAACTTTACTTTATTATTATTAAAGAAGTTTTATTAGTTATAGGTTAAGTTAATTATATTAACCCCCTTAACTATAAAGTACTTATTATAGCTTATATAGTTAGTTAATATTTATAGGGTTACGTTTTAGTATATATTCTAGTACTAAGTGGACAGGGCGGGGATCTTCTTTTTAGATATTGTAGTAAGTAGTTTGCTTAATAGGGTGCTTTTGGGTTATTGTTTGTGTAGGTGTGTGGAAGACGGAGGAATTGATAAAGGCTTTGCTTGTAGTAGTGCCTTTTTCTTTGATAGTAAACGCCACTAGGGCTCGTTAGGCCCTATAGTACGTTACGGCGCCCGTGATCTAGCTAAAGGTTCGCACAAGCAAAGGTTTATTTCAACATATCAGTCGCGCCCAGGAAGAGCAGGTAAGCGGAATTGTCAAGGTACGTACGCCCTGCTGAGCTCTGCTTGAGACCACTTGCCAAGGTAGAGCTAGAGGGGGTCAAAGCTACTGGATACACCCTATTAGATACTTCTATTTAATTACACTACTTGAAAATACATGGCTATGATGTATTCTTTTTGGAACCCCTTATTGAAATGTCCGTACTAGACACTACAAAAAAATACAAAACTATAAATTACTACTATACTTTAAAAATAACTAACTTTCTAAAAAAAGCCCTTAAGTACTATACTAACTCTTTATTTCTATACTATATAATAAGAGTAATATACTAAGAATAAAAGAAAGTAAAAATACTATTATTTTTTAAATATAAAGTACTATTATTAAAAAACTTAAAATCTAGTACTACTTAAGTACTTTAAAACTAGTTATTTAAATTTAAAACCTTAATAAATACTTTAAACTTATAAAAAGTATATACTATTAATATATTAACTAACGTTATATTAACTACTTTATTATACTTTATTATAAGTAACTTATAATAAAAGCTATAATCGTTAAATAGTTTATAATATAAGTTAATAATATATATAAAAACTATACTATTAAACTTAAAGTAACTTATAAAAAATATTTATAAACTTATAAACTATTTTACCTTTTTAACTATTTACTACTTTAATTCTAAATAAAAAGTTACTATATAATAATAAGTAATAACTAAAATAATTATAATTTTAATAAAACTATTACTAAAATAACTACTATAGTTAAATAAGTACTAAAAAACTATAGAATGTAAAAGAAGTACTTAAAGTACTTTTACTATTAATAAAGTAGCTTTTTATAACTCTTTAAAGTACTTTAATAATAAATATAAGAATACTAAATCTAAAAGATTATAAAGTAAAGTCTCTTTAGTAGTCCCTATTCTTTTTGCTTTATTAGTCCCCTTCTACCCTACTTATATAATATACTACTGCTTTAATAATTACTTTTATACCTTTTTAAATGTATATATATTAAATAAAAGCCACTTAACTACTACTATGAATAAGTAAAAAAAGCTTTATAAATAATAGTTAATTAATTAAGTATATTAAGAAATTTAAGCTTAATAACTCTATTGTTACTTTACTAAGAGTCTTAAGTAATTATTAGTAGTATTTTAAACTACTCAAAATAAAGGCCTATAAACTAACTTTTTTAAAGACTCCTATCTTTTTAACTTTAGTATATTTATTTACTTATTTAAAAATAAATGTTAGTTTAATAACTTTTAAACTACTAACTTAAGTAAGTACTTTTAAACTAGCTTTAAGTTCTTTATAATTAAAGAATATAAAAATATAAGTATATAAGTTATATTAACTAATAAAAAGAAATTTAGTTTATACTTATTTATGTATTTAATGTATTTACAGTACTACTTATAGTAAGGTAAACAAAAAAATCTACTAAATAAAAAATATTCCTAGTAAAAAATTTAGTAAAAATGCGTTTTAGCTAAACGCATATATCTAATAAAGTAATAAATAAAGGTTATTTAAAAAAAAAGATACGTTACTAATATTAACCCCCTTTAACAACCATAACGCCTAAAGTTATCGTCTAGAAATAACTTCTACCTGCCTACTCTTACGCTACAAAGCGCGGCGCGGTAGTAGCCGTAGTGGTAAACGTGGACATAGACGTACTAGTAATAACAATAATACTATCACTAATAAGCAGCGGGCGCAACTAATATATCAAAACAAACCTTCGCCTCTACAAACCTTTATTCGGATTATACTATAGGCACTATAATGTACTATAGGGCGTAACGAGCCCTAGTAGCGTTTATAATTAATTAAAAGGTACTACTACTATAAAAAAGGCCTTTGTTAATTCCTCTATCTTCTATACACGTATTTAATAATCCTTTAAAGTAAAAATACTAAACGTATTACCTATAACTAAAATACTAAACTTCGTCCTTATTAGTCCCTAGCTATACTTAGAGTTTACTAATATATTAATAGTATTAATTATTCTAAGTAACTATAAGTAGCTTATATAACTTACTATCTTACGCAGCTTAAATTAGCTTAACTTAACTAAAAACTAAAAGTTCTACTTATATATAAATAAAGTATGTATTGTAATATTTAACCTTATATACTATTTAATAAGCAGTAATAGTATAATTATAAATACTACTATAGCTAACTACTATAAAAGTATAAATAGTAACTTAAAGGTTTTAAAGTCTAATAACTACTATAAATACTTTAATTAAGTAAAGAATATAGTTACTAGAGTTATAGAGTCCTAAGTAATTAATATTAGTATATTTAATAAAGTACTATTAAAATAGATACCAACAATAGCAGAGCTAAGTAGCTAAACTAGCTATAACTACGTAGCTTATAACAATAGCGCGTTACTTATAAAGGGATATGACGGCTAAGAGAAGTAAAGAGACGGTTTGGATTAGATTTAATAGGTTCAGAGGGACAGTAGCGTTAGTGGTTTTAGAGGTATTCGTAGTGTAATTAGTAGTTTATAAAATTAATTAAATACTTCTATTACTTCGAATTCATAGCAGCTGCGTTATAGTAGGTAAATTCGTGTACTAAAACAAAAGGTAAAAAGACTAGTTAGAAAATAACTTAACCTCTAGGGTTACTTGGATGTAACGTATAGGCTATTAGTTAGAGAGAGGGGGGAGGGGTCCTTAGTAGTAGGCTCTCTACTAGTAACGCATCTATAGTTATATAGCCACTTAGAGATACTTAAGACTAGTTTATACTTATATTATATTTTATTATATATATTTATAAAACTTACTTTATCTTTTATAATTAACTCTATAAATATAACTATTAGTAAAATAAGTACCCTAGTTAGTACTCTATACTATAGAAATTTAACTATTCTTTTTTTTAGTTTTATTAAAAGTAGATATAACTTAAAAGTACTAGAGTTTAATAAGTTTTTAAATAAAGTACTTTTATATAAAGAGTTTATATAAACTATTTAGTATATATATACTTTATACTATTAAACTAAATACTCTTTTTAAAAGTAACGATTCTTAAAAGGCTTAAAAAAATATAATACTAGTAATTTAGCTACTCTAGCCCTAAAATACTTTAATATTTTACTTTATTTACTTATAATATTTAAATCTCTATAACTCTTAAAAAGAAATTTAAAAAAGCTTTTTTTAGTTATAATACTTATAGTATTAGTAAGGTAAAGTAAATTATTAACTATAAGTTATATAAAAGTAATATATACTTTTACTATTAAATTACTTATAGAGTAATTAATTAGTTTATATGTATAGAGTTAAAATAGAGGTAAAAGAGTTAATAACTAACTAAGGTTAAAGATACCTAGGCGTTAGTATAAATATTAAAGCTAACTCTAGTAGGTATATAACTTATAAAGGACTAGCTCTACTAAGTACTATAGAGTACTTAAACTATAGTACTACTACAGTAGTTAATAATATAGTAGCTATTATAATATTAGTAGTTTTTACTTTATAGTTTAAGGCTTTAATTAAAAATAATTATAATTATAAAAAGGGTAGTAATTTATATAGTATAATAAATTACTACTTTTTATAAAATAATAAAAATCTTAAAACTCTTGTAAGTATTAAGTACTTTATTGTTAATAAACTTAAAGTAACTAAAAATTACTTAGGGCTTATAATTAACTAGACTAATTATCTAGTATAACTTTTATATAGTTTTTAGTATCTTTATATATCTAAGTACTTATATTTTTTCTTTTTTTTATATCCCTTAATACCTCTACTACTTACTATACCTTCTTTATCTTTTTTTATTACTTATTTTTTCATTTTAACTTTTACTTTATTCTTAAGAATAAAGTACTTAAGGACTTGGTTTAAAGAGGTTTTTATAAAAGTATGAATAAAGTTATACCACTAGTAATTTAGTAGATATTATTAATTTTACGTTTTTTATAAAACTAATAAAGAGTTATAATATTTATTATAAATCGCTTTATTTTAGTAGTATTAAGTTTGATTAAGTACCTATATAGTAAGTATAAGTTTATATATACTAAAAATAGAATTAAAAGAAGTTTAAAGTAGTTAGTTATAATCTTTAGTATTTTAGTAATTAATAGAGTTATATTAATATTAGTTGTTATACTATAGATCTTTAAAGTAAAAATACTATAAGTAACTTACTTACTCTTTATTAAACTATAGTAAATAATATTACTATAAACCTCTAAGGTATTATTAATAAATTAGTTTTTATTACTAAAGATAATAATAAAGTTAAGTTATAATAAAAGGTTTATATTATTAGTAAAAGATTTATTTATAAAGATAAATAGTTTATTAGTAGTGAGGTTAAAAGGGATATATACAAAGCTATACTACTAGTTATTAATTTATTACTAAATTTATTTATTTAAAGCCTTAATATTATTTTCTATAAACTCTTAGTATTAAGTAGTAACTAAGAAGGTATATAATACTTTTAATTAGTAAATTAAAGTAATATAAGTACTTAGAGTATTAAGGAAAAATACAAAAACAAAATACACTGTTAAGGCTTTTAAGCTATACTTTAACTTATAGAAACTCTACTTATAAAGGTAAAATTATGTAAAAAATTCTATAAAATCCGCGCTAAAAAGTAAATATGGAAAGTGTATTTACTTACCTAAATAGGTAAGTGGGTCCGGCTATATATAGTGATTACTAAGAAAATACATTAGGTGTGTACTATCTGTATTTTTGCCCAAGGCAAATACAAATACAAATACAAATACAAATTAAATACATATATAGAGCTATATATAGCAAATAAAAGTGGGGCTGATTTCTATTTTTAGTAGCTATATATAATAGTAAGCTAGAAATTTAAAAAGTAGTTAATAATATTAATTATTTACTTTTTAAGAATCTTAAATACAAATGAATACAAAAAATACATGTATTTGCGATTTAATACTCTGTTTAAAGTACTATACGTATATTATTAAATATATTATACCTTTTAATTATTACTAGTAATTATGGTACTAAACTATTTACTTTAGCCCTTTTAGTAGAATACTAGGTTAAGTCTTTTAAGGGATAAGATACTACTATTAAATATAAGGGGATTACTAGTAGTTAAAAAGGATTTTAGTTTAATTGTAATGTTTACTTTAACGAGTTGTTTATTTTTTTAAACTAAAAACTCTATAGTTAAACGCTCTAATATATTATTAATTTATATTTTAACTATAGTAAACTTATTATTCTTAATTAATAAAATTCAGAGGTATAGGTTATATATAAATATACTTATTTTAAACTTATTTTAATAGTAGTAGTAGTACGTTACTTAGTAAGTACTAGCCTTTATAACTTTATAAAGTAGTTTTTAATAATTATAATAGTATTATTAGAGTATTAATATTTAATTTACTTAATTAGTTAAGTAAGAATTATGGAGTTAAGTATAGTTTTTAACTATATATAAGTTTAAGTAATATTTTATAGTTAAAGGGTTATTTTATTATAAATTAGGGATAGAGTAAGGGTAAAGAGAAGTTGTTAGTTTATCTATTAAATAGGTAAAGACTAAGTGAGGATTTTAGTTTTACTATTATTAGTATAGTTTTAAATAATTAATTATAACTTTTTATAAAGTTTATTTATTATTTCCCCTTTACCTTTATTAATAATATAAAGCTTAAAAAGTTGTAGTTTACTATATACTTTAGAATTAAAAGGGACGATATTAAAAATATTATAATTTTAAAGAACTAAAATTTTTTACTTTATTAATAACTAAAATAACTTATTTAAAATAGTAATTAAGCTATTATTTTATAATTTGATTATAAAGATTAAATTAGTCTCTTTTTTAGTTAAAATATATACTATAATAGGATACTTATAAAAATAACTACACCCCCTCTAGAGTAACTAACGGCCTACGGGCTATATACTCTAGGGAATAGCTGTTTAGCTACTTACTTTATTAATCTTTTTTGTTATAGTACTTAAATTCACCTACTGTAATACAGCTTTTATAAATTTAAAGTAATAGATATTTTTAATTAATTTCAACTACTAATTATACTATTAACGGCGCCGAAACCATCAACGCCTTCTATATACCTCCTGTACGCCCGACCGTCTAGTAGACCGTCCCTCTAAACCTATTAAATTTAAATTAAACCGCCCTATCGCTTCCCTTAGCCACGCAGCTATAGCTAGTTTAGCCACTTAGCCCTACTATTATTACTATCCGTCTTAATATTATTATATATAGACCTTATTAAATATACTAATATTAGCTACTTAGAGCGCTATAGATTTAGTAGCCGTTCTTTAGCTAGTTAAAGTATTTATAGTTAGTTTTAAACTATAGAGTACTTAAAAGGGTTTTATTCTATAATTTAAGAATTATTACGTTTATATTAAGTTTATTACCAGTAGTTTAATAGTAGTAAATTATAGTAATAGTAAGCTTCTTTTTTTCTGTATTAGAGAATATATATTAGTTATAGGTTAAGTTAATTTTATTAACCCCCTTAGTTATAAAGTACTTATTACTACTTTTATAGTTAATTAATAACTATAAAGTTATATAATAGTTATTATTCTAGGGATAGGGGCTAGTAACGGGTAGCTTTTTATTAAATATTATAAATTAGTATTATATATAAGTATATAGAAGACGAGAGGAATTAATAAAGGCCTTACTTATAGTAGTACCATTTTTTTGAATTATAAACGCTACTAAAGCTTGTTAGACTCTATACGTAATCCAGCTAAAGGTTTGTATAAGTAAAGGTTTATTTTAATATATTAGTTATACTGTTTAGTACTACTTATTAGTAATAGTGTTGTTATTATTACTAGAAGAGCTAGTAAGTAGAAGGATTAAAGTATGTACGCCCTACTAAACTCTACTTAAAACTACTTAAGCTAGAAGGGGTTAAAGCTACTAGATATACCCTATTAAATAGAGTTTTACTATCTGGGTATTGTTACTTAACTATCCGGGCATTCCCCACTTTTTCAGCTAATTAGGTTAGTATATTTAACTATATCGCGTGATGCTTTGTCGCGCGCTTAATTACAGTTACTACGCTTAATTATAGTTACTATACTTAATTATAGTTGCTATGCTTAATTATAGTCGCTGCGCTGCGCTTAATTATAGTTACTACGCTACGCTTAATTATAGTTACTATACTACGCTTAATTATAGTTACTACGCTACGCTCTTATGTCGTTTTACTTATTATACGGGCTATATAGTTGTGTTATAGATCCTATTAATTTAATTAGCTAGAAAAGTGGGGGAATGCCTGGATAGCTAAGTGATAATACCCGGATAGTAAAACTCTTATATTAACCCACCTATTCTTTTAAAGTACTATATAAAGTAACTATAACTTAACCTACTTTATTAACTATATAACTTTTATTAAATTAAATATATTTAAAGCCTTTAGTTTGAAGGGCTACGTTAATACTAGTATAAATAGGATCTTAGTTTTTAAATATAGTACCCGTGTTATATAAAGTATTTTAAGGAATAAAAAGGGTAACTTTATATAAAATTTAATACTTATAAATATTATAGTAATAAAGAACTTTTATATTAATATTATTTTTAAAGTAGTTTGTTTTACTATTTATTGTCTTTATTTATTTATGTATTTAATGTATTTACAGTACTGCTTATAGTAAGGTAAATTATAAGATTATAAAAAAGAATTTTAGGTCTAATATAGTACTAATATAGTAATTATACTATTAGTACTACTAAATTTAGTAATATACTACTAAAAGTATTAAAACATACTATTTAGTATAAAAGTCACCCTTTAGTACTAAAAGACCTTAATACATACTAAAGGTATAAAAAGCACTTATATTAGTAATAAATTTATAATTATAAAAGCTATATAAATAATGTTTAGAATATTAGTACTATTATATAGTAGTATATACTATATATATATACTTATTTATATCCCAATATCTAGTAATTAAATATAGCTATTAGTAGAATTGTACAAATCTAAAAGCTCCAATTCGATCCAAATGTCAACTTAAGCAATATTACTAAATATAGTAATATATGCGATTGGGTAATATATAAAAGTATAATAGTTGTATAATAACCCTATTATAAGACTAGTATACGAATATTAAAAGTATATTACTCTAATAGCAATTAAGTTAAAGTTAGAAACAGTAACGAAGTTTACTTTTAACTAAAACAGTTAGATAACTATAAGCCGGTTTTATACTAAAACCCTATTATATAAGTAAAACACAGCTATTATGGATCCGAATACTAGTATAAACCCTAATTATAAGTAAAATACGGGTAGGTTAAGACCCGGTTTTACTATAAACCCTATTTATTAATAAATTAGACTAAAGGTCTAATTAAAGTAAAAAAGTAAAACACGGCTAATACAAAAGCTGGTTTTAAGTAAAATAAAGCTATTAAGTCTATATAATACTAAAAGTAAGTAAATAAATTCTATAAAGGAACCTATTTATAAGGGAAAGTTAACTATATATTTAGAAGAAATGTTCTACTTTATGGATTTTAGGCCCCTACTATTAAGTAAGTAATATAATAAAGAATACAATAAAGTACTACTTTTAATTTTACTACTAAATTTACTATATAACTTTAAATACTGTTTTTTATTCTGTTTTTATACATAGAAATCCTACAAAACTACTTATTTCTTTAATTCATTCCTTTTCTATAGTTAAAGACGTATAGTAATTAATTTATAATCTTATATATACTACTTTTAATAATAATAAACTCTATAACTATAAATACTCCTTTACTTACTTAAAACTTTTACTTACTCCTTTTAATTTACTTATTTTATTTTCAAGTTCTACTAGCTGGGTAGTGTCTACTGACTACTTAGGTAGTGTCTCTATATATGAACTTAAATACAGCTAATAAGAGCCGTAGGATTAAAGATACTAGAAAACGGCATATTACGTAATTATCGGATATTCAATCTAATTTAGTTTTTATTATAGTAATTAACGTATCTTAGTAAAACAAGCTTTTAAGGCCTAGCCTAGTTAATTATATTACGTTTTATACCCCTTTTTACCCCTAAATTTATTAATTCTAACTTAGTAACGCTAGGGCCGTTAACGGTAGTAGTACTGAACCCCCTGTAGTCTTCTAAGTACTATACTAAGGCTTTTTTACTACTAGACTACTAGAAGCTCTAATACTACCTACTATAATATATTTCTAAATAAATTACTAAGTATATTATAGTTAAGGCTATAAGAGTTTATTATTAGAGCTACTATACTTAAACTATAAATAGTTATACTATATACTAGGCTTAACTAGTTTTATTACTAAATTCTTAGCTTTTTTTAAGGCTTTTAGCTTTTATCTTTAAGTTAAGGCTAGCTAGGATTTAGTACTAGATAATAGTATACTAAATAAGGGTATTATAGTAGCTTTAAGAAACGCGATTTACTTATTCCTTAGCCTTCTATATAGGGTCTTAACAACTTTAGGGTTTTTAATACTAAGGGGGGTATTTATAATATTTTATAGTTATAAGTTAGTATTAAATTTATAAATAAGGGTAGTAAGACTTATTAGTAGCTACTAGAGCTACTACTGGGGATAGATATAGTACTTAGTAAGAGGCTTTTATTGCTTTATTAGATTTAGGATTTTATAGCTATGAAAGAGGTAGTACTAATTAGTAAAGTAGTCTATATAAGGCTAAAGATCTAGTAGGTAAGGCTAATAATTAGTTAGTAGTAAGGGTATTGCTCTTTAGTACTATTTAGTTATTAAGTTAAGGGTATTTTAACTTACCTCTTTTAAAACGTTACTAAGCTATACTTAACTAAAGTACTTACGTTAAACTTATACTTTTATTTTTATAACCCTTTTAGTATATATATAGGCTTTATTCTATATAATCTTTTTTATAACTTATAAAATAAAGAAGAGGTTTAAGTTACTATTAATAACGTAGGACTTAAGGTCCTTATAAGTAGTTATTATAAAAGAATTAGTTTTAATACTAAACTTTAAGTACTATGAAATAAAGTAGTTAGTCTACTAGTACTAAAGAGGTATATACGTACTATAAATATAATTAAGTAGAGCCTGTTAATTACTAAACTCTTTAATAATATAAGCTTATATAGTATTAAAGTTTTTTTTTATATTAGTATAGATAATAAACGCCTAAAGGAAATAGAAGCTAGTATAGGTATACTTAACTTTATTATTAGAGAGCTAGGAGTAGACTAAGACCTTATTACTACGGACTTAATTATTAAGGGCCACTTTTATAGCCTCTTAATTATAAATAGCTACTACCTCTATAGCTTCCTTATCCTAGTTATCATTAAACTTATTATTAGTAATACTACTATTACCTTACTACTTCTTCTTTATATTTAGACTAATAGTAGTATTTATATAATAAATATAAAGCTATAGTTATATTATAAGCTACGTTTCTATAATAAATAAATATAGTACTTTTTTAAAGTTAATAATGGCGACCTATAGCTGTTTAGTATTAATTTCTACTTTAATTAACTTTACTAAAGTAATTAGAAAGTTATATCCCTTATAATACTTTATATTAATTATAAGATTATAAATAAAATCTTCAACATTTTTAATAGATTTTTTAGAATATAATACAGATAAAACCGGCTTATCTATATTAGTAGGGTAACAAAAAAGTATATAAGAAACACAGTATATAAGAGTATTTTATAGTAGTAAATATAGTAGTATTAGTTACTTTACTTACTTAATAGTAGGGGCTTAAAATCCATAAAGTAAAACATTCCTTCTAAATATATAGTTAATTTTCCCTCGTAAATAGGTTCCTTAATAGAATCTATTTACTTACTTTTAGTATTACGTAGACTTAATAGCCTTATTTTACTTAAAACTGGCTTTTACCCTAACTGCGTTTTATTCTTTTACTTTAATTAAACGTTTAGTTTAATTTACTAATAAATAGGGTTTATAGTAAAACCGGGTCTTAACCTACCCGTGTGTTACTTATAATTAGAATTTATACTAGTACTTAAATCTATAATAGCCGTGTTTTACTTATATAATAGGGTTTTAATATCAAACTAGCTTATAGTTACCTAACTGTTTTAGTTAAAAGTAAACTTAGTTACTATTTCTAACTTTAACTTAATTACTATTAGAGTAATATACTTTTAGTATTCGTATACTAGACTTATAATAGGGATATTATATAACTAATATACTTTTATACTTTATTTAATTATATATATTACTATATTTAATAATATTACTTAAGTTAATATTTAGATTAAATTAAAGCTTTTAGATTTATAATTCTACTAATAACTATATTTACTTACTAAGTAATAAGATATAGATAAGTATGTATATAGTATATAGTACTATATAATAGTACTAATACACTAGAAATCATTTATATAGGTTTTATAGTTATAAAGCTATTACTAATATAAGTACTTTTTATACCTATAGTATATATTAAGGTCTTTTAGTACTAAAGGGTAACTTTTATACTAAGTAGTGTGTTTAGTACTTTTAGTAGTATATTACTATATTTAGTAGTACTAATAGTATAATTACTATATTAGACCTAAAATTCTTTTATATAATTTTATAATTACCCTTATAGTATAGTACTTTTTTACCCTTATAGTATACTTAATTACCCTTATAGTATAGCGCTTAATTACCCTTATAGTATAGTACTTGATTACCCTTTTAGCGCGGTTTATATAAAGCTGTGTATACTTATATAAAGGGATCCTTTTGAAATAATTAGTTAAAAAAGTAGGTACTATTTAGATAGTAAAGTAATACAACCTAGATAGTAAAACTGTCTAAGAATCCTTTAAAGTAATAAAATGGTAAGAACTACTATAAATATAGAAGTCCCCTAGCTACTAAATACTAAATAAACCTAGTTACTATAGTTAAAAATAATATTTAGTAGTATAGTAAAGTAGCTATATAGGTTAGTATTAATACTATTAATTTATAGCGTAGCTAACTAGTTTAACTTTTAAGTATTTATATATTTAATATATCTATAGTACTACTTATAGTAAAGTAAATAAAGACATTTATTAAATAAAGAATATTCTTAGTAAAAAATTTAATAAAAATGTATTTTAGCTAAACGTATATATTTAGTAAAGTAATAGGTAAAGGTTGTTTAAAAAAAGATACGTTACTAATATTAACCCCCTTTAGCTGTGCTAACTATAACGCCTAAAGTTATTATAATAACTTCTGCCTATCTATTCTTATACTATAAAGCGCGGCGCAGTAGTAGTAGTAATAACAACAATACTATTACTAATAGGCGGCGGGCGCAATTAACATATTAAAACAAACCTTCGCCTCTATGAACCTTTGTTTAGATTATGCTGTGTGTAGGGCCTAACGAGCCCTGGTAGCGTTTATAATTGATTAAAAGGTACTGCTGCTGTAAGTGAAGCTTTTGTTAATTCCTCCGTTTTCTATACACCTGTTGACGGTACTATGTAAGCACAGAACCGCATGTTTGCGTGTAAATGCAAGGAGCAGACTGTACCTACGCATTTAACAATTTAAAGACACTAGACGTATTACCTTAACACGTTAACAGTAGTATTATTTACTATAGTGCTAGACATACCTATATCTAAAATACCTAGCTTTATCCCTACTAGTCCTTAGCCGCACCTAAAGCTTACTAATATATTAATAGTATTAATTATTTTAAGTAACTATAAATAGCTCGTATAACTTACTATTTTATATAGCTTAAATTAGTTTAATTTAGTTAAAAATAAAAGTTCTACTTATATATAAATAGGGTATACGTTATAATATTTAACTTTATATACTATTAAATAAGTAGTAATAGTATAGTTATAACCACTACTATAACTAACTACTATAAAGGTATAAATAGTGCCCTAGAGGTTTTAATATTTAATAACTACTATAAATACTTTAACTAAGTAAAGAACGTAGTTATTAAAGCTATAAAGCCCTAAGTAGCTAATATTAGTATATTTAGCAAGACGAATACTATTAAAACGGACACTAATAATAGTAGGACTAAGTAGTTAAACTAGTTATAGCTGTGCGGCGATAGTGTATTAATCGTAGAGGAATATAACAGCCGAGGGAAGTAAAGGGACGGTTTAGATTAGATTTAATAGGTTTAGAGGAATAGTGACGTTAGGCGCGGGGGTATAGAGAGGCGTATAGACGGCGTTAGTAGTTTTAGAGGCGTTAGTAGTACAATTAATAGTCTACTTTAAAATTAATTAAATACTCCTATTACTTTAAATCCGTAGTAGTTGCGTTATAGTAGGTAAATTCGCGTGCTAACTATTACTATATGTAATATATAGGCTGTTAGTTAGAGGGGGGAGAGAGGGGTCCTTAGTAGTAGGGTCTTTATTAGTAACGTATCTATAGTTAAGTAGCTGCTTAGGGATACTAAGGACTAACTTTTAAGTATAAAAATCTAAATTACTATTTTTAGTCTTTACTTTTATTAAACTAGTAGTACTAGGGACTAAATAAGAAATATTAAACTAGACCTATTAATTAATTTAATACTAAATTAAATTTTAAACTTACTATTTTTAAAAATAATTAATATTACTTTAAGTAAGTAATAGAGGTAGTAATAATATTTATAAGTCCCCTAGAGTTAAGAGATTAGTATATTTAATAAGACTTAGATATTAAAATATTTACTAATAAGTATAGGGAGAAGTAGTTTAATTAACTTAATTAATTATAGTATAGTAATAGTGTATTAGTTATAAAGGGATTTAATAGTTAAGAAAAGGGACGGTTCAGTTTAGTTTAGTTTAAATTTAATAGGTTTAAAAGGGCGGTAACGGTTAGGTGTATAAGAGATATATAAAAGCTGTTAGTAGCTTTAGTAGTATTAATAATATAATTAGTAGTTTATAAAATTAATTAAAAAGACTTATTACTTTTAATCTATAGAAGCTGTGTTATAGTAAGTAAATTTAAGTACCGTAATAAAAAAGATTAACAAGGTAGGTAGCTAGACGGCTATTTCCTAAAGCACGTGGCCCGTGGGCCGTTAGTCACTCTCAAGGGGGTCTTATTATTCTTATTAAATACTTATCTTTATAGTAAAAAGAGTAATACTATTTTTAAAGTACTTAAGAACTATAATTCCTTTACCTTACTTATTATTAATAAAGTTAAGGCCTTTTAGTTACTCTTTTTAAAGTTTAGTACTATTAAGTACTTAAAACTGTACTATTTAATTTAGAGTTTTGCTATCCGGGAGGTACTTTCTGGCTATCCGGGAGGTACCCCACTTATCCAACCAATAGGATCAATTAGATCAATCGCAGTAGCTCAATTACGCCCGGTCGCAACAGCTCAATTACAACGGTCGTAATAGCTTAATTACAACGGTCACAATAGCTCAATTACAACGGTCCTAATAGCTTAATTACAACGGTCGCAATAGCTCAATTACGACGGTCGCGATAGCTCAATTACAACGGTCGTAACGGCTCAAATCCAGTACTTCAATTATAGCACAAATTACATAGTAATTACAGTACCCTAGTTACGACGGTCATAATAGCTTAATTATAATAGGTACAATAGCTTAATTACGCCCGGTCGTAGCAACTTAATTACGCTAATAGGTATAAGCTTACCTAGCCAATCAAATAGCTAGGAAGTAGGATAAGTAGGGTACCTCCCAGATAGCCAGAAAGTACCTCCCGGATAGCAAAACTCTTAATTTACTATATTAAGCTACTTAAAAAAGACCTTAAAGTAAATACTATTAAGTAGTTTTATAAGGCTATCTATCATAAGCTATATTATAGGCTAGTATTTAACTCTAATATAGCCTTTTTAAGGCTTTTAAGATAACTAGTAATAATAAGTATTAATATAATAAAGCTTTATATATAGTTAAACTATTTTTATTAATAAAATAAATTGTTTTTTAATTGTTATATTATATATATATACTTAGTACTAATATAGTAAGAGTAGTTATATTACTAAAGGTCTTGTTACTAAAGTTAATACAAAGAGTAGTTATTAAATAATTTATAAAAATAGCCTCTTTAGCTACTTAAAAAAGAATAAAGAGCTTGGCTTTAGTTATAAATATACTTATAGTATTTTATTTATTGGTTTATTAATTAATAAAGTTATTAGTGAGCTTAATTATTAATACTTAAAAGCTTTTATAGTTTAGTATATTATTAATAAAACCACTATTTAAAGTAATTATTAAACTATAATTAGAACTACTTTTTTATCGTTAAATTTAAAGTAAAGGGCGCGCTTTATTATAAAGTATTTAATAATTTACTTAGCTTTTTTAAAATACTTAAAGCTAAAGTTATAATTAAAGTATATAAAATAACTTATAATAAAAGCTATATTTAACTAAGTTATTATAGTACTATATATAATTAATTTAATACTACTTTAGTATATATTAGTATTTATATAGAGTTTTACTAGCCGGGCAGTGTTATTTAGCTACCCGGGCAGTATCTCTACCTTTCTAGCCAATAGGATTATATACATCAGTCATAGCATAACTCGCAGCGCCACAGTCATAGCGTAATTACCACAGTTGTAGCGCAATTACTATAGTCGCAGCGCAATTACTACAGTCGCAGCATAATTACTATAATTATAGTATTATAATTATAGTACCTTAATTATACCTATTATTATATATAAAGTATAATACCTTAATTTTATTAATCACAAAACATTAATTACACTAGCTATAGTATATTAATTATAGTTACAGCACATCAATTACAGTTACAGCACATCAATTACAATCGCAGCACGTCAATTGCGCCGGTTATAGCACGTTAATTACGCCAGTCGTAGTACTTATGGTGCGTTTCCTATGCGACCAATAGAAAGGCTTAAAATCGTGACCAGTAGAGACACTGCCCGGCCAGCCAAACAACACTACCCGGCTAGCAAAACTCTTTATATATAAGGTTAAGCCCTTATAAGGGAGTAGTTTAAGTAGTTGGCTTAGTAGTTACGAGCCTGCCCGACCCTACCTTGTAAGAAGTAGAGGTAGTAGGTTTAAATCCTACGCCACCTAAGGGGTTTTTATACCCTAACTATACGTTGCGCGCCTATATAGTATAGCTATTAGAGTTTTTCCTAGAGTAGGGCCCCTAGGGACTCTAATTATCTATACTATATACCCTATATACTACTCTTAGTTAATAAAAGTAGGTAGCCCCTACTAGTCTGTATATAGTATATATATACCTTCCTTTATATAAACAGGTATCCTCTAACTTATACTTAACCTATCTTTATATATAACCTTTACTTATTAACTTACTAGAAAATTATATAATTTCTTTACTAGGGTTTTTCTATATACCTTTACTAAAATATTTACTTTTAAGAGGTTATATAAAATTATATAAAAGAATTTTCGGTCTAATATAGTAATTATACTATTAGTATTACTAAATATAGTAATATACTACTAAATATAGTAATATACTACTAAATATAGTAATATACTACTAAATATAGTAATATACTACTAAATATAGTAATATACTACTAAAAATAGTAATATACTACTAAAAGTACTAAAACACACTACTTAGTATAAAAGTTACCCTTTAGTACTAAAAGACTTTAATATAAACTAAAGGTATAAAAAATACTTATATTAGTAGTAACTTTATAACTATAAAAGCTATAATATTAATTTCTAGTGTATTAGTACTATTATATAGTACTATATACTATATATATATACTTATCTATATCTTAATACCTAGTAGATAAATATAGCTATTAGTAGAATTGTATAAATCTAAAAGCTTTAATTTAATCTAAATATTAACTTAAGCAATATTACTAAATATAGTAATATATATAATTAGATAAAGTATAAAAGTATAATAGTTAAATAATATTTCTATTATAGGTTTAGTATACAAATACTAAAAGTATATTTCTCTAACAGTAATTAAGTTAAAGTTAGAAATAGTAACTAAGTTTACTTTTAACTAAAACAGTTAGGTAACTATAAGCTAGTTTGATATTAAAACCCTATTATATAAGTAAAACACAGTTATTATAGATCCGAGTTTTAGTATAAACCCTAATTATAAGTAAAATATAAATAGGATAAGACCCAGTTTTACTATAAACCCTATTTATTAGTAAATTAAACTAAAGGTTTAATTAAAGTAAAAGAATAAAACACAGCTAGGGTAAAAGCCGGTTTTAAGTAAAACAAAGCTATTAAGTCTATATAATACTAAACGTAAGTAAATAGATCCTATTAAAGAACCTATTTATAGGGGAAAATCAACTATATATTTAGAAGGAATGTTCTACCTTATAGATTTTAGGCCCCTACTATTAAGTAAGTAAATTAACTAATACTACTATAATTACTACCATAAAATACTCCTATACACTGCGTTTTTTATATACTTTTTATCACCCTACTAATATAGATAAGCCGGTTTTATTTATATTATATTCTAAAAAATCTATTAAAAATCTTAAAGATTTTATTTATAATCTTATATATTAAAAACTATTAGTCCCCTAGAGTTTATAAAAAAACTAAAGTAGAATTATTAAGGTACGTACGCCCTACTAAGCTCTACTCAAGACCACTTAAGCTAAAGAGGGTTAAAGCTACTAAATACACTCTATTAAATACTTCTATTTAATTACACTACTTAATAATACATAGCTATAATATATTCTTTTTAAATTAACTTATAGAAATATCTACATAAAATACTACTTCAAAAGCACAAATAAAAAAACTAGTAAATTTAATAAGGCCTAGTAATATATTAAAACGATTACTAATAAGTATAGAAAAAATAGTTTAATTAGGTAAACTAGCTATAGTATAGTTTATAAAGAAAGGGACGTTAGGCCCTACAGTACGTCACAGCGCTGTAACACATCGTAATCCAGCCAAAGGTTCGTATAAGCGAAGGTTTGTTTTAGAGTTTTACTAGCCGGGCAGTGTCTCCACCCTTCTAGCCAGTAGGATTACATCTATTAATCACAGCCCAGTTCATAGCACAAGTGCCACGGTTACGCGCAATTACTACGGTCGCGCGCAATTACCACAGTCACGCGCAATTACCACAGTCGCTAATTACTACAGTCGCGCGCAATTACCACAGTCGCGCGCAATTACTATAGTCACGCACAATCGCAATTACTATAGTTATGTATAATTGTAATTACTATAGTTACGCATAATTACTATAGTTATAGGCATTATAGTGTGTTTCTTGTTGGGCTAATAAAAAGGCTTAGAATAGGGGGAAGTAGAGATACTGCCCAGCTAGCTAAACTATACTACCCAGCTAGTAAAACTCTTGTTTTAATATATTAGTCGCGCTATTTAGCGCCGCCTATTAGTAATAGTATTGTTATTATTACTAAAAGAGGAGGTTAGTAAAAGTATTAAAGTATATATACCCTACTAAGCTTTACTTAAGACTATTTAGTAAAACTAGAGGGGGTTAAAGCTATTAAATACACCCTATTAAATACTTCTATTTGATTATACTACTTGAGAATATATAGCTATAATATATTCTTTTTAGAACTCCTTATAGAAATATCTATACTAAATACTATAAAAAAATATAAATAAAGAAAGGGACGGTTATTTTAAATTAAATTTAATAGGTTTAAAGGAATAGTAAAAAACGGTAGTAGTTTTAGTAACGTTAATAGTATACTTAGTAGTTTACTTTAAAATTAATTAAAAACACTTATTACTTTAAATTTATAAAAGCTATATTATAGTAGGTAAATTTAAGTACTATTAATAATTAAAAAGATTAATAAAATAAGTAGCTAAATAGCTATTTTTTAAAGTATAAAACTTATAAACTACTAGTTACTCTAGAGGGAGTAATAAATTAGTTTATTTAATTAGTTAATTAGTAGTAATATTTAATTTAGTACTAAAAAGAAGTATATAAATAATAGTTAGTATAGCGCAGTAGCTATAGCTACTATAGCTATTATAGCTACTGTGGCTTAGGGATTATATAGTTTAGCTAATTATATAATAGGCCTACCCTAGGCCCTTAGAGTCTTCTACCCTTATAGCTACCCTTTTTTATACTTATAATTTATAACCGAGTTTTATTAACTATAACTAACCCCTATAAAGAGGCTAGTTTACTATTAATAGTTAATATAAATACTATTTATTTAATACTAATTAGTAATTAACTGTGTAGTTAATTAATTACTTAATTATTTAGATTTATTTAATTTATTATTTTAATATTATAAGCTACTATTACTAAAGTAACTACTACTTTTATTTATAGAGGAGAAGTTCTTATATAAAACCCTAGTGGCCTTTTTTATAAAAGACCCTATAGCTTTTCTACTTTAAGCCTACGGGTATTAATAACCCTAGGTTACCTTAAACTTTTCTTTTTTTACCTTAAGCCTATACCTAACCTTTAGCTTTTAATACTAAACTACCTACTACTTTTATTTATAAATAAAAGGGTTTTTAGTAAAAGTAATAAGTTTTTATCTATTTATACTAGTAATTTATTATTCTGAACTAAGCCTTGTTCTACGTTTAATATAACTATAGTAAAATCGTTACTTTAAGTTAGGCTTTATTTTACTTATATAATAGTAAAGAATCTTTACTAAAAGTATTAATAACCTTAATCTTTTACTCTTTTAAGTCTATACCTTTTTAATTTATATTCAACTATATCTTTAACTATTTATTAATAAAGATTTCTTTTAACTTTTAACTTTTAATTACTTATTTATTATAATAGTAAATAAAAGGTTTTTTATAGAAGTATTAAGATTTATTTACTTACTCTTACTTCTTTAAGCCTATAGATTAACGACTTTAAGCTACTTTAAGCTTTTTTTTTACTTAAGTTAGTACTTATTTTCTTCTAGTTTTTTAGCTTTTAATAACTAATAGCTTACTACTTAAGCTTATAAATAAAAAGTTCCCTTACTAAAGCCTACTTTAACCTCTCTTTTTAATTTAATAAACCCCTTCCCCTACCCCCCTCTCCCCTACCCCCCTCTTTCCTACCCCCCTGTAAATGTTAAAGCTAGCTCTAATACTAGTATTAAAGGAAGTAAGTGCTTATAGATACTAAAGCTATAAAGTACTATAGAATAATAACTAAATTCTACTATACTAGTAGTAGGGCCCTAAAGAGGGCTAGCTACTACTATAAGTAAATAGAGAATATAGCTTTTTACTTTTTAAAGTTTATAATATCTTTTAAAAAAAGAATTATAAGGAATATAAGGAATATAGTAAATTAAAGATATTTAGAGTATAAGGGAGGTATTAAGTAGCTTAAGGTTAAAGCTATACTTTAATTACTTTTTAGTTTTATAATAATTTTAACGTATTTAATAATAATTTAAATTACTTATAAAAATAGTTTATTTATATATAATTAAGTACTACACTATATAGTAAAGTAAAAACTACTAGTATAAGAATAATAACTAGTATAGTATAGTAACTATAGCTATTATAGCTACTATAGCTACTATGCCTTAGAGGTTATATAGTCTAGCTAGCTACGTAACGGGCCTACTCTAAGCCCTAGGGGTCTTTTACCCTTATAACTACCCTTTTATATACTTATAATATATAAGTAACTTTTACTAACTATAACTAACCCCTATAACGAGGCTAGTTTACTAATAATAGTAAAGATAAATACTACTTATTTAATAAAAAGTTATATACTAATTATATAATTCTTAAAATATTTATTAATTTAAACTTATACTAAATAGTAATAACTAGTATAGCCATATAGTTTATAGATATAAAGCTATACTTATAGCTACTATAAATTACTTATAACTTAATTATACTTTTTTAGTATATATATTTTAAAGTAATAGTTAAGTTTACTATAAATATAGTACTTAAATAAACTACTATATAAAAGAAAATATATTACTATAAAGATAGTTATAATTATTATAACTTTAATAGTAACTATTATAGTTGCTACTATATTTATAATTAATATAATAAGTTCTTATATAAATATACTAGTTACTTAAGGTATTACTATTAGTAATACTAATAACTAACTATAAATTAGTAATAGTACTAATAAGTATAAAAAATTCTTTAATAAAAATAGTTATAAAATCTAAGAATAAGTAGTATATAATAAAAGGTTAGTTATATAGAGCTTAGTTACTCTAGTACTTTTTATTAAGTATAAATTAAAATTTAAAAAACTTTATAATTATTTTTTTAAAGTACTTAATATAGAACTTACTTTAGTTATTTTATATTTCTATGGTAAAGTTAAAATATTACTACTTAAAAAAGTACTATTAATATATTTAATTAATTTTAAAGTAGTTATATATTATAACTACTATATTAAAAAGTAATAAAAAAAGTAAAGTTACTAAAGTAGTTATAGTAAAAAGTCTATACTTAACTTTATAGTATTAATTAAAAAGGAATATAGACTTAATATTTAAAAAATACTTATAAAGTAGTAATTATACTTAAAAATCTTAAGCTTTATATTAAGAAATTTATACTAGTTACTACTATAAATTATACTATTTTTAAATTTAAAGAAGTTAAAGTAAAAAAGTATTTTACTAAATAAAGAATATTTTAAATAAAATATTTAGTACAGAATATATTTAAACTAATATATATAGTAAACGCTATATTAAAGTAATCTTTAAATTACTAAAGCTTTATATAACTTTAGTATTATAAAAGCTTAACTAAATCTCTTTACTTTTAAAATATTTTAACTAGTTTTATATACTAAACTAAAGTTATTAATTAAGTTTTATTTTTTATATTTAAACTAAAATATAAAGTACTTAAATTATACCTATAATAGCTAGTTGTTAAACTAGAAACTTATACTATATTACGCAAGCACCCACTCACTTCCCCTTTTAATAAACTTATCTAGTAACATACTAAGATCAGATAAGACAAAGCGGCATATGAAGAAACCAAAAAACTCTGCGGCGTGCCGAGTACAAAGTTCCAGGCCTACTTGAGTCTTGTCTGCGTGTCTGAGCCCCGGATCTTCGACCTGACGAGCGATTTGATCTGGATAATCATGCCCAGTTAGTGTGTTGGTCTCGGCAATACCATGCTGCGGCATACATGCGGAATGAGAAGTCTTACCGATTGTCTGAGCGGCATCGAACAAACGTGCTAATGATCCCATGTAGTTTGCATTGGGCCCAGTAAATTGGGCGTTTCCGGGGTCTCGTTTTGTCGGACGGCTAGTGGGATGGTCCGTCATTGGCAGCGTCTCTAATCCCGGAGATTCCTTGCCACTATCCGTTCCGTTGCCTTTGCCGTTGAAGGAGCTGTTCAGTCCTGCCGCCGAACCCTTCGACCTTAGTCTACGCCAGGAGAAGGACGAAGACTTGCCCGACACACTCGCAGACCGTGGTACATTGATCGCAGCTTCAATTTCGGCCGAGTTGGATGCGTCTCGGAAGAGCGTAGTCGAGCTCTGCACGCCGACGTCAGTCCCAAGCTTTCGGGTCAAACTCGCCTGGACCTGTTCTAGGACTCCTTCTAGCGACTGCATCTCTTCAAGCACCGCGTCTGCGTCACATGTGTCGACCCTGGCCAGCTTAAGGAGTGCAGCCGTAAGATAGTCACACGTTGCCACTTTGTCCTCTACGTTCCGAATCTTGACCCCCTTTACTTTCCACACGTCCCTTGGAACAAAGAGTTTGTTGCTCAGGTAGCCCCCACGGGGATGCGCAAGCGTCTGGTACAAACATCGCATGAGCCAGAACGGCCTTAGCAGGTAGTCGGTTGGACACGGCTCCAGGGATGATGGGACATCAACCTGGAGTGGGTTTGGCGATCCTGGACTCTGCGGCGAGTGAAGAGCGTCATCAAATAGGTAAAGACCCCCGGCGGAACCAGATGTGAACTTGTCCCTGAACGCCACGGCCAAAGGAGTTGGTAGCGTCGGCATCGCAGGGTGCCTGCCGCCGATACCAAACCCGGTGCTTAACGGTGTTCCAGGAGACAAATCTGAGGCGTCATCCAGATTCGACAGTGACATGTTCCTGTTCTTCATGCTTCTCAAACTCGATGATGAAATTGTTTTCTTCAACGGAGGCCGGATTGATGGAGAACCAGAATGGCTTCCTGTAAAGTCTTCGCTGTCCCTACTTTCAGAGGGCCTGAGCGGGGGCGTTGGAGGGACCGGTTGTGTTGGGCTTATGCCTTCGAGGGGGGAATAGGACCGTGCCATCGACCCATTGATGTCGCCTGTGATTGATGAATCACGGCGGTCAAGGCCAAAATCG
The DNA here is from genome assembly GCA_027406025.1 of Colletotrichum musae. Lineage (NCBI taxonomy): Eukaryota > Fungi > Ascomycota > Sordariomycetes > Glomerellales > Glomerellaceae > Colletotrichum > Colletotrichum musae. The sequence continues at coordinate 4,374,640 of JANVYC010000007.1, forward strand.
TAGCCGTCTTGTGTTCCTTGAGCAACACTATAACGTCGCCCGGCATTGCTGAATTTTGAGAGCTTGCTAGTCTCGATTTTGAGCTGCTTGGGGTTCTGTCCTGACATTCGTCTGCTTCGTACAGTCTGCCCGGATCCAGATAGTGTCCCTGGGAAAGGCGTTTGGTTTGGTAGGTCTGGTAAAGCTTGAACCGGCGGAGGCGCTACTGGGCTTCCGCCTCCGGGGGCGTTCGATGCAGGTAGGTCATCTATCGATGATGAGGATACATCATCAGCCACTATGTTGTCTGCTGCCACTGACAGTTGCCATGAAGGCTGAGCAAGATCGCTGGAGCCGGAGTGGCGTGTAGTGGCTCGACGAGAGGCGTGGTTGAAGGAAAAGTCGTGGATGGAATAACCGCGCGCCATTTCCTCCAGGATACGCTCTTCCTCGTCAGATGATCCGTCGTCATAGAAATCTTCTTGCATGACCTTCGCATCGTACGTTTGCTGCCCATGCATTTGTCGTTCTCGTGCGTTGGCCTGCTCGTGAACCTCTCTCTCTGTTTGCCGGACATGTTCCTTTGCGAGCTCCACCTTCCGCAAGGCTTTAACAACTATCTGGTCATCTGATCCGTATGTCTCCGGATCTGAGAAGCCCATTGGTTCATAACCATCGTCGTACGCCGCTTCAACCGCGGCATCTAGCGCAGCGTCGAATTCTGCTTCTGTAGTTCCGCTCAGATCACGAATATTTTCCCGCCGAACCTTCATCGGAGATGACCGGGAGTGGACCGAAGATGTCGTTGAATCCCCGGACTCATCAATAGGGTCTAACCAAGAGTTGGACTCACGACTTGAGTCCCGAAAATGACCAGCTCGTGCCGCAGGCAGGGAGAAGTCCGACTTGACTGGTCCATCAGGACTGCTCGGTCTATCTTGTTGCGGAGATGGCCTGGGCGGTGAGAGTGGAGGCGGCGCTTCATCTGTCGGTATCTGAAAAATGAGATGATCATCAGAGATGCGTTCTCTGAGAGGCGAGCGTGAGAATGAGGAATGTAGTGAGTATTGCTCCAGGTTTCTCGTTGAAACGCCCTTGGGCTGCTCGGATAGCCCTTGAATTCGTGCAGTCGACAGGCTAGAACTATTATTACTTTGCGAGCTTTGGCTTTCGCCCCGAGAAACTCGAATTGAGGCGGCCGTTTCATTTCCGCCTCGGTCATCGAAATCATCGTCGTCGTCGTCGTCGAATTGCAAACTAGGATTCAATCGGAGGCCAAGACTCTCGGGTCTAGCCGGGAGGGCCTTCCCCTCAGAGACCTGAACGGGGGCTATTTGGTCAAGTTCATCGATACGGCTAGTATACGTTCGACGCTGGCAATCAATTAGTCGTCGATTCTTTGTGCATCTGAGAGTCTTACTCACGATCGCCTCAAGCTTTCTCCTGTCTTCCTCAGTCGACGTTCTAGAGAGAACCTGATGCAGTAGTTCGCAAGCTTCAGCATATGATTGCCTCGCACCCTCGAAATTCTGTGCATTATCGAGCTGTACAGCAGTATTCGCTTTCTGAAGCGCTCGTGAGAGCATGGCCTTTTGAGAGGGCGGTTTATTCCCTCTATCGCGTCCCCTCGATGCTGTCGTGTCAGTACTCCCTTTGGTTGCTTGTGACCGGTTTCGAGTATGACCCCTGGCATCGTATGCGCCTCCATGGCGATCAGGTGGCATCATTGCACGATGTGGACGCTGTAGCCCTGGTTCCGCTGATACACTCCGGTCCTGCCCGGAGAATGCATCCCAGCCTTGGTTCTGCCTAGCAATGTTGCTGGTCTCGGCGGCCGCTAACGTACCCAATGCACCAGATAGGTCGTTTGCAAGGTATGCCTGTTCCGTATGACCGGCGAAGACAAGAGGATATGGCGCGAAGACTGTAGAGAGCCCGCCTGCCCGAGCCGGCCCTGTTGGTGAGTGGCGGCGAAGGTCACTAGTGACACTTAATGGGCTTCCAGAAGCCTCAACAGAGTTGTAACGCCGTTGGATGTTTGAAGTTCTCTGCGGAGACTGGCTCGCCTGCAAGGCGGCAGCATCTATACTCATGCGGCGCAAGTGCGAACCGGATGTGCGATGGCTCGGGCGAATGCTCGGATTGACGGCGTAGAAGCAGACCGGCGATTGAGGTTGCAGTTACCCTCCAGGGAAAGCCACGCGTGACTTGAATGAGAATGCGAGGTTGCCGGTCAATGGTTGGAGGAAGAGTCGTGGTCTACATCAGGTTTCGATGGGCAAGACCCGATAATTCCGATCTAAGTCAACGACAACGAAGGACTGGACGAAGTTTTTTCGAATGACGGCGTTCGAGGAACTGGCGAAGGTGCTTTTCCCGAGCAGGATATGCGTGCGGTCAGACGAACCAACTTGGGCGAGGTCGAGACCGGGGCCAGCGGACGGTCGTTAAAGTTAGGTAGATACCCAGAAAGCGAGGGGCTACGGGCAGTTGTTTCGTCAATGTCAGAAGCGACCTGGACATGAACAGTCCGTGCTGCTTCAAGCACCAGACCTGCGGATCAAGCAAAGGCCAGGTCTTACATATAATAGTACACCTGTTCGACAGTCTTTAAGAGTGGAATAATACAACTAGACTTATAATATTAAAGAGGTAGTGGAAGGGAAACTCTTTATAGACCTCTAGAGTAGTTATTATAGCCCTACTTCTTTACTACAAAATTAATACTTAATTTATTAAATAACTAATAGTAGTATTTATTTTGTTTTATAAATTAATAACTATAAAACTATACTACTTATTTTTATTTATAAGTATTTAGTAGAGTTAAAGAAAATTAATATAGTAATATTTTTTAGAAATTTATTTTTACTTTTATATTTATTTTATAATAGTAACTTTTATAAAGAAAAATAGGTAAAACTTATATACTAAATTATTTTAAATAAAATATAAATAGTTTAAATACTATAACTAATATTAATAATAGTAGAGAAGTATTATTAAATTATATTAAATTATTAGGTATAAATATAGAAGATAGGAGGAATTAATAAAGGGCTTATTTAAAGTACCTTTTTTTTTAGATACTACTAAGGCTCTTTAGGCCCTATAGTATATTATAGTACCTATAGTATAATTTAGTTAAAGGTTTATATAAGTAAAGGTTTATTTTAATATTACTACTTATTAGTAATAGTATTATTATTATTACTATAAAAAGAGTAAGTAAGTAGAATTATTAAAGTATATATACCCTACTAAACTCTACTTAAGACTACTTAGTAGAGCTAAAAGGGGTTAAACCTACTAAATATACTCTATTAAATACTTTTATTTATTATACTACTTACCCCCTCTAGGGTAACTAACGGCCCACGAGCCACATACTCTAGGGAATAGCCGTCTAGCTACCCACCTTATTAATCTTTTTTATCTAATAAACGGCACTTAAATTTACCTACTATAACGCAGTTCTTATAGATTTAAAGTAATAAGTGTTTTTAATTAATTTTAACTACTAATTACACTATTAATACTATTAACGCTACTAAAACTACTAACGCCTTCTATATACCTCCTACTATCTCTTTAACCCTATTAAATCTAATTTAAACTAAACCGTCCCTTCTTTTATAAACTATATACCTATAGCTAGTTTAACTACTCTTTACTATTATTAGTATCTATTTTAATATTACCTTACTAAATATACTAATATTAACTACTTAGAGTACTATATATTTAGTAGCTACGTCTTTTAGTTAGTTAAAGTATATATAGTTAGTTTTAAACTATAAAATACTTAAAAAGGTTCTATTCTATAATCTAGTAATTATTATATTTATATTAAACTTATTACTAGTAGTTTAATAGTAGTAAATTATAGTAATAATAAGCTTTTTTTTTATTAAAGAATATATATTAGTTATAAGTTTTACTATCCAGGCCCTATTAAGTAGCTATCTAGGCCCTCCCCCACTTTTAAGGTTAATTAGGTTAATAGAATCTATTGCATAACACAATACTACTATATTAATTACCGCGGCTATAATTAAGTAGTATAGCGACTATAATTAAGCGTAGTGTAGTAACTATAATTAAGCGTAGTATAGTAACTATAATTAAGCGTAGTATAGTAACTATAATTAAGTACAGCGCAGTGCTTATAATTAAGTATAGTATAGTAACTATAATTAAGTACAGTGTAGTAACTGTAATTAAGCACAGTATAGTAACTGTAATTAAGCGTAGTATAGTAACTGTAATTAAGCGCGCTACTATAAGGGACTATATAATATAGTTAACTATATTAACCTAATTAGCTTAAAAAGTAGGGAAAGGCCCGGATAGCTACTTAACAGGGCCCGGATAGTAAAACTCTTAGTTATAAGTTAAGTTAATTTTACTAACCTTTTTAATTATTAAGTATTTATTATTACTTTTATAATTAGTTAATAACTATATTTATATTTCTTTTTAAGTAGTTATCTCGTCTAGACATTTCTATAAGTTGTTTTAAAAAGAATATACTATAGCTATATATTATTAAGTAGTATAATTAAATAGAAGTATTTAATAAAGTATATTTAGTAGCTTTAACCCCCTTTAGCTCTACTAAGTAGTCTTAAGTAGAGCTTAATAGGGCGTACGTACCTTAACGCTTCCGCTTATCTACTCTTTTAGTAATAATAATAATACTATTACTAATAGGCGGCACTAAATATGTTAAAACAAACCTTTGGTTGTGCGAACCTTTAGCTGGATCACGCTGTGTCACGGCGCTATGACGTACCGTAGGGCCTGATGAGCCCTGGTGGCGTTTACGATCGAAGAAAAGGGCACTACGAGCAAGGCCTTTGTTAATTCCTCCCATCTTCTATATTTCTACATACCTAAGAATCCTTTAAAGTAACAAAATAGTAAGAACTACTATAAATATAGAGGTCCCCTAGCTACTAAACACTAAATACTATAACCTAGTTATTATAGTTAAAAATAATATTTAGTAGTATAGTAAAGTAGTTATGTAGTTTAGCGTTAATACTATTAATATATAGTATAGCTAGTTAGTTTAACCCTTAAGTATAAAGATTTAAATTACTATCTTTAGCTTTTACCTTTTTTAAACTAGTAGTAATAGAGACTAGATAAAAATATTAAACTAAACCTATTAACTAATTTAATACTAAATTAAATTTTAAACTTACTATTTTTAAAAAACAATTAATACTACTTTAAGTAAGTAATAGAGGTAGTAATAATAACTATAGATCCCCTAGAGTCTATAAGAAACTAGTATATTTAATAAGGCCTAGTAATATATTAAGATATCTACTAATAAGTATAGGGAAAAGTAGTTTAATTAGGTTAACTAGCCGTAGTGCGGTTAACGACGGCGCGTTAGTTATAAAGGGATTTAATAGTTAAGGGAAGGGACGGTTTAGTTTAGTTTAGTTTAGATTTAATGGGTTTAGAGGGATAGTAACAATTAAACGTATAGAAGGTATATAGAAGGCGTTAGTAGTTTTAGCGGCATTAATAGCGTAATTAATAGTTGAAATTAATTGAAAATACCTATTACTTTAAATCTATAGAAGTTGCGTTGTAGTAAGTGAATTTAAGTACTGTGATAAAAAAGATTAACGAGGTGGGTGGCCGGACAGCTATTCCCTAGAGCACGTGGCCCGTGGGCCGTTAGTTACTCTAGAGGGGGTAGTTAATAACTATAAAGTTATATAATAGTTATTATTTTAGTTATAAGGGCTTATAGTAAGTAACCTTTTATTAGATATTATAATAAGTAATTTACTTAATAGAGTACTTTTAAGTTATTATATATATAAGTATATAAAGGATAGAAAGAATTAATAAAGGCCTTACTTATAGTAGTAGTACCTTTTTCTTTAATAGTAAACACTACTAGGGCTTATTAGGCTTTATATGTAATCCGGCTAAAGGTTTATATAAGTAAAGGTTTATTTTAATATATTTAGTACTACTTATTAGTAATAGTATTACTATTATTACTAAAAGGGTAAGTAAGTAAAAGTATTAAGCTATATATACTCTACTAAGCTCTACTTAAAACTACTTAGTAGAGCTAAAGGGGGTTAAAGCTACTAAATACACCCTATTAAATACTTTTATTTAATTATACTACTTAATAATATATAGCTATAGTATATTCTTTTTAGAACAACTTATAGAAATATCTAAACAAGATAACTACCTAAAAAAAACATAAAAACTATTTAATTTACTATATATTTATTAATAAATATTTTAAAAGTACTATATAGAGTATAGAATAGTAAAGTAGTAATTTATAATTTATTAAAATAAGTATACTAAAAAAAGAAAAAAAAAGATTTTATGTAGTAGTTAAAAAAAATTATATATATTCTACTACTTATAGTTTATAGAATAAAAAATCTTTATACTTTAAAAAATAATAACTATAATTTTAGTTATAATTATAAGTACTCTTTATAGCTAATATAACTATAAAAAATATTCCCTTTATAGGATTTTATTTATATAACTTTAATAAGTACTTTAAATACTCTATTTATTTATATTTAAAATAAAAACAAAGTAAGAAATATAACTTTAATATAGCTAATAGTAACGTTACTATTACTAAGGGGTATATTATAATAAGCCCTTTTAGGCTTTAACTTTATAATTCGCGCCTTAAATACTAGAGTAACTAAGTATAGATATAATGCTTTAATAAGCGTAGCGCCTTATAGTATAGAACTCTTCCTAATATAACTATAATTCTATATATACTTATACACTCTAATCTTACTATAAATTACTATTCTTTTTATAAAAGTAATTATTTTTTTATTTAAAGTTTTAAGTCTTAGGTTATAAAGTAAAAAGTACTAGTATTAATATAACTACTTTATAGTGAACTCTAGTAATATATAGTACTATAGTAAAAGTTATAGTTATTTAAAGTTATATAATTATATAGCTTCACTTATAGTTTCAATGTTTATACTAGTATTTAAGTTATTTTTAACTTATATATATATTACTTTTTATATTAAATCTTTAATTTTATATAAATAAATTACTATTTTTTTTTACTTATAAGTAAACTAATAAAAAGAATTAAACCTATAGCCTTTAGCTTTAATAAACTAAACTTTAACCTACTAAGTAAACTATTTTCTATAAAAATAACTACTTAAAATACTTTTCATTAATTCCTTTAAAGTACTTATAATTAACTATAACTTTTATAGCTAACTATAGTACCTATAGTTAATTATAGTAGCTATAGTTAATTATATATAAAGCCTAAAGCTATTTAGTTAAACTATATATAATATATGGAACTCTAAAAAGACTAAAATAATAAGAGCTAGACTAATAAAGTAAAGTACTAGGTCTATAAAAAGTAGAGTATTTATTAGGATATTTATAGGTAGGGTAGTTTAATTAAATATAATATAGGTCCTTATAGGGAGTTAAAAACCCCCTCTAGGGTAACTAATGGCCTATAGACCATATACTCTAAGCAATAGCCGTCTAGCTACCTACTTTATTAAACCTTTTTATTATTAGTTAATAATACTCAAATTCACCTACTATAACGCAGTTTTTATAGATTTAAAGTAATAGGTACTTTTAATTTATTTTAACTACTAATTATACTATTAATACTACTAAAACCACTAATACCTTTTATATACCTCCTATACGCCTAACTATCTAGTAAACCGTACCTCTAAACCTATTAAATCTAAACTAAACTAAACTAAACTATCCTTTTTCTTAACTATTAAATCCCTCTATAACTAATATACTATTACTGTACTATAGCTAGTTAACTATATTAAGTTACTTTTCCCTATACTTATTAGTAAATAACTTAATATATTACTAAGCCTTATTAAATATACTAGTCTCTTAACTCTAAAGAATCTATAGTTATTATTATTACTTCTATTACTTATTTAAAGTAGTATTAGTTATTTTTAAAGATAATAAGTTTAAAATTGAATTTAGTATTAAATTAACTAATAGGTTCTATTTAATAATTTTTATTTAGTCCCTATTACTACTAGTTTTAAAAAATTAAAAGCTAAAAATAGTAATTTAAATCTTTATATTTAAGAGTTAAGTTAGTTAGCTATATTATATACTAATAGTATTAATACTAAGCTATATAGTTATATTACTAAGCTACTTAATATCGTTCTTAACTATAATAACTAAGTTATAGTATTTAGTATTTAGTAACTAGGGGACTTTTATATCTATAGTAGTTTTTACTATTTTATTACTTTAAAGGATTATTAAGTATAAATATAAAAAACAGGAGTAATTAATAAAGGGCTTACTTATAGTGCCTTTTTCTTTAATTATAAACGCTACTAGGGCTTATTAGGCCCTATAGTACGTTATAGTAGCTATAATCTAATTAAAGATTTATATAAGTAAAGGTTTATTTTAATATTACTACTTATTAGTAATAGTATTATCGTTATTACTATAGAAAAAGTAAGTAAGTAGAATTATTAAAGTATATACGCCCTATTAAGCTGTACTTAAAACTACTTAGTAAAGCTAAAGAGGGTTAAAGCTACTAAATACACTCTATTTAATACTTCTATTTAATTACACTACTTAATAATATATAACTATAATATATTTTTTTTAAAACCCCTTATTAAAATATCTATACTAAACACTATAAAAAATATAAATAAGGAGTTAAAAAGTATAATAATTTCTCTAAGTCTATAGTATTTACGTACTAGTATTAATATAAGAGTCTATAGTAGGGTTATATAGTTATATAACTCCTAAATAGTTATAGCTCCTTTTTAGCTACTATAAGCGTAGGGGCCTATAGATACTAAAGCCTAGGTACTATAGCTTATAATACTATAGCTATACTAATACTAATACTTTTTACTTTAAGGCCTAAGGCTTTAATAAAAAGTATAAAAATTAATTATAATTATAAAAAGGGTAGTAATTAACTTAATTTAAAGAATTAGAGTTTTGCTAGTTAGGTAGTCTCCCTACTTCTCTTAGTTTTAAGCCTTTTAATTAGCCCCGTAATTAACGCGCTACGACCGGCGCAATTAACACTTAACGACTAGTACAATTAACACTCTATAACTAGCGTAATTAACACTTTATAACTAGTATAATTAACGCGCTATAACTAAAAGAATTAAGGTACTAAGCTTAATACATAAGAATAAATATAATTAAAGTACTATATTTATAATACTATAACTATAGTAATTACACTATAACCGTAGTAATTACGCTATATAGTAGATAATTACGCTGCGTAGTAATTGCGCTACAACCGTAGTGGTTATACTATAACTAATATATATAACCTTATTAGTTAAAAAAAGTAGGGACACTACCTGGGTAACTAAAGAATACTACCCGGCTAGTAAGACTCAAGAATTAAGCCCTTTTAAAAATAAAAAAAATAACTATAAGTATTAAGGGCCTTAAGTTTAATAGTACTAAAGACTAATAATAGCTTTAGTATAATAGCCTTTTAGCCTTTTTATACTATTTTAGTAAAACCTCCTTTATATTTTTTAAAAAGCCTTTAAAAACTATAATTCTTTTTAATTTATTTTTTATTTACTTTTCTTTATTACTTATTCTTTTATTTTCACTATTATTTATTATTAGTAATAAAGTACTTAAGTATATAGGTTAAAAAGAATTTTATAAATATATTAGTAATATTATTACTTTTTATAGTTTAATAGATATTATTAATTTTGTAGTATTTATAGAATTATTATAAAGCTATTATATTAACTATAAAACGTTTTTTTAATAGTACTAAGCTTAATAAAGTACTTATATAGTTATCATAAGTTTATATATACTATAATAGGGATTTAAAGTAGTTATAAATAATTAGTTATAATATAGAGTATTACTCTCTTTAGAGTAACTAATAGCCTATAAGCTACGTACTCTAGGGAATAATAGATAGTACTTAAATTTACATACTATAACGCGGCTTTTATAAATTCAAAGTAGTAGGTGTTTCAAATTAATTTTAACTACTAATTATACTATTAATACCACTAAAACTACTAATGCCTTTTATACGCCTCCTATACGCTTAACCGTTACTGTCCCTCTAAACCTATTAAATCTAATTTAAACTAAATCGTCCCTTCCCTTAGCCGTTATATTCCTCTATAACTAACGCGCTTTAACTGCGCAGCTACGGCTAGTTTAGCCACTCTTTACTATTATTAGTATCTATTTTAATATTATTATATATAAGCCTTGTTAAATATAGTAATATTAAATATTACTAAAGTAACTACTTAAGCTAATAAGACTCTAATAACTATATTCTTTAATTAATTAAAGTATTTATAATTATCCTTAGTATTAAGGATTTCTATAGTATCTAAATCCCTTAAATATAAGTTAAGTATTATTCTATCTATATTATAGTTATTACTAGTAGTTCTATAGTATAGAACTCCTAAAGTTATAAGTATTACTTTATTATTTTTACTTTAGTAGTACTAGTTAGGGGTTATATTAATTATATAAGTTTCTATTGTATAAAGGTACTTTTTAGTAGTATTAATACTAGTTAATATCTATAAAGCTATATCTTTTTATTTATTCTAGGGCTAAGTAGAGGGAGTGGGGATGTTCTCTTTGAATATTGTAGTTTTAAGGGTTATTATTTATATTAGTATATAAAAGATAGAGGAATTAATAAAGGCCTTACTTATAGTGCCTTTTTCTTTAATTGTAAACGCTACTAGGGCGGGTTAGGCCCTATAGTATATTATAGCGTCTATAGTATAATCTAACTAAAGGTTTATATAAGTAAAGGTTTATTTTAATATATTTAGTACTATTTATTAGCAATATATATATATTATATTATTTATAAGTATACTTATATTATAAATAAAGAATCTACTAAATAGTAGGCTTTTAACCTTTTATAAATAAATATTAAAGTAAAGGGTATATAGAAAACTTAGTATAAAAAATATATAATTATTTAGTAAGTTAATAGGTAAAGGTTATATATAAAGATAGGTTAAGTATAAGTTAGGGGATACTTATTTATATAAGGGAAGGTGCGTATATACTATATATAGCCTAGTAGGGGCCGCCTACTTTTATTAGTTAGGAGTAGTGTACGGACTATATAGTACAGCTAATTAAAGTCCCTAGGGGCCCTATTCTAGGAAAAACTCTAACGGCTACGCCGTATAGGTGCGCGACGTATAGTTAGAGTATAAAACCCCTTAAGTAGCATAGGATTTAAACCTACTACCTCTACTTTTTACAAAGTAGGGTTGGGCAGGCTCGTAACTACTAAGCCAACTACTACTACTTATTAGTAATAGTATTATTATTATTACTATAAAAAGAGTAAGTAAGTAAAATTATTAAAGTATATACACTCTATTAAGCTTTACTTAAAACTACTTTATAAAGCTAAAGGGGGTTAAAGCTATTAAATATACTCTATTAAATACTTCTATTTAATTATACTACTTAATAATATATAACTATAATATATTCTTTTTAAATTAACTTATAGAAATATCTATATATAAACGCCACTAGGGCTCGTTAGGCCCTACGCGTGATCCGGCTAAAGGTTTGTATAAGTAAAGGTTTATTTCGATATCGCTGCCTATTAGTGATAGTATTATTATTATCGCTACTACCACCGCACCGCGCTTTGTAGCGTAAGAGTAAGTAGGCAAAAGTTATTATAATAATTTCGGGCGTTATAGTTGTCTACCAAGGCATAGCTAGAGGGGGGTTAATATTAGTAACGCATTTACTTATCTTTTTAAATAACCTTTACCTATTAACTTACTAAATATATATATTAACTTAAATATATTCTTTACTAGATTATTTACTTAGAATATTTTCTACTTAGTAGATTTCTTTTTTTACTTTACTATAAGTAGTATTATAACTATAAAAACATATATATAGAAATATCTATATAAAATACTACTTTAAAAATATAAATTATATAGAGTATTTTAGTAATAGTTATAGCTATATTAATACTTATTATAAGTTCTGCTAGCTGGGTAGTGTCTACTAGCTGCCCAGGCAGTGTCTCTACATATTAACTTAAATGTGGCTAATAGGAGCCTATAGATCCTACCCACAGCTAAAAATCCACCTATAGTGGATTTTCCGCCCCTAGTACTATTACTTTCCCCTTAATACTAATATCTTTAATTATAACGGATTTTTCGCTCTTATCTACACGCGCGCGATAGATCTATTTACACTACTTAAGGCGCCGTTACTTAATAATCCCGTAATTTAATCACTAATAAAGTATATAATACCGAATCCCCTAAATAAAGGGATTAATAAGTAGTCTATAGAGTTAATTAATACCCTTTAAGTTTATCTCTAAGACTTTACTTAGTAGTATAGTTTTACTATAGTTTACTATAATACTAATAATTACTATAACTTTAAAAAAAACTATTAACCTATTTACTTTAAAATCTATTATAACTAAAATACTATTTATAAAGCTAAGGGCTTTAGTAACTATAAGATTAGTACTATAAAGAATAATTACTTATAATATAGCGTTACTTTAGCTTAAAAAAGTAATAAGTAGCACTAGACCTTTGCCTTTAAGCACCCTAAGTATAACTACCCTCCTTTTATTAACCTATTAACTTATAAAGCTTATTAAAAGCTTATAAATTAATAAAGTACTTTCCTTACCTCTATTTCTAAGTATAAAACTATTAAGTTATATAAGGTTATATTTATTTTTTAAAAGGTAGAGCCTAGCTTAATCCTTAAATAAAAAAATATTAATAATACTTACTAGTACTTTAAACTTAAAGATCTTAATAGCTATACTACTATCTAATACTTTATTTATATTCTAATTACTTTAAATATTAAGTACTAAATTAAATAAAGTAATAATAATTTAAATTAATTTAAAGACTTTATTTAAATATACCCCTAGTATAAAAAGATATAAGTATAATTCTTAAAGGTTATTAACTTTAATAATATATATAAAATAAACTACTTTAAAATACTACTATTCTAAGTCACTAGTACTACTAATATAAAGTCCCTATTTAACTATACTTTTAACTTTATTAATATAAAGTATTATAAGGGATATAACTTTTTAATTACTTTATTAAAGTTAATTAAAGTAAAGATTAATACTAAATAGCCGTAAGTTACTATTACTAACTTTAAAGAGGTACTATGTTTATTTATTATAAAAATATAGCCTATAATATAACTATAACTCTATATCTATTATATAAATACTAATATTAACTTAAATACAAAAAAGAAGTAGTAAAGTAATAGTAGTATTACTAATAATAAGTTTAATATTAACTAGAATAAAGAAGTTGTAAAAGTAGTAGTTATTTATAATTAAAAGACTATAGAGGCGGCCTTTAATAATTAAACCCGTAGTAATAAGGTCTTAGCCTACTCCTAGCTTTTTAATAATAAAGTTAAGTATACCTATACCAGCTTTTATTTCCTTTAAACGTTTATTATTTATATTAATACTAAAGAGGACTTTAATACTACGTAGGCTTATATTATTAAGGAGTTTAGTAATTAGTAGGCTCTATTTAATTATATCTATAGTATATATATACCTCTTTAGTACTAGTAAACTAACTACTTTATTTTATAGTACTTAAACTTTAGTATTAAAACTAACTCTTTTATAAAAACTACTTATAAGAACCTTAAGTTCTATATTATTAATAGTAACTTAAACCTCTTTTTTATTTTATAAGCTATAAAGGAGATAGTATAAAATAGAGTTTTACTATTGGGGCCTTGTGACTTAGCTATTAGGGCCTTCCCCTACTTTTAGACTAATTAAGTTAGTTAACTTAAACACACTAAAAAACAGTATATTATATAATTACTTAATATTTAATTTAATTGCGTTTTTATTATAGCTTTTACTATATCTTAGTATAATAAATTTATACTTTTTAACTAATTATAGCCCTTTTTACCCCTAAATTAATTAATTCTAGTATAGTATAACTAGTACTATAGATACTAGCAGCTCTAATACGCCCCCGGCCTTCTAGCTACTATACCAGGGCTTCTTTACTACTAGGGCTTTTTTACTACTACTTTTACCTACTATAATATACTCTTAAGTTAACTAAAGCTGCTATAAGAGTTTATTATTAAAGTTATATTTAAAATATAAGTAGTTGCGATAAATACTTACTTTAACGGGCCGTGGTACTAGCTTCTTAGCCTTTTTTAGCTACTTTAGCTTTAGGTTGCTTAAAGGCATTATAGTACTACTTAAGGGTACTACAACTAACTTACAAGGGCGGCTACAAAGAGACTTAATAAGTTAAGAGTTATAGATCTTTAGTAGTGTGTTATTTATATTTAGTAGCTAAATTAGCTACTAGTATAGGTAGTATTTGTACTACGTAACTATAAGGCCTTTTATACGTATAATTTTAAGGATATAGTAAGTATAAAGGAGCTTAAACTAGTATATAAAGTAGCTACTATAGAGACTAAGGTCTTCCAGTCTTTTATTAGCCTTTAAAAGTATTATAGTAAGTATAATATAGTACTAATAAGCTACAAGATTTAGCACTAAGTATCCTATTTACTTAGGAGTATCTCTAAGTTAATCCTCCTACTAAAAGTAATTCCAAAAAATCCTTACCTCTATTATAGTATAGTAAATAACGTAGTCCCTTTTTTTATTCTTAAGTATCTACTTAACTATATTAGTTATACTAAGGATATTAGTAGTACTATAGATAATATATAACTTAAGATCCTTATAAGACGTTTTTATAGGGGAGTTAATATAAATACTATAGTTTTAATACTTAGTAATAAAGTACTGTACTTACTACTTTTTAATAAAGAAGTAAGTATAATTAATATATACTAAAACCTTCTCCTTAGCCCTAAACTCCTTCTATAAGTATTTAAGAGTAACGTTAAAGTTATTTATAGTATCTATATAAATAACATAAGCCTATAGCTGTATAAAGCCCTTAAGGCTATACTTAACCTTTAGGTTATTAAAGCGGCTTAATAAAAAGGTTTTATTAGCCTAAGTAAGTTTATTAAAGTAAGTAATAGTAGGATTATAGAGCTTTATAAGTATCTAGGCCCGGGCCTGCCACTTTGCTTTTATATCAGCCTCTATAGTAGCCTTATCCTAGCCTACTTTAAACTTATTAAAAGCTAGGCCACTAAGGCTTTACTACTTATACTTAGTATTATTCTTAATATTAGTATTAATATAAAAAATATAGAGTTATAGCTATATATTAGGGATTATAGTAATAAGGGTATTCTATAGGGCCGCTTTAAAGTCTATAATAGCTACATAAGGCGCTACTACGCTACTAATCTCTTTATATATAGAGTTAAGGTTTTTAATTAGCTAGTTATAGTTATATTAAGTTTTAGTATTAATAAAGCCGAAGGTATAGTTAAATAGTGAGCCGATGTCTATTATATTAGTGACTTAGAAAAAGGGTATTTTATATTTATTAGTTTAGTATGTATTATTTATACTAATAACTTCTAGAAACTACTTTTATATTTTTTTATACTATAGGTACGTTTATAGTAGTTCCTTAGGTATATTAGGGTTATTAGTAGACTACTTAACGTAATACTTAAGGCCCTAAAACTAGAGATAGGTGAATAATGCCTGTGTGGGCATCCTACTACTTAAGCCATTAATACGCACCTTCTATCTTACGTTATTAATATCCTTTTAAGTAAAAAATACATTACTAGTAGTTGTATAGCTACGGACTATAGAGCTAACTTTATAAAGTTTAATAGCTTTATAATAAAAGAGGGATTTAACAAGGTTATATTACGTATTAGTAAGTTTATAGTAAGTAGGATAGATAAAGGAATTAAAAAATAAGCTGTAGTTATACTTTTTATACTTAATTACTTAGCTTTAGTATTAATTATTACTAGTACAAGTAGTAGCGATTTTATACTAAGAGTAGTTTTATTTAGTAGTAGTAGTTTAGTATAGGCTAATACTCTTAGTAGGTTTAAGGGTATTATAGTTATACTTAAACTTATATTAGGTATATTTACTATTATAGTAGTTAGTGCTGTTTTAGTAGATAATTATAAAGCTATAGGGCTTAGTATAGGTTGTATTAAGGTGATTTTAAAGTACTTAGATAGTTTTTATAGGTTAACTATTAATACCGCCTTTTAGAGGGTTTAGAATAGCCTTATATTAAGGAGCGGCCTTATTATAAGTAAAATCTATTGTAACGTGGTTGTAGTGGTTAAAATAAAGAAGATTTTTTTTACTGTGTAGCGCGTAGTAAAAAAATTATAGGGGCGCGGTATAGAGAGATTCTATTAACTTAATTAGTTTAAAAAGTAAAAAAAGGCCCTAATAGCTAAGTTATAAGGCCCTAATAGTAAAACTTATAGAATAAGGCCTATATATATACTAAAAGGGTTATAGAAATAGAAGTACGAGTTTAATATAAATACTTTAGTTAAGTATAGCTTAGTGATGTTTTAAAGGAGGTAGGTTAAAATACTCTTAACTTAATAACTAAATAGTACTAAAAAGTAATACCCTTACTACTAACTAATTATTAACTTTACCTACTAGATTTTTAACTTTATATAAACTACTTTACTAATTAGTACCGCCTCTTTTATAACTATAAAATTCTAAATTTAATAAAGTAATAAGAGCCTTTTACTAAATACTATATCTATCCCTAGTAGTAGCTTTAGTAGCTACTAGTAAGTCTTATTATTCTTACTTACAAATTTAATACTAATTTATAACTATAAAACGTTATAAATACCCTTTTAATATTAAGGACACTAAGGTTATTAAGACCCTATATAAAAGGCTAAAGAATAAGTAAATCGGGTTCTTTAAAGCTACTATAACGCCCTTATTTAGTACGCCGTTATTTAGTACTAGATCCTAGCCGGCCTTAACTTAGGGATAGAAGCTAAAAGCTCTAAAGAAGGCTAAGAATCCGGTAGTAAGACTAGTTAAGCCTAGTATATAGTATAACTACTTATAGTTTAAGTATAGTAGCTCTAATAATAAACTTTTATAGCCTTAATTATAATACAGCTAGTAATTTACTTAGGAATATATTATAGTAGGTGGTAGTAGAGTTTTTAGTGGTTTAGTAGTAAAGAAGCCCTAGTATAGTGCCCGGAAGACTATAGGGGGTTTAGTACTACTACTATTAATAGCCCCGGCGTTACTAAGCTAGGATTAATTAATTTAGGGGTAAAATAGGGCGTAAAATATAGTATAATTAACTAAGCTAGGTTTTAAAAGCTTGTTTTACTAAGATACGTTAATTACTATAATAAAAACTAAATTAAATTAAATGTCTAATAATTACGTAGTATATCGTTTTCTAGTGTCTTTAATCCTACAGCTCCTATTAGCTATATTTTAAACTAATATATAAAGACACTACCCGGGCAGCTAGTAGACACTACCCAGCTAGCAGAACTCCTTATTATTATCCTATAAATCTTAAATACTAGTATACTATAAGTAATGTATTTACTCTTTATTAAGCTATAGTAAATAATATTACTTTATAGCTTAAAGGTATAATTAGTAGTGTGTTTTTTATTACTAAGTATAATAATAAAGTTAAACTATAAAGAGAAGTTAGTATTATTAGTAAAAGATCTATTTATAATTATAAAAAGCTTATAAGTAATAAGTAAAAAAATTAAGTAAAATATATATTAACCTATAATCTAGGTTTTTAATTTACTATTAAAGGTACTTATTAAGTATTTTAATATTTTTATTAATTAGCTCTTAGTATTAAGTAGTAACTAATAAGTTATAGAACGCCTTTAACTAGTAAATTAATATAATATAAGCTCTATAAGTATGTTATTAAACGTACTAAGTCTTTTAGTTATTACTAAAAGTTATAGTAGTAATCTTCTTACTCTAGTTTTTTTATTTAAATACTAAGTTATTACTCTTAAGACTTAAAATACTACTATTAAATATAAGGGAATTATTTAGAGTTAAAAAGACTTTAACTTAGCTATAAGGTTTACTTTTTAAAGTTATTAATTTTTATAAACTAAAATATTAATAGTAAAAATACTTAGTATATTATTTATTTATATTTCAACTATAGTAAATTTGTTATTATTAATTAAAGAAATTAAAAAGTATGGATTATAGGTTAAAGTAACTATATTTAATTTTTTATAGTAGTAGTAGTAGTATATTATTTATTAATAAGTACTAGTTTTAGTAATACTATAAAGTAGTTTTTTTATAATTATAAAGAAGTTAAAAGGGTATTATTTTTGAATTTAAATAAAGAGCCTTACTAAGATTACTTACTTAAACCTTATTTTTAACTAAGTATATACTTAAATAATATTTTATAACTAAAGAGTTATACTATTATAGATAAAGGAAGAGGTAAGAGTAAGGATTAGTTACTATAAGGCTTACTATATTATTAGTAATTAAGTTAGGATTTTAGTTTTACTATTATTAGTGTAACTTTAAACTATAAAATATAATTTTCTATATAGTGCGTTTCTAGTTTTATTCTTAACTTTATTAATAATATAGGACTTAAAGATATAGTACTTTTTGTGTACTATAGAGTTAAAAGGAATAATTTTAAAAACGTTATAGTTTTAAAGTACTAAGATCTTTTATATAGTTAAAAGTTAAAAGGGCTTACTAGGAGTAGTTATTACGCCCTTATTTCAAAGCTTTTTAGTAAGAGTAAAGCTAGTAGACTCTTTTACTAAAGTAAAAGTAGTAGTGGCGTTTATAGTAGCTTTATAAGGGTAGCTAGGTGGTACTTTAAAGAAGTAGGGGTTACTATAATAATAGTTTTAAGTATAGGTTCCTTAGCTTTATTACTATTATTATTTAAAGCGTTACTTTAAGGCTTATTATGAAAAACTAGTAGGCTTTTAAAGTTATTCTTATTAGTATTATTATAAAAGGGTTTAATACTTATTAATTTAAATATATAAGGGCTGTATTATAAAGTAAAAGTATATAATTTACTATTAATAGTAATAAAGTAGTAAGGACTTTATTAACCGCCTTTTTTATACTATACTTCAACTTTTAATTAAAATAAAAGGTTTAGGGGTTTTACTATATTAGAGCTGTTATGCGCTCTAAAGCCCTTAGTACCTATTTATTTAGTATAAAAGTAGTAGACCTTTTTTATAACCTTTTAAATAGTTATAGTTTTTTTAATAATATTTAAAAGTAGTAAAAAGGCGCTTTTAACTTTTAAGTATACTTTAAAGACTAAAAGAATAAATATAAAACTATTAAAACTACCTATATTATTAATAGCTTTAATAGTAGTTTAAAACTAAGCGTCTTTACTTATTATAGGGTTCTTAACTTTAAAAATCTTATAAATTCTACATACTATTATATAGTACGTTTTAACTTTATTAATTAAATAGTATACTTTAATTAAAGTATCTTTAAAAATAATACTAAAGAATTAAGTATTACTATAGAAGTTACTAAAATAAAATCTAGTATTAAAATTAGTAATAAGGTAATTAAGGGGTTTTTAGTTTATATTAATATAGCTTTTTTAAAATACTTACTATAAACATTTAGTAAAATGCAATTCTAAAAAGTAAGTAGTATTAAATACTATAGTAGTATTAACTATATATAAAACGGGTTTACTATTTAAGTATATAATATTAATAATAACTTTATAGTTAAAGTTATAGTTACTATAAAAATTAAACTTAACGTAAAAAAGAATAGAGTTATTGAGTTAATATTAATAGTATACTTAAATAAGAGTCTTAATTATAAAGATCTTAATAGTATTTTTAGATTTCTATAAAACCTAGTAAAGTCTTTAAACTAAGGAGTAACTAAATTAGTAATAAAGATACTTAAGCTTAACATTAATAAAGTAGTAAAATATAAGGAACTCCTTTATATTAAAAAAGAGCTATTTATAGCCCTATTGTGTAATAATAGGTACTGCTATTTAACCCTAATAGAGCTTATTATAAACGTTATTAAAAATAATACCTAGTTAATTTATATTACTAAAACTTAAAAAAAGAGAATATTTATAAATATAACTTAACACGTAATTATATTAAATAGCATAAGGATATTAACTATCCTAAGTAACTTAACTATGGTAGAGTCTTTAAATATAATTAAAACCTTACTAGCTTATAAGGTATGTAGCTTAAGGTTGGGTAAAAAGTAGTTACAGAGTATAAGGTATTAATTATATTTAGTAATAAAGAACTTTACTACGCCGGTATTAAGTATAATACTATAAAATATATTTAAGAAGTACTAACTAATAACTATAGTATATAAACGCTATATAAAGTAGAGATATATTAAACGGGCTCTATTACGTTAATTAATAAACTAACCCGTTATTATAGAGGATCTTAATAATATAGTAGTTATTAATTATAGCTGTTTTAGTAGAGGTATTAAAAGTCATTATATAATAAATAAATCCTAGCCTTTTATTCTTTTTATTATTTATAACTATAAAAGAATTATTAACTAATATAACATTTTTATTATTTTCTTTAGGGCCCTTATATTTAAGTGAAAATTAGTAGTAGGCCTTAATAAAAGGGTCTTAAATATATACTTAAGATTTAAATTACTTATAGGCCTTGTCTTAAGTACTTTAAGGGTAGTTAGTAAACTAGTAACCTACTTTACTATAAATATAGTACTCTTAGTACCCCTATAGAAGGGGAAAAAAGACTTACTTAAGGAACAGTTACAATATACACAGTTAAAGCAGTAGCCCTAATAACTACTACTATATTTATAGTTAATATAAAAGGCATTTATAGAAGTAAATTAATTCCTTATTATACTACTATCTATAAGACTTATAGTAAAAAAACCCCTTTAGAGTAACTAACAGCCCACGGGCCACGTGCTTGAGGGAATAGCTATCTAGCCACCTACCTCATTAATGTTTTTTATTACAGCACTTAAATTTACTTACTATAATACAGCTTCTATATATTTAAAGTAATAGGTGTTTTTAATTAATTTTAACTACTAATTACGCCGTTAATACTACTAAAACCACTAATGCCTTCCTAGTAGACCGTCCCTGTGAACCTATTAACTCCAATCTAAACTAAACCGTCCCTTCCCTAAGCTATACAGCTATAGTTAGTTTAACTACTCTCTACTATTATTAGTATCTATCTCGACATTATTAGCCTTATTAAATATACTAATATTAGATATTACTAAAGTAGCTATTTAGGCTAATAAGACTCTAGTAGCTATATCCTTTAACTAGTTAAAGTATTTATAGTTTTTTTTAAGTATTTAAGATTTTTATAATATTTAAATCCCTTAAGTATAAGTTAAGTATTATCCTATTTATATTATAGCTATTACTAGTAGTTCTATAATATAAAACTCCTAAAATCGTAAGTATTACTTTATTATTTTTACTTTAGTAGTACTAGGTAGGGGTTATATTAATTATATAAGTTTTTATAGTATAAAAGTACTTTTTAGTAGTATTAATACTAGTTAATCGTTACGTCTACGTCCACGTCTGCCGCCACAGCAGCTGCCACTACGCCGCGCTTCGTAGCGTAAGAGTAGGCAGGCGGAAGTTATCTCTAGGCGATAGCTTCGGGCGTTATAGTTAGTATGTACGTCGAGCTGCCCTACCGAGCTCTATTTATAAGCACCTAGTATAGCTAAAGGGGGTTAATATTAGTAACGTATCTACTCTTCTTTTTAAATAACCTTTACTTATTAACTTATTAAATATATATATTAACTTAAATACATTCTTTACTAGATTCTTTACTTAGAATATTCTTTACTTAGTAGATTTCTTTTTTTACTTTACTATTAGTAGTATTATAACTATAAAAATATATATATACTAGTTAATATCTATAGGATTATATCCTTTTATTTATTCTAGAGTTAAGTAGGGGGGGCGGGGATCTTTTTTTTAAATATTATAGTAAGTAGTTTACTTAATAGGGTGCTTTTAGCTTTAAGGATTATTATTGTGTGTGTATAGAAGACGGGAGGAATTAACAAAGGCCTTACTTATAGTAGTAGTGCCTTTTTCTTTAATAGTAAACGCCACTAGGGCTCGTTAGGCTCTATATATAGTATAATCTAGCTAAAGGTTTATATAAGTAAAGGTTTGTTTTAATATATTAGTCACGCTATTTAGTACTACTTATTAGTAATAGTATTATTATTATTACTAGTACGTCTACGTTTACGTTTACTACTATAGAAAGAGTAAGTAAGTAAAAGCGTTAAGGTATATATACCCTACTAAGCTCTACTTAAGACTACTTAAGCTAGAGGGGGTTAAAGCTACTAAATACACCCTATTAAATACTTCTATTTAATTACACTACTTAAAAGTATATAGCTATAATATATTCTTTTTAAAACCCCTTATTAAAATATCTATATAAAACTATAAAAAACATAAAGACTTATAGTAAATTAAACGTTTATAATAGTTTTATTAAGTAATAAAAAGACTTTAATAATTACTATAGTTAAGTTTATTAAAGTATTATAAACTATAAAAAGTTAATTATAAAGGGCTTTATTAAATTTATACTTAACTTTAAGTATTAGTTAATTTTTTAGTATTTTTATAATTATTATATTAAAGTACTTAAAGTAGAATTATTCTAGGTTACTATAAATTTTATTAATAAGGTTAAAACGTTACTGTTCAAATAAGTAGTACTAATATATTTAATTTATTTTAAAGTAGCTTTAAATAACTTTAATAATATTTATAAGGGAGTAAGTACTTATTAATTTACTAAAGTAGTTATAATAAAAGGTTTAAGTATAATTATAAAGTATTAATAGAAAAGTAATATATTAATAATATAGTTAAATACCTATAAGTTAATAGTTATATTAAAAGATCTTTAACTTAATAGTAAGGGACTTATACTACTTATTGCTATAAAGTATACTACTATTAAGTTTTATAAAGATAGTAAGTATTTTTAGTAATATATATATTTTTATAGTTATAATACCGCTTATAGTAAAGTAAAAAAAGAAATCCACTAAGTAGAGAATATTCTAAGTAAAAAATCCAGTAAAGAATGTATTTAAGCTAATATATATATTTAGTAAGTTAATAGGTAAATGTTATTTAAAAAGAAGAGTAGATGCGTTACTAATACTAACCCCCTTTAGTAACTATAACGCCTAAAGTTATTATAATAACTTCCGCCTACCTGCTCTTGCACTATACAGCGCAGTGTGGTAGTAGCTGCTATAGCGGTAGACGTGGACGTAGACGTGACGTACTAGCAATAACAATAATACTATTACTAATAGGTAGCAATATTAAAACAAACCTTTACTTATATAAACCTTTAGCTAGATTATATATAGGGCCTAATAAGTCCTAGTAGCGTTTATAATTAAAGAAAAAGGCACTACTACTACAAGTAAGGCCTTTATTAATTCCTCTAGTCTTTTATATTTCTATATATTTAATAATCCTTTAAAACTAAAATACTAAACTTACTACTATATAATTAGTTTAATATAGCCTAATAAATATATAAAGCCTAAGTACTTTAGTCTCTTAGCCACAGCGTATAGAGACTTCTTTAAAGCCAACTAGGCTACTAAAAATATAGACCTTAATAGCTTTAATAGTAGTACTAACTTTATAGACCTTTTACCTAAAACATAAAGGACTATTACTAAGTTTAAATACTACTTACTACTTAAAAATAGCTTAAACCTATAAATTAAAATTATATATAATTTTCTATATAACCTCTTTATTAATATATCTATTAGAATAGCTAAAGCGTAAGTATATTACTTAAAAGCCCTAGCCTAGTATAGTAGTATAATAAGTACTACTACTATAGCTATTAAGGCCCTTAATAGTATAAGGGAAGCTACTAGGAATTAGTACGTAGCCTAAGGCTTAATAATATATTAAGACGTATACTAATAAAGGCAGAGCGCATCCTTTAAATAAGGTTAACTAGCCGTGGCGACGCAGCTAAGGGAAGTAGAAGGACGGTTCGGATTGGATCTAATAGGTTTAAAGGGACGGTCTATTAAGAGGTATATAGACGGCGTTAGTAGCTTTAGCAGCGTTAGTAGTATAATTAATAGTCTACTTTAAAATTAATTAAATACTACTATTACTTTAAATCTATAAAAGCTACATTATAGTAGGTAAATTTACGTACTAAGATAAAAGTTAAAAAAGGTAGTTAATTAAAAGTAATTTAACCTTTAAATTACCTATACGTAACCTATAGACTATTAATTACTTAAAAAGGGGGGGGGGGGGGGGGGGGGTCCTTAGTAGTAGAGTCTCTACTAGTAACGTATTTATAGTTAAGTAGCTACTTAAAGATACTAAGGATATATTTTTAGTAATAGGTTATTTAGTAAAAAAGAAGTAAAGGTAATAGTAAGGGGGTTTTTTAAATAAAGAAAAATAAAGTAGGCTAGTAGAGGTTTATAAAGTTAAGACTAGTAGTTAAAATCTTGTAAGATTTCTTTTATAGCTTATAAAGTTACTACTTACTATAAGGATAAGGCTTATACTCTTTATAAAGTCAAGTCTTTATAAGATTTAATTAATAGTAAAACCTAGTTCTTAGCCTCTTACTATAAAAAAGAATATTTTAAGTAAAGTTATTATTATTTATACCCGTAATGTTACTAATAAAGTTAGACTTTAAAGAGTTAGTATAAAAGCCGTTCTAAAGAGTAATAGTATTTTTAATATTATCTTTTAACTAGAAATTAAAGTATTAATAGTAAGATGTATTAAAGAGGTCTTAACTATAGTTACTTATAAGGATACTTATTTTAATACTATTTATATAAAAAAACTCTTTTAACTACCGTTAGGTTTTATAGGGGATAAAGTTAAATACCCTAATAGTTTAGTTATAAAAATCCTAAAAAAACTACTCCTAGAGAGTATACCTAAGTTATAAGGCCTTACTATAGCGCTATATACCCTATAAAATAAAGTTTTTAAACTACTTAGCTAGAGTATTATTAGTAGGTTTATAGTACTCTATAGAAGGGTTTTAGTTATAAAGGTTAATACGTTTAACTAACTAATAGAATATAACTAAAGGGGCTAGGGAATTACTCTTAACTATAAAGAGCCTTTAAGATATATTTAAAAAAGCTACTTTAACTTAAAAATCTTCTTTTTTTAATAATATATAAAAGTAACTAATAAACTTATTAATAACTTTATAGTAAGGCGGGGATAGTAATTATAAAGTTAAAAAACGAAAAAAGCTAATGAATATACTTAACTATATTTTAACTATAAAAATTTGTGTTTTTTTAAGTAGTATTTTATATAGATATTTTAATAAGTTAATCTAAAAAGACTATATTATAGCTATGTATTATTAAGTAGTATAATCAATAAAAGTATCTAATAGAGTATATCTAGTAGGTTTAACTCCCTTTAACTCTACCTTAATACTTCTACTTACCTACTCTTTTAGTAATAATAATAATACTATTACTAATAAGTAGTAATATTAAAACAAACCTTTACTTATGCGAACCTTTAGCTAGATTACACTATATATAGAACCTAATAAGCCTTAGTAGCGTTTATAATTAAAGAAAAGGGTACTACTATAAATAAGGCCTTTATTAATTCCTTTTATCTTTTATATTTATACTTAAGAATTTAATAAAATAGTAAAAATAACTATAGATATAAAAGTCCCCTAGCTACTAAATACTAAATACTATAACTTAATTACTATAGTTAAAAATAATATTATTATAATAGTTAAAGCTATTTAAAGCTGTGTATATAAGCGACCCTTACTTTAGCGGCTTACTGAAGTAACTTTACTCTATCTCTAGCCCCTATAAAGAGGCCTTTACTTTTACTTCTATATATTAATAGAACTTAGAAATTAAGCTATTACTTTACTTTACTTTAACTACTTATACTTAGTTACGTAATAGTTATAAACTTAGTTTATACTATACTTCTAAACTACTATCTCTAAAGTAAATATACCTATTAAGAAATATTTATATAAATACTTTTATTACTATTTTTAATTCTCTTACTACTATTTTAATTTAATAATATTAAACTTAACTTTAAAGTTGACTTTTTTCCTTTTATTTTTTTATAAGCTTATAGAGTATTATAACTACTCTATATAGTATAAAAACCTTTAAATTAAAGTAGTTATATAAAGAGTTTAGCTTTAAATTAACCCTAATAACATTAAGTTATTGAATAAGCCCCTAAAAAAAGTATCTTTAATTTTACTTACTTAGTAGCTAAAAGATAAAAATATAAAAGTAAAGTAAACTTTTTATATTTACTTTAGCTTCTAAAAGTAGAACGCGTTTTAGTAATAACTAAGTACTAAATATAAAAATAATATTAATCTTTTTAAGTACTTTAAAGTATAAACTTATTTAAAGAGTAAAGGAAAAAGTATTTAAGTTAAAGGAGTATAAGTTAAGGGAGTATAAGTTAAAGTATAGTAGTTTAAAGACACTTTAAAGCTTTTTTTAAATAATAATACTTCTAAGTAATATATACTTAATAATAATAAATCTAAACTAATCCCTAACTTACTTTTTATTAAATAAAGTAAAGGTGTACTTAAGAAATACCTTAGTTATATTTTTAATAAAACTTTTAATAATAAGGTTTAAAAGTAAAAGTTAAGGCCTTTAAAAAATCTAAACATATATTAATAACTTAGTTTTTAATAATATTCTTAAACCTATTTAAACTAAATTTATCAAATAAAAAAATATAATACTTTAAAGTCTATTTTAAGTCCTTTATTTTGTGTTTCTTTTAAGTGGTTGTCTCGTCCGGACATTTCTATAAGTTATTCCAAAAAGAATGCACTATAGCTATGTATTATTAAATAGTGTAATTGAATAGAAGTATCTAATAGGGTGTATCTAGTAGCTTTGACCCCCTTTAGCTTAAGTGGTCTTGAGTAGAGCTCGGTAGGGCGTACGTACTTTGACGCTTCTGCTTACCTTTAAGTCCTTTATACTAAGTACTCCTTAAGTAATATAAGCCTTTTTACTATAATTTAATAAAAGTACTAAGTAATACTTTAAAGAGTAAATACTAGTATTATACTTAGTACTTAGTTATAAGAGTTCTAAGTAGTCTACTTTTAAGTAACTTAATATAAGTTCCTAAATATTATAAAATTACTTATAGTTTAAGACTTCCTTACTACTATTAAGTAAAAGAATTACTTTAAATTAAGTATAAAATAAATATAAATAAGTTATTATAAAAAAGAACTTAACTAAACCTAAATTTTAATTAAAAACTATATATTTATACTTATAAGCCCCTTTTTTATAAGGATTTACTTTTAAAGTCTAAGAGTGAATTATTTAGTATTTTTTTAACTTTTATAAACTACTTTAATACTATAATTTCTAAAGCTTTATAATTCTCTACTACTAAGCTTAAGGGGATTTAGTATATTTATAGTAAAGACTATAAATAACTACCCGTTAAGTACATATATATTTACTTTATAGTTTTGAAATAAAGTAACTATTTTAGTATTAAGGTTTTTTATATAAATACTAAAGAAATTTAAAAGAAGCTTAACTTAAAAAAGTACTAGGACCTTTTAGTTAAACTTACTTATACTAGTTAAATTTAAATTAATACTCTCTATTTATAAAGTTAAAGTTAATTTTCTAATTAAAAAAGGAAAAAAAAAAAGTAAAGGAATAAATACCTTAAATACTAAAGCTACTTTTAAGCTAACCTTCTTAAAAATATACTAAGTTATAGTTATAATTAGTAGTTAATTAGTCTAAAAGGCCCTAGAGACCCCTACTTTACTGATTTATATTAGTAATATCTTTTTTACTCCTTTAACTACTCGTTATACTTTAAGTATATATATAGTATTTAATAACTATAGTATAACTTATTTTATTAATAATCTTTCTCTCTTTAAAAAAAAACTCTATTAAGTCCCTTAATAAAGAGGTATATATTAAATTAAAAACTACTTTATACTCTATTTTAGTAGTTAGTATAAGGGTTATAAAAAATATACTTAATAGCCCTAACGGGCTAAATACTCTTAATCTTATACTAATAAATATTATCTATATAAAAAACTTCTATATAAATATTATTTTTAAAGTACTTCTATAAAAAGTAAGTATTTAGTATACTAGTTTTAATACTTTACTTTATATAAGTAATAATAAAAAGAGTTTTATAGTAAAAAAGCTAAAAAGAAAAATAAATATTATCTTCTTTAAATACAAAGCTACTTTCTTTTACTTTATATCCCTATATATTTCTAATAACTTTACTACTACTATAAATATAGTTATATTAACTATAGCTTTTTAAAAGTCCTATTATTAACTAAGAAACTAAAGTAATAATCCCCTTATATAGTATCTTTAATTTAGTTACTTAGGACCTAAGGTACTTAACTATCTCTTATATAATACTTAAAGAGTAAGACTTAAAGGCCTAATATACTTCTAGTATAAGTATTATATAATAACTTATACTACTTAAGTAATCTTAAAGTAAACCTCTAAGAGTTATACTATAAAGCTATATAAATAAATATCCTAGAATCTCTTTAACTACTCTAAAGGGTATAATTAAAACTATTAGTTTATAGTAATTAAAAATAAGTATACTAACTACCTCTTTACTTTTCCCTATATTAATAAATAATATAAATATATCTTTTATATACTAAAAATATTTAAAGACTAAGTAATAAACTAGTATAGTATATTTATTTATATATATATATATATTATATTGTTCTATAAGTATACCTATATTATAAATAAAGAATTTACTAAGTAGTAGACTTTTAACCTCTTATAAATAAATATTCCAGTAAAGGGTATATAGAAAACCTAGTAGGAAAAATATATAACTATTAAGTAGAGTAAATAGTAAAGGTTATATAGTAAAAGTAGGTTAAGTATAAGTTAGGAGATACTTACTTATATAAAAAGAAGTATATATATACTATATATAGCTTAGTAGGGGCCGCCTACTCCTATTAGTTAGAAGTAGCGCACGGGCTACGTAGTATAGCTAATTAGAGTCCCTAGGGGCCCTACCCTAGAGAAAAACTCTAATAGCTATACTATATAAACGCACAACGTATAGTTAAAGTATAAAAACCCCTTAGGTAGCGTAGGATTTAAACCTACTATCTCTACCTTTTATAAAGTAGGGTCGGGCAGGCTTATAACTACTAAGTTAACTACCTATATATTTATTCATAAGCAGGTAAGTAGAAGTTATCTCTAGGTAATAACTTTAGGCGTTATAGTTAGTACATACGTCGAACTACTCTACTAAGCTCTACTTACAAGCACTTAGCACAGCTAAAGGGGGTTAATATTAGTAACGTATCTACTCTTCTTTTTAAACAACCTTTACCTATTAACTTACTAAATATATATATTAGCTTAAATATATTTTTTATTAGAATTTTTACTTAAAATATTCTCTACTTAATAAATTTCTTTTTTTACTTTACTATAAGTAGTATTATAACTACAAAAACACATATATATTTATTTATAAGATCCGTTAAAATATTAAATATATTATAATTATAATATATAGCTATACTAAGTATTAATAATAGGCTTTAAAAAAGGGAATTAAAATTAAAATAACTCTATTATATATAAAAGAATTAAATAACGGGAGTAAGTATACTAAATAAAAAATAACGTTTTAAGTTATTAAAATACTTAAAGTATTTAGCTTTCCCTTCATTATATAGGTTAAAGTAGCTATAACTATAACTTTCTTTTATAATATAAGTTCTTTTAAATAAAAAGTATAGTTTTTTTAATTTAAGTTAAAGAAGCTTAGTTTTACTAGTACTTTTATTAGTAAAAACCCTTTTACTAGGCCCTTTTAATATATAACCTTTACTTTTACTAAAGTTAAATATATATATATATATATATAGTTATAGAGTATATTACTTTAAAAAAAACTATAAAGTAAATTAAAGAAAACGTAACTTTAAAGTAGAAGTAAGAGTATACTTTAAATAGTTTATAAACTATATTCTAAATACTTATAATTTCTATTAAATTTAAGTACTTTTATTTAAATAAGTTATAATTATATATAATATAGCTTTTAATAAAATAAAGTTTTACTTAAAGCTAGATATAAAAGTAATAAAGTAAAGTAAAGTAGCTTATATATATATATTGTATTATTCTATAAGTATACCTATATTATAAATAAAGAATTTACTAAGTAATAGGCTTTTAACTTTTTATAAGTAAATATTCTAGTAAAGGGTATATAAAAAACCTAGTAGAAGAAATATATAACTATTAAGTAGGGTAGATAGTAAAGGTTATATAGTAAAGATAGGTTAAGTATAAGTTAAGGGATACCTACTTATATAAGGAGAGGTACACACACACTATATATAGCTTAGTAGGGGCCGCCTACTCCTATTAGCTAAGAGTAGCGTACGGGCTATATAGTACAACTAATTAGAGTCCCTAGGGGCCCTACTTTAAGAAAAAACTCTAACGGCTACGCTGTATAAGCGCGCGATATATAGTTAAGGTATAAAAACCCCTTAAGTAGTGTAGGATTTCAACCTACTACCTCTACCTCTTACAAAGTAGGGTCGGGCAGACTTATAACTACTAAGCTAACCGCCTGTAAAGTAGCTTATACTATAGTTAAGGCTATTTAAAAGCCTATCTCTTTTTTTAATACTAAGCTTTAAGTTTTATATATTTTTAAAATAACTAATACTTTATTAATATATAATAAAAAAGAGCTATCTTTATTAATACTTATTTTAGTAACTAAGAACTCTAGTAAAAGTATTTTAAAGGCTCTATTAAAGCTATTTAATTAGTATAAAGAGTAGCTATTAACTCTAGACCCTATACTAGTACTTAAAAAGACTTAAGGCTGTATATAAAGAATAAAAAGCCCTATACTCTATACTAGTATATATTAAACTAGTAAACTATAATTATCCCTTAATTTACTCTTTATTCTAAAAGTTAACTCTTTTTATAAAAGGATTAAAAATAAAATTATTATAGTAATTTATACTAAAGCTCTATAAAAACTAAATATAGAGGCTAAATGCTTTTTACTCTAAAAAGGTAACTTACCTCTTTTTCTAATATAGCTATATATAAATATAAAGAAACTAAGTAGTTCCTTAAAGGAATTAAAGTAAATATATAACTATAAAGGTCTAGGCTAACCTAAAATAAAGCTATAGAAACTACTATACTTCTATAACTACTTTATATTCCTTAATACTAAATAGAACTAAAATACCTTTTTTAATATATATATACTAAATTATAACTATACTTTAAAAAAAGCAACTTAAAAATACTATACATACTACTATATAGTCCTTACTTTAATTAGTAAAGTAAAGTAAACTAAGTTTACTATACTAGAGATAAGAGTTTATTTAAGTTAGTTTAGTAAAGCTTTAACTACTTACTAGAGTATTTACTTATTACTACTAAAGTTAAAAAACTACTTCTATAAAGTAGTAAATAATAAAGTATTTAGGTTTAGAAAGATAGGAGTATAAAAGGTTATAGATTCCTATAAAACTAACATAAAGCTAATCCCCCTTAAATAGGTATTTATATATAAACTTAATAAAAACAGATACTTTTAGTACTATAAAGTAAAGCTTTATATTTATAGGGATTTTTAAAAAAAGTATCCCCTTAAGTAGACCTATATAGCTATACTTATAGCTTATACTTTTAAAGTTACTATAGCCCTTATAGTATAATTTAACCTTAAGGTTAATTAGTTTAATATTATTAATATATTTCTAAATACTAAAAAGAGACTAAATAACCTACTACTTATTTACTACTTTTTAAAAGACTTTAAATAAAGTAGTAAGTTTTTTAAATTTTACTATACCCTTTATAGCTTTAAAGATACCCCTCTTTTTTAGTATAAAGAGTTCTTTTTAACCCTTTAAAGCCTTAAACTTATATTAACTAATAAAGACTTATATCTTTTTTAAAACTATAACTACTATATACTTATCCTTTTTTATATTAATAATATTCTTATTATATACTATAGGGATAATACTATAAAAGTAAAGTAAATTATTAATAGTATTAAAGTAAAGTATAGAGTTTTACTATTAGGGCCTTATAACTTAGCTATTAGGGCCTTCTTCTACTTTTTGGACTAATTAGGTTAATAGAATCTCTTTGCGCCGCGCTCCTATAATTTTTTCGCTATATACTACACAGTAAAAAAAATCTTCTTTATTTTAACTACTATAACTATATTATAATAGATTTTACCTATAATAAAGCTACTCTTTAATATAAGGCTATTTTAAACTCTCTAAAAGGTAGTATTAATAGTTAGTCTATAGAGACTATTTAAGTACTTTAAAATTACCTTAATACAACTTACACTAAGCCCTATAGTTTTATAATTATTTACTAAAACAGTACTAACTACTATAATAATAAGTATACTTAATATAAGTTTAAATATAACTATAATACCCTTAGACCTACTAAGAGTATTGGCTTATACTAAACTACTACTACTAAGTAAGGCTACTCTTAGTATAGAATCGCTACTACTTATACTAGTAATAATTAATACTAAAGCTAAGTAATTAAGTATAAAAAGTATAACTATAGCCTATTTCTTAATCCCTTTATCTATTCTACCTACTATAAGCTTACTAATATGTAATATAACTTTATTAGATCCCTTTTTTATTATAAAGCTATTAAGCCTTGTAAAATTAACTCTATAGTTTATAGTTATATAACTACTAGTAACGTATTTTTTACTTAAAAGGATATTAATAATATAAGACAAAAGGCGCGTATTAATAGCTTAGGTAGTAAAACACTTATACAGGTATTATTTACTTATCTCTAGTTTTAAGGCCTTAAGTATTACGTTAAGTAGTTTACTAATAACCCTAATGTACTTAAAGGACTACTATAAATATACCTATAGTATAAAAAG
This sequence comes from Colletotrichum musae, assembly GCA_027406025.1. Taxonomy (NCBI): domain Eukaryota; kingdom Fungi; phylum Ascomycota; class Sordariomycetes; order Glomerellales; family Glomerellaceae; genus Colletotrichum; species Colletotrichum musae. Next base: position 4,407,798 of record JANVYC010000007.1, read on the forward strand.
ATATAAAAGTAGTTTCTAAAGGTTATTAGTATAAATAATTATTAGTACAGTAAGTAGGAAATAAGTATATATTACTTAGTAGAGTAATAATATACTTATTATAGAATAAAAGAGATATATATTTTTATATTAAGAATATATATATAATAACGAATACTTGGGGTAGTAAAGAATATAGTAGTAAAGACTGTATTAATAAGTTGGCTTGGCTTAGAAAGAAGGACTAAATATAAGAAAGTAAACTACCCTTATATAGACATATCTATCCTTCTAGAATATTCTATATACTTATAAATATATAATCTGATTTATAAGTATATTACTTATACTAAAGAGGGGCTTAGTAATAGTAGATTATTAATACTAAGAATAGTATTAATAATCTAAGCCTTTAGGGCTTAGGAGAAGGTTCTAGGACCTTTTACTTACTAATATTAGATTAGTAAGCTGTACTGTAACTAGTAATGTTTACTAAGTAAGTACTATTTACTCTTGTTTAGTATAGAGTAAATATAGGGTATATAAGTACTATATACTTATAATACTAACACCCCCTTTTTTATAAAATACTATAAAGAGTAAAATTGTAAAAGATAGTTTAATTTATTAAAGTAATAGGTTGTAAAAGCTACTCTATAATAGAATATAGTAATTTAGCTATAGAGTAGGTTTATAAAGAAATAACGCTATTACTAGCCTAATAAAAAACGTAAAAATAGGTAATTTGAAGGTGTAGATAAATAAAACCCTTAATATAGTAATTTAAAGGGTTTTTATAGATCTTTTTAATCTTATAAGCCTATAAGTTCTATAAATTTAGAGAACTTAGGCTCTAGAAGGGCCTTAGTAAGGCCATTAGCTAGCATTATAGAGGTAGGGATATAAGAGACCTCTATATTACCTTTTTAAACCTTTTATCTGCTATAGTAGTAATATATAGTAGTATACTTAGTCCTTTAGTAGTATTTAGAGTTATAGGTAAGGGCTAAGGCTTCTGTATTATTAGTTTTTATAGAGGTAGGCTTAATATTAAAACCTAGCTTTAATAGAAGGTTTTGGAGCTAATTAGCTTCCTTTATAGTGTCCTGAAGCCCGTAGAATTTAGCCTTTATAGTACTAAAAGCTATAGTAGGCTGTTTTTTGGATTTCTAGAATATAGGGGCCCCGTTAAAAGTAAATATATAGCTACTAGTAGACTTTTTATTAGTAGAATAAGAAGCCTAATTTAAATTAGTATAGTTTATAATTATAGGCCCTTTAAAAGGGTTTTTAGGGGCTATATATACTATAGAATAATTTATAGTATATATTAAGTATTTTATAATACCTATAACTAGTTAAAGTAATTTATTAGTAGGTTTATATAAAAATCTATTAATAAATACTATAGGGAAAGTTAGGTTAGTATGGATTATTATTATACTGTATATAAAAGACTTAACTAAGTGCTAATATAGCTTTAATAGCTCTTTAATAGGGCTATAATTAGTAGGTAAGCCTTTTAAAGATTATAAAATAGCTTTTAGGGCCTCTAGAAATATAGGGACTTTAGAGAGTTTAGCTATAGAAAAACTACTATTTTCTATAAGTTATTTAATATAGTGGCTTTAAGAGACTTTTAGTAGGCGTTTTTTATGGTCTTTAGTAATAGAAAGGCCTAGAAAGTGTAAAATTTCCCCTAAGTCCTTAATTTCTATATATTTAGAAATTAAGGCCTTTAATTTAATAACTTTAAATGATTCCTTAGTAAATATAAGGAAATTGTTAATATAAGTTACTATATATAGGGGGTTAGACTTATTATTATTATAATAAGTAGCCTCGTTTAACTTTAAAGGAGTAAGACCTATTTTAGTAAATAAGGCCTTTACTTTCTTTTACTACTATCTAGGGCTTTACTTAAGCCTATAGAGAGCCTTTTAAAGCTATAATAGCTAATTTTTAGTACTATTATACCCTATATTATTTAGTTTAGGGTATTTACTAAAAAATTTAGCTAGGGGTATATTAGTAGGATCTATAAATAAATCCTTATTTAAATCCCTATATAAAAAGGCCTCTACTATATTAATATAATAAATTTCCTAATTTAAACTATTTACTAGGGCTAATAATACCCTATAGGTAGTAGGATTACTACTTATAGTAAACGTTTATAAATAATTGATCCTATAGCGCTATTCAAAACCTCTTACTACTAAGTAGGCTTTATATTTATTTATAGACCTATTTGGGTTTAGCTTTTTTTTAAAAACTTAATATAGGCTAAGAGGTTATTTATTAGGGTATTTATTATAAACTTTTTTTTAGTTTATAGCTTTAAAAATACCCCTAGCTAGTAAGACTTTAATTTTAGAATTAATAGCCTCTAACTAATAGTCTTTTTTAGCGCTATTTAGAGCCTTTTAAATAGTATTAGGCTCTTTATAGGTTGTAAATATATAGGGTATAAAGAGCTTTAACTTTATATAAAAGGAATTGATTTCTAGAGCTTTATATTAATTTCTTTATTGTTAAGATAATTTAGGTATAATTATTTCTATATTTAACGGTTTTTTAGAGATTTTTGGCTTTATAAAGGGCTTTAAGTGTTTTTTTATAGAGGTTATAGAGGGTTTTTAAAGGATAGTTTTTTCCCCCTTTTTTTAAAAATCCTTTATAAATTTAATATAGTTAGTTTTAATTATACGACTCTTATAGGGCCGGGTAGAGTAGTAAATAAAGTAAATACTACTACCTTTAGAGTTAATATAGTACCCTTCTTTAGTATAAGTAAATAACTTATTACTAGTTTAGCGTTTTTAAGTAAAGTAATAAATTAGAACTTTAAAGTCTATAGCCCTAATATTAGATAAATCTACTATATTATCCCTATTAGGGAAAATATAGTTATAGTACTCTATATAGAGTACTATAAAATCCCTTTTTATAGTAAAATTAGTTAATTTTACTATCTCTTTAAGTACTATATCCTAAAGATAAAGGGGTAGGCTAGTAGCTAATATAATAGCTCTAGCTTTTTTAATAATAGCCCTATTAGTACACTCTACTATACCGTTTTACTCTAGTATATAGCTAGTAGAGGGCTCAAAAATAATACCCCTTTTAACTAAATAAAGCCTTAATTACTCTATAGTAAATTTAGTACTAAAATCGAGGCGTAATACCTTAGAGTAAGTATTATACTAGTTTTTATAGTATTCTAACTTATTTTTAAGTAAATTAAATATTTCTACTTTATTAGTAGTAAAATTAATCTTTTTATAGTTAAAATAGTTGTTTATATAGGGTATAGTATAGTTATTACTTTATATAGATGTAGGGTTAATTTTTAGGGTATTTATATAGACCCTATATAGTAGCTATAATACCCTATTAATATTAATTTTAAGCTACTAGTATACTAATTTAACTTTTTTATAGTTAGAGTAGTATAAATTAGCTTCTTTTAGTTAATTTATAAGGATCCCTTTAGTATTTTTAGTAGTTTTAAGTAAATAGGGCCAGTTAGAGTGTCCTAATTTCTCGTACCACTATGTTATAATAGTACTACTATTAGTAGTAATAGTAGCAAAAGCCTTAAAATCCTTTATTTTACCTTTTAAATCTATAAAAGGTATAAGTGACTTTATAAAGGGTTTTTTAGTTTTTTCTTCTATTTTAGTATAAAGATTAGTATTATAGTTAGAGGATACTATAGACCCCTTTAGACTATAATTTTCCTCTTTATTAATAGAAGAAAATTGACTGTCTAGTACTACTATAAGGCTATAGTATACCTTTAAGGCCTCTTTTAGCTACGCTAAAGTGGGAATTTTAGAGCTATAATAGGCCTAGAGATTAGGCTCTAGTTTGCCTAATAGATATAGAAAAAATCCTCTTTTTTTAGGATTTATAGAGGTAAATAGCCTTTTATTAAAGTTAAATAGGGTGTTATTTATATAAAATCTGCCCTTTTTATAGTATAGTAGGTTTAAAAAAATATTTATAGGGAAATTAGGGATATATAAGACGTTAGTTAGTTTTATATTTGTAGTCTGACTTTTATATAGTAAGGGTAGTAAAATAGTACTAATACCCTTTAGTTTTATAGGTCTAGCCCCTATAAATACGGGTTTAAAGCTACTATTAAACTTAAAATTAGTATAATAGCCTATATTATTAGTAATATAGATAGTAGAGCTTATGTTGTAGAGCTACTAATATATTCTACTTATATTAGTAGAGGGTATATTAGTTTGTTTAAGTAGCTTTTACTAGTAATTCTGTGTATTTTTTAGTATATTAGGCTTAATAGTATAGTGGTTTTTACTATAAGTTATAAAATCTTTAGTAATATAGGTTTAAGGGTTTGATTTAGGGTTATAGGCTCTATTTTTGTGGTTTTTAAAGCCCTTACTAGGGTCTTTAACTTAAGGCTTTGGATTTACTTTATTAGGGCCCTTTACTCTAGAGTAGTTTTTAGAGTAATAGAGTTTTTTAAGTCTATCTTTATTATTTATAGGTTTATTTTGGTTGTTTTTGGAGATATTAGCTCTGTTTTTAGAGCTATATTTACCCCTATTATAGCTATTTAGTATAGGGGTATTAGGATCTTGTTGATTTTTGTTTAGAATATTGTTAATTAACAATTCTAGACTAGGAGGCTCTTTATTTTTTAGAGTAGACCTTTGTTTATTGGCCTAGATAGAAAAAGCTTTACTTAAAGTTGCTATAAAGACCGTTTTTTAGTTTATAGCCTTTATTTTAGTTCTTATATTAGTTAATTTAGTTAAATAGAATTTAAATAAAGTAATAAACTTGTTTAAATTATTATAATTTTTAAATTTTATAGTATGAAATTTAAGATATAGCTACTGCTTTAGTATAGGTCTAGTGCCCTTATAGGAGGTTTTTAGAGTAGTTAGGGCCTTTAAAGGATCTGTAATATTAAAAATAAGGCTTAGGGGCTTGTTTTAAAGGTTTTGTTATATAAGTAGTAGAGCTTAATTTTTAGATACCCCTAAAATAGTTTTATAATTATTTAAATTTTTAAAATAATTATATAGATTTAGTAATTTGAGGTATATTATAAGGTTAGTAGCCTAAAAATTCTAATTCTTAGTACTCTTTAGCTGCTGATTTTCTAGTATAATATAGTTAGTAATAGCTTTAATTGTTGTTTTGATTGATTTTTCTGTCATTTTATATATATATATATATATATATATATAGAATAAAAAGACATAAGTAAATATAGTTATAACGTTTATTATAAAAAGGCTATTTTATAGTTATAACTTATAATAAAAAACTAATAGTTGCTCTATATTATATATAACTACTTATTAATAGTATATTTACTTTTTTAAATATATAAAAAAGCTACTATTAATAAAATAAAGAAATTCTTATTTAGACTTTATTTAAAGAGGCCCCCTTTAAGTAGTATAGAATAGATCCGTAGTAGTAATAGGTAATAACCTATTAGATCTAAAATAGCTATATAATAGTATAGCTATAAATAGTAGAATATAGACTCTATTTTATAGTAATAAAATAGTATAAAAATTATAGGGTAAAAGTTAAGCTATTGTTGATAATAGTGTTGAAATTAGTTTGAAAATTGGTTGTAGAATAGTGGAAATATTGTTGTTTTCTACTACTAATAGTCGCAGTGTATCGAAATCGTATAGAAGAAATCAACGAATAATACCTCGTTTATTAAATAAACGGGTACCTTAGTAATTAAATAATCCAATATAGGATTTATAAGATCCTTTAAATATATACCCTTAATTATATAAGTAAAGCCGGGCTATATAATTAATTAAGAGGGGTATAGAAGTAACGGAGTACTTAATAAAAATAATTTAGGCTTATAACCTATTAGTATAGTAGGTAGGAAATAAGTATATATTACTTAGTAGAGTAATAATATACTTATTATAGAATAAAAGAAATATATATTTTTATATTAAGAATATATATATAATAATAAATACTTAGGGTAGTAAAGAATATAGTAGTAAAAACTGTATTAATAAGTTAACTTAGTTTAAAAAGAGGAACTAGATATAAAAAGGTAAACTACCCTTATATAGATATATCTATCCTTTTAGAATATTCTATATACTTATAAATATATAATTTAATTTATAAGTATATTACTTATACTAAAAAGGGGCTTAGTAATAGTAGATTATTAATACTAAAAATAGTATTAATAATTTAAGCCTCTAGGGCTTAGGAGAAGGTTCTAGGACTTTTTACTTACTAATATTAAATTAATAAGCTATACTATAACTAGTAATGTTTACTAAGTAAGTACTATTTACTCTTGTTTAATATAGAATAAATATAAAGTATTATTATAGGCCTAAGCCTAGTAGCTTATACTCTAGTAAAAGGCTAGTTATAGACCGGCCCTACCTAAAGACCCCTATACTTAAAGATAGAGTTTATACATAGTAAGTAAACCTCCCTCCTTTTACTCTCTAAGTTTAGTATAACTCCTTTTAGGTACTATTAAAATATTACTTATAACTAGCCCTTGATATTACTAAACTTCTTAATTAGAGTAATTTTAGTAGAAATTAGTAGATTAGTAAATAAAGAAAATAACTATAATAAATATAGACCTAGTAGAAGTCCCCCTTCCTTAGGACGGAGCACACTAGTAGTAGTAGAATACTTAATAGTAAAATAACTAGTAGGAAAACTAGTAGACTAACTAGTAGAATACCTACGCAGTAGAGATCTAAGTTCTTTAAGATACTATTACGTTACTATAAGTAACCTATAGCTAATAAAAGTCCCTTTTATAAAGTAAGCCCTTTAATAGTAACCTAGCCGTCTTTTCTACTTAAAGGATAATAATATAGTATATATTTAAAGTAGACTAGGAGTTTATTAAGGGACCCTAGAACCGTTAGTAATACCTTTAGCTTAACTTAGGGCTACTAGTATAAGAATAAGTTAATAACTTTTATACTACTAGTAGGTAAGTAATTAAGTATAATATAGATCTATTTTTTATTTACCTAGCTAACTATTATAAAAACCCCTACTATACAGTATAGGCTTTAGAATAACTCTACTATATTTACTAAGGCCTAAAGTAATTCTTTATAGAATTCTTTATTAAGTTTAAATTAACTTTAATAAAAGCTAAGGGACTCTTATAGTTAAAGAAGATATAACTAAACTATCTTTAACTAAGGATCTCCTAATAGGTTTATAGAGCTACTATTAGCTGTAATATTAGTAAAACTAACTACTATATAGCTATTTAGTAGTATCACTCAATCACTATAAATCTTAAGACACTTAAATTAAAAATATAGAACTACTAAGATAGTTAACACTATATATATAATAAATGTCCTATAGACTTATAAAGTAATATAGAGATAACAGGCGTAAACACTACTTAAACTACACTAACCCCGTAGTAACACCACTAAACTACTAGTACTCCCCCTCACAGGGCCGCCACAAAGCCACAGTACGCTTAATAGGTCGATACATTAGTTTACTAGGCTTATAAAGAAGTAGGGGCTTATATTCACTACAGGACTTAAGGGCATTTTATTACTAAATATAAGTTACGCCCCGCGCGCCCTCCTACTACCTCCCCAACAAACATTTAGGCTTTAAAGGTTAATACAAGCCTTATAGATAAAAAGGAAAAAGAGTAGCCCCCTAGAAAAGACTCCCTAGGGGAGGTTATATAGTAAATACTAGCCTCTTATATTAGTTACCAAACAAGACTAAAGAAATATAAAATTAAATAAATAAACCCCCGTTCCTTATTTCTATATTAGTAAATAATATATCTTTTATTCCTATTTAAATTAATAGTAAATATAACTATTATAGAGTAGTTAGCTATAAGTTCGTAGTAGACTATAATCTTAAATTAATAAAACTACCTTACCCCCACTACTTAAAAACAGTTTTAAGTCTAAATAGTAGGTCAGTAATTACATATATAACTAAGGCCTAGATCAACTTTAATAGTTAAGCGTCCTAAGCCTTATTTTACATTATCTAAAGAATAGCACACCCTACAATCTTAAGGAAGTTATAAATACAACATAGGAGCGTAGTATTAAACCCTACTAAAAACAAAATAAAAATTAGCATACTAGGAGATTTTACTATTTCTACTATTAGTAGGGAGAAAGGCCAAGGGGTAGTAGGTAGCTAAGCTAACCCTATAAAGCTATTAATAATACTATCTAAGGACTTCTAGTCCAGGGGATATAAATAAATAACTATATTAATTACACAGGTTAATACTATCCTAGAGTCTACCCTTCTAGGCCTAAAAAGCAGTATATAAACTACTCTCCTAAAGGTATACTAACGTTTTTTAGACCTATTTAACAAAAAGAAAGCGTCTAAATTACCCCCTTACTAAGGGACCCTAAACTACTATATATACCTTTAAATAAACCCAAATAAAACTAAACTAAGTTTACTATAGGGCCCATTATATAATATACTATAGAACTACCTCCTAAAGGTCCACTAGTAGGTTACTAACTTAATAAATAAAAAATAAGTTTAAACTAGTTCCTTACTAACTAGCACACTAGTCCTACTTATAAAGAAGCCGGGGGGGAAGTAGAGATTTTATATTAACTACTATATACTTAACATAATTAATATACTAAATTAATACCCCTTACTATTTATTAAAAAAACTCTATATTCCCTCTTAAAGGTAATATAGTTTATAAAAGTAGACATCTGTATAGCCTTTTATAAAATTTAAATTATAGAAGGGGATAAATATAAAACAGCGTTTTAAATATACTTTAGCTTATTTAAATAGTTAGTTATACCCTTTAGACTTATAAGTATACCCATAACTTTCTAGTAATATATTAATAGCGTCCTCTATAGAATCTTAAATAACTTTATTACTATATACCTTAATAATCTTTTAGTTTATAGCTATAAGTTAAAGGAAAATTATAAATAAAAAGTTATTAAAGTTCTATAGTAGTTATAAGAGGTAGAGCTATACTTAGACCTAAAAAAGTACGAGTTTTTAGTAAAGAAGACGAAGTACTTAAGTTTTATTATTAAAGCTAGATAGAGTATCTATTATAACTCTAAAAAGATTAAGGCGATTTAAAAGTAAGAGACCCCTAAGAATATATAGGGAGTACATAGTTTTTTAGAATTCACAAACTTTTACTACAACCTTATTAGTCACTTTTCTACACTTACTAAACTACTTATTTAACTTACTTAAAAGAGTATTCCGTTTATATAGGATATAGTATATTAAATAGTATTTAAAAGCCTAAAAATAGCTTTTATATTAAAACCTATTATAGCTTAATAGAACCTAAACTGGCCTATAGTAGTAGAAGCTAACTATTTAAAAGTAGTACTAAGGGGCTACTTATTATAAAAAAACAAAAAAAGAGTCCTCTACTTAGTAGTATACTACTTTATATATTTAACCCCCGTATAGTATAACTATACTATCTATAATAAAGAATTACTTATAATTATTTTATACTTTAAAGCTTAGTTAATAAAACTCTAGAGTATAATAGAACTATTTACTATCCTTTTTAACTATAAAGCGTTAAAATACTTTATAAGTCCTAGGTTAATTAATAAACGTTAGGCTAAATAAGTAAAAATACTATTAAAGTTTAGCTTCTTCTTTAAGTATAAACTAGGGCACCTTACTAAGTAACTAAATACCCTTTTATAGTAAAGCTAGAATAATATTTAATAACCTTACCCCCTTACTTAAATACTTAAACCTATTAAAGCCACTAGGGAGTAGATATTAAGAATCTTATAGTTAATAATAATTATACTTTTAAATATAAAAAAAAAGGAGTTTAGGGATAAATAGGGAGAGATTAGTATAAGTAGAGATAATACAATAAAAGCGCCCTACTACTAGCTAAATACCAGCACTCTACTTAATAGCTATATATTATTCTAAAGCCTAATACTTTCTATACTTTAAAACTAAGCTATAATAGTAATACTAGTATACGGAGTACGAGTAGTAGCTATTAGGAACGGGGCAAGATAGTTCCCCTATAAGGCCAACATAAGGACTCAGGTTATAGACTACTTAATAGAAAAAAACAGCGCGTTGCGATACTAAAACCACATATAAATACCTAAGTATAAACCCCTTACTACAGTATTATTATAAATAGTCCATAACTCCCTAGTCCTAAACTACACTAGTATAAACGTAACGTTTATAGCCCTTATACAGGATTAATATTAAAATAAAATATCCTAAAAAGTAAAATAGTTTATAGTTATATATAATATATATTACCAGTTCTATAAAAGAAGACAGTAACAATAGAGCCTCCTCTAACTACTCCTAGTTCCTAATAAATTCTAGTCCTAAATTTCTATAAACTTTATAATAAAGCTTCTAAGTAGTAAAGACATAGACCTACGCTTCTTAATAGTAATTACAGACTACCTATTAAAATACATTTAATTAAAACCTATAATATTAATAATAGCTAAAGTATATATAAAACACTTTTAAAATATATAGTAGTACTTCTATAAATTCCCCTAATTAATTATTAGTAATTAGAGTTTAAATTAAATAGATACTTTTTAAATAATACTCTATAAGCTAATAGAAATAAAGTAAATATTATTAATATCGTTTTACCCCTAAACTAATAGGGGCATAGAGTAAATAATACCTAAAATATAAGTATACTTATATATATATATTTTATTTACTTAGTATAACTAAGTAAACTATATTATAGCTAAATAGCTAACTTTAAATAACTAAAACGTAATAATAACCAAAATAAGCTCTAACTAACTACTTAATAGTTATAATATTATACTAGTCCTAATAATAGTATAAAAAATAATATCTATACTTTTAAACTTAAGCTAAGTTATAACGTTCCTTATATACTTAAAAAAGGGAACAGTATTAACTTAAGTAGCTATAGTATACACCTAATAAAGGTCCAAGATATTTATAAATAAAACCTAGTATATAGCAGACTAATTCTATATTAAGAATAAAGTCTAGTTATCCCTCTATTATATTAAAACAAACTAACTAAGTAAAAAGTTAAACTAAGTAGCTATAAAGTATATAGTAGTTAATATACTAAGCCTATTAAACGTTAAGTTAAACGTTCTAAGGGGTATCTATTTAACCTTTTATATCAACTTAATAAAAAGGGCCTTAAATAAGCCCCTACTATCCTAAGTACAAAGTAAAACCTAACTAGATCCTATTTTTATACTATTACTTAAAAATAGACTATAAGAGGAGTATATAGTAAAGGATATCTTAATTACTAAAAACACACCAGAATATAGGCATAACTATAATATTCTAATAAAGTAAAAAAGATATAATAAACCTATATAGGAATTATTAAAGAGTTTAAAAAATAATAAAGTAGTATTATAATTTAAAGTAAAGTATAAAGATATACAGAAGAATAATAAACTAATATTAATTTATAAATAGTAAAAAGCCACTAAGGGCTTAAACTAAACTAACTAAACCCTACAGGGCAATACTATAGAAAACTTAGCCCTAAAGGGCACACTAAATAAACTAAACTAAATAAATAACTAACCTATAAATAAGTTATCCTTAGGGAAACCCTTAAACTCCTCCTCCTCCTCCTTATTATACTCAGAGCGGTAGTAAGTAGCAGGGCGGGTACGCGCAATAGGAGCGGAGTAGGCACAGTAAATAGATAAACTACCCTAAGTAGGGCCTAAAGCGCAGTAGCGAGGGGCGCGGGGCAAGGAACAACTACTACTCTATAGGATATAGTCCTACTATTTAAAATATTAACTTAGGAAGGGTAAAGGAAGAGGTAAAGTAGTATACTATTAGGCTAATAAGGTTAGCAGTAAGCTCCTAGGTATTAAAGCTAGTAGTAGTAGGGGGCAGAAAGGCGGGCGTAGTAGTAGTAAGCGGGTAGGAAGAGTAAGATACACCTAGTTAAGGTAGTTATTATAGTAATAATAGGCTGCGTTAAAGGGTATAAAAAAGACAGTACCATAACGGCCCTTATTAGTACTATTAGGGCTACTACTAGGAATAGTAGAAAAGATAATATAGTCACCCTTAGTAATAAGGGTAGTAATATAACAACTAGCCGTACATAGTTTAATAAATAAAGTAAATAGCTATAATCCCTATTTATACTTTTACTTTACTACTAAGTATTAATAGTAGGACTTACTACAGCTATACTAATAGTAGACTAGCTTACTATCCTATATTATCTTATTACAGCACAAGAGGCACATCTCCTTAACTATCTTAGAAGGCTAATTAAACTTATCGTTAAAATTATCATTTATAATAAAACCACTATACACACACAACTAAGGCTTATTACTAGAGAAAGGGCGGGGGGGGTCACTACTAAGGGCACTAAAAAAGAACATAACGGTAAAAGCTATTATAAGAGTTAGGGGGGGGGTAGGAAGAGTAGCAGTAAAGTAATAGTAGTTTAATAGTAAAAGGGGGGGAGCGTAATAATACTAGTATAGAGTATTAAAGGGAAGGGGCAGGGCGCAACTAAAGTACTAAAAGCTTTATATAAAGGAACGGAGCATAGTTAGTACATAATTAATAACCTCTTTTTACATACTAGTTTAGTACTAGATTTTTTTATTAACTAATATAGTTATATCCTAAATTTTTCTATTAGTAGTTATATAAATTAAGTTTAGAATTTATAGTTAAGTATAGTAATTATTTATTACTATTACTAGGGGAATAGAGCGGGGCGGGGGGCATATTACAGGCCTAAGCCTAGTAGTTTATACTTTAGTAAAAGGCTAGTTATAAACTAGCCCTACCTAAGGACCCCTATACTTAAAGGTAGAGTTTATACGTAATAGGTAAACCTCCCTCTTTTTACTCTCTAAGTTTAGTATAACTCCTTTTAAGTACTACTAAAATATTACTTATAACTAGCCCCTAACAGGTATATAAGTACTATATACTTATAATACTAATAATAATATATACTAAACTAATAAGTATAAAATGCCCTTTTTTAAGTTACTAGTATAATAAATATTAACTTACTATTTAACTATACCTTTAGCTTTATCAACACTAAAACCTAATATAACTATAACTAGTTAATTAAGAACCTTAACTCTATATATAAAGAAATTAGTAGCGTAGTAGTGCTTTACATAACTATTATAGACTTTAAAGCGGCCCTATAAAATACCCTTATTACTATAATCCTTAATATATAACTATAACTCTATATTTTCTATATTAATACTAATATTAAAAATAACACTAAGTATAAGTAGTAAGGCTTTAGCGGCCCAGCTTTTAATAAATTTAAAGTAAGCTAGAATAAAGCTACTATAAAGGCTAATATAAAAGTAAAGTAGTAGGTCTAAGTCTAAATACTTATAAAGCTTTATAATCCTACTATTACCTACTTTAATAAACTTATTTAAACTAATAAAACCTTTTTATTAAGCCGCCTTAATAATTTTAAAGTTAAGTATTTATGTATTTAATATATTTATAGTACTACTTATAGTAAAGTAAATAAATAAATCTACTAAATAAAGAATATTCCCAATAAAAAATTCAGTAAAAATACGTTTTAACTAAATATATATATCTAGTAAAGTAATAAGTAAAGGTTATTTAAAAAAAAGATACGTTACTAATATTAACCCCCTCTAGTAACTATAACGCCCGAAGTTATTATAATAACTTCTGCTTACTTATTTTTATACTATAAAGCGCGGCGCAGTAGCAGCTGTAGCAATAACAATAATACCATCACCAATAAGCAGCGCTAAATATATTAAAATAAACCTTTACTTATACAAACCTTTAGCTGGATTACGTATAGGGCTTAACAAGCCCTAGTAGCGTTCATAATTAAAGAAAAAGGTACTACTACTATAAGCAAGGCCTTTATTAATTCCTCCTATCTTCTATATTCCTATACATTTAACAATCCTTTAAAGCCAAAATACTAAACTTACTAATAATAAGTTTAATATAGCTTAATAACTATATAATACTTAAGGACTTAAGCCTTTTAACTATAGCCTTTAGAGACTTTTTTAAAGCTAACTAGGCTACTAAAGATATAGGCCTTAGTAGCCTTAATAGTAGTACTTACTTTATAAACCTTCTGCCCGAGACATAAGTAGCCGTTACTAAGTTTAAATACTACCTACTACTAAAGGACTACTTAGATCTATAAATCCAGCCTTTATATAATTAACTATACCAGCTACTAATTAAAAACGTAGTAAAAGAGGTTAGGGTATAGGTGCGTTACCTAGGAGCCCTAGCCTAGTATAGTAGTGTAATAGGTGCTACTACTATAGCTATTAAGGCCCTTAATAGTATAAGGGAAGCTGCTAGGAATTAGTATATAGCCCGAGGCTCAACTATAACATATCGAGACGTATACTAACGAAGGCAGGGTGGATCCTTTAAATAAGGTTAACTAGCCGTGGCAACGCAGCGACGGTGCATCGGTCGCGGAGGAGGTTGACGGCTGAGGGAAGCGGAGGGACGGTTTGGATTGGATCCGATAGGTTTAGAGGGACGGTCTAGGACGGCGTTAGTGGTTTTAGAGGCGTTGGCGGTGTAATTGGTAGTCTGCTTTGAAATTAATTGAATACTCCTATTACTTCGAATCCGTAGCAGCTGCGTTGCAGCAGGTGAATTCGCGTGCTAACTACACGTGATGCATAGGCTATTAGTTAGGGGGAGGGGGGAGGGGTCCTTAGCGGTAGGGTCTCTACCAGCAACGCATCTATAGTTAAGTAGCCGCTTAAGTAAAGTTAAGTATAGCCCTAAAGGCTTTATATAACTATAAACTTATATTATTTATATAAATACTATAAATAACTTTAATATCGCCCTTAAATACCTATAAAAGGAGTTTAAAGCTAAAGAAGAGGTTTTAGTATATATTAACTATACCTACCTCCCTATTAAAAAGTAATAAGTGTAGTACTTTATTACTAAGTATTAAAACTATAGTATTTATACTAACTCCCCTATAAAAACGTTTTATAAGGACCTTAAGTTATATATTATCTATAGTACTACTAATATCTTTAGTATAACTAATATAGTTAAAGAAATACTTAAAAATAAAAAAAGGAACTATATTATTTACTATACCATAATAAAAGTAAAAATTTATTAGGATTACCTCTAATAAAAGAATTAACTTAAAAATACCCCTAAATAAATAGAATACTTAGTACTAAATCTTATAGCCTATTAGTACTATATTACACTTACTATAATACCCTTAAAAACTAATAAAAAACTAAAAAACTTTAGTCCTTATAGTAACTACTTTATATACTAGTTTAAACTCCCCTATACTTACTATATTCTTAAAATTATACATACAAAAGGCCTTATAGTTACACAGTATAAATACCACCTATACTAGTAACTAATCTAGCCGCTAAATATAAATAACGTACTACTAAAAATCTATAACCCTTAACTTATTAAGTCTCTTTATAACCACCCTTATAAATTAACTATAGTACCCTTAAGTAGTACTATAATACCCTTAAGTAACCTAAAACTAAAATAACTAAAAAAAACTAAGAATCTAGTACCGCAGCCTATTAAAGCAAGTATTTATTATAACTACTTATATTTTAAGTATAACTCTAACAACAAGCTTTTAAAATAACCTTAGTTAACCTAAGAGTATATTATAGTAAGCAGAAGTAATAGTAAAGAAGCCCTAGTAGTAAAGAAGCCCTAGTATAGTAGCTAAAAGGCTAGGGGCGCATTAGAGCCACTAGTATCTATAGCACTAACTACACTATACTAAAATTAATTAATTTAAGGGTAAAAAAAACTATAATTAACTAAAAAGTATACACTTATTATACTAAAATATAGTAAAAGTTATAATAAAAACGTAATTAAATTAAATATTAAGTAATTATATAATATACCGTTTTCTAGTATACTTAAGTTAGTTAACCTAATTAGTCTAAAAAGTAGGGAAAGGCCCCAATAGCTAAGTCACAAGGCCCTAATAGTAAAACTTAAAGTATAAACTTAAAGAGTAAAGAACTATTAAGTAGTATTTTAAAATTTAAGTAGTTTATAACTATAAAGTAAAGAAGATTTATTTTACTTATAATTAGTATATTTAATATATTATAAAGAAGTTTAGTTTTATAGACTTTTACTACTCTTTAACTCTATTACAACTTACCCCCCTTAAAAGAAATACTAAAAACTCTATCAGTAGTAAAGTAAAGTTATATTAAAAAAACATTAGTTTAATTCTATATACTATAATTATAGTTTATTCTAATATAGCCTTTAGTTATACTATTCTTTTAAGATTCCTAATAAACCCTTTCTATAAATACTAAATTACCGTAAATTAAGTTATTTATTACCTATATTATACTTACTACATTTTACTCTACTATAATAACTTAAAGAGTAAAAGAGTATAAGTACTTTTAATTACTAGGAATATTTTATTTATAAATAATAAAGAAATATAAAGGTTATTTTAGAAATATATTATTTTACTTTTTAGTAGTTCTATTTAATAAAAGACTATAAAGTAAAATACTATAATAACTTTAATAGCTAAAGTTAAGTTTTTTAACTTTAAATATACTATAAAAAAATAATCGTCTTTAAAAGACTCTTTAAAACCCTTAAACTTAAACTAAGTAATATATAGTAAATCTATTATAATAATTATTAAACTATATACTTTATAGTAAAGGAAAGAAAACGTATTTTAATATAACTTTACTATATTAATATATAAAATATATAGCTTTACTAAAATATACTAAAAAGTTATTTAACGTTATTTATATAATAACTAATAAAATACCTACTAATAGCCTTACTAAAGTACTTTTTTATTTAAAGTTTAAATAGTTTAAAGTACTTTTTAATTTTTAAAATATTAAGTTATATATTATAAAAAGTAAAAAGAGTATATAAAGTAAATATAGCTTTAGGCCTATGTTTATTTAATTTCTTTTAGCCTAAGAGCTAAAGAGTATAAAAAGCTTTTATAAAAAAGTTACTACTATACTATACTAAATACTACTACTAAACTAAATACTACTACTATTATTAATACTACTACTAAAATAAACTTATACTATTATTATTACTACTACTATTAAAGTAAACTTATACTAAGTTAGAGTTACCCCCTTTAGAGTAACTAACGGCCTATAAGCTACGTGCTCTAGAGAACCGTCCAGCCACCCACCTTATTAATCTTTTTCGTCTAATAAACAGTACTCAAATTCACTTACTACAACACAGCTTTTACGGATTTAAAGTAATAAGTGTTTTTAATTAATTTTAACTACTAATTACACTATTAACGCCGCCGAAACTACTAACGCCTTCTATACGCCTCCCGTACACCCAACTATCTAAACCGTCCCTTTAAACCTATTAAATCCAATCTAAACTAAACTGTCCCTTCCCTTAGCCGTCGCATCCCTCCGCAACTAACGCGCTGTTGTTAGCCGCGCAGCTACGGCTAGTTTAGCCGCTTAGTCCTACTATTATTAGTATCCGTCTTAATATTCACACAGGCCTTACTAAATATACCAATATTAAGTGTCGCTAAAGCAGCTATTTAGGCTAATAAAACTCTAGTAGCTATATCCTTTAGCTAGTTAAAGTACTTATAGTTATCCTTAGTATTTAGGGTTTTTATATTATTTTAATTTCTCTAGTATAAGTTATTTATAGTTATTTAAGTATTATAGCTATTACTAGTAGTTTTATAGTAGTAGATTCTAATAATAATAAACTTTACTTTATTATTATTAAAGAATTCCTATTAGTTATAGGTTAAGTTAATTATATTAACCCCTTTAGTTATAAAGTACTTATTATAGTTTATATAGTTAGTTAATATTTATAGGGTTATACTTTAGTATATATCTTAGTATTAGGTAAATAGAGCGGGGATCTTCTTTTTAGATATTATAGTAAGTAGTTTACTTAATAGAGTACTTCTAGCTTTAAGGGTTATTATTTATGTATATAGAAGACGGAGGAATTAATAAAGGCTTCGCTCGTAGTAGTACCTTTTTCTTTAATAGTAAACGCCACTAGGGCTTGTCAGGCCCTATACACAGTGCGATCCAGCTAAAGGTTCGTATAAGCAAAGGTTTATTTTAACATCGCCGCCTATTGGTAATAGCATCGTTGTTATTGCTATAAAAAGAGTAGGTAAGCGGAATTATTAAGGTATATACGCCCTACTAAGCTCTACTCAAGACTACTTAGTAGAACTAAAGGGGGTCAAAGCTACTAAATACACCCTATTAAATACTTCTATTTAATTATATTACTTAAAAATATATAGCTATAATACATTCTTTTTAAAACCCCTTATTAAAATGTCCGCACTAGACACTACAAAAAAAACACAAATACTAAGTTAAAGTTAAGTAATACTACTACTACTAAAGTAGACTTATACCTTTTTATATTTAGTCTATAGAGTATCCTTAAATATATTTAATATAAACTAAAATAAAAAGACTATACTTTAGTTAAAGTTAACTATAACTAGAGTATTAAGGTTTACTTAAGTAATAGCTAAATATAAAGGCTCTTTATTATAAGTAAAAAAATACTCTTTAATACTTACTTTAATTACCTTTTTAGGGGTCTATAGAATAATAGCTACTTTGAATAACTTTAAAGGAGTTATTTTTATAAAAGTCATTTTAACTCTAAGAGCTAGTATTAAAAAGACTAAAGTCTTTTCCTTTCTCTTTTTTAAAAAAGTATACCCCTAGTTACTACTTTTACTCTTTAGTATTAATATTAATAAATACTAGGCCTTTATATTATTAAGGACTATAAGAATATAATACTTAGTATTTTTATACTAAACTATAGTTTTTATAATAAAAAACCTATTCTTTTAGTACTAAGTAAAGCTATTATTAAAAAAGGAAGTATAAGGTTTTTTTTATTTTTACAATAATAATATTTTAAACTATTAATTAGGGTATTATATATACTAAAGTCTTTACTAATTAATATACTATAAATATACTAAATATAAGTAAAAGTCCTAAGTTAAATACTTTTACTATTAAAAACTACTATACTTTTAACTATATTAAAGTAAAGTTAGTAACTAAACCTAAAAAATACTATAAAATAACTAAACTTACTATAACTACTTAAAAGTAACTTAAGTATTTTAGGAGTAGGGGGAGGTGTATTATTAAAAGGCCCTAAACTTCCCTTTTTTATAACCTCCCCCTTAACTATAGTAGACTAGTTAGTAAAAGTAGTTAAAGTTACTTCTTTAGTATAGTATAGAGTTATTTAAACTAGTTAATATAAATTTATAGTAATAAAGGTAAAGTTAATTTACTTTAAAAGGCTATAAACTCTTTATAGTTAGTTAACTAAGTAGTTATAAAGTTAAAGTACTTTTCTTTTTAAAATCTATATAAATATAATATTAGTTATAACTTAACTAAAATAGTAATAAATAGATTTACTATTAAGAGAGGTAGGAGTAGTTTCTTACTTAAAAGGCTTTTTAAAGCCTTTTTACTACTATTACTATTAAATTAATTTAAATTAAAATATATATTAGTATAAGTATTAATAGTATAAAAAAATAACTAAATATACTAATAATAGCGTTAATAGCTACTACTATAACTACTATAGTAGTTATAGCCTCTTTATTAGCCTGATTCTTTATATACTTTATAGTATGTACTATACGCGTAGGCTTAGTTTACTTCTTTTTAAAAGTATTATTAATTATTATACTATATTTATGTATTTAATATACTTATAGTACTACTTATAGTAAGGTAAAGAAAGAAATCTACTAAATAAAGAATATTCCTAGTAAAATATTTAGTAAAAATGCGTTTTAGTTAAACGCATATATCTAGTAAGGTAATGTATAAAGGTTATTTAAAAAAAATACGTTACTAATATTAACCCCCTTTAGCTGTACTAACTATAACGCCTAAAGTTATTACGGGCAATAACTACACTTATAATAACTTCTACCTACCTACTTTTACACTACAAAGCGCGGTATAGTAGTAGCTATAGTAATAATAACAATACTATTACTAATAGGCCGTAATATTAAAATAAACCTTTACCTCTATAAACCTTTATTTAAATCACAGGCACTATAACGTACTATAGGGCCTAATAAACCCTAGTAGTGTTTATAATTAATTAAAAGGTACTACTATAAGCAAGGCTTTTATTAATTCCTTTATCTTCTATATACGTAATTAATAATCCTATATAATAAGTTTAATATAGCTTAATAACTATATAATACCTAAGTACTTTAGTCTTTTAACTATAACCTATAGAGACTTTTTTAAAACTAATTAAGCTACTAAAAATATAGGCCTTAGTAGCCTTAATAGTAGTATTAACTTTTTAGACCTTTTACCTAAAACGTAGGTAGCTATTATTAAGTTTAAATACTACTTATTACTAAAGGACTACTTAGATTTATAAAGCTAACCCTTATATAATTGACTATACTAAATACTAATAAAAAATATAGTAAAAGAGGTTAGGGTATAGGTATATTACTTAAAAGCCCTAGCCTAGTATAGAAGTATAATAAGTACTACTATTATAGCTATTAAGGCCTTTAATAGTATAAAAAAAGCTACTAGGAATTAGTTTATAGTTTAAAGTTTAAATATTAAAATATATACTAATAAAAGTAAAGTAAATCTTTTAAATAAAGTTAATTAACTATAGCGATATAGTTAAGGGAAGTAGAGGGATAGTTTAAATTAAATTTAATAAGTTTAGAGGAACGGTTTACTAGATATTAAGTGCGGGGGTATATAAAGATATATAGACGGTAATAGTAGTTTTAAAGGCGTTAGTAGTATAATTAGTAGTTTACAAAATTAATTAAATACTCCTATTACTTTAAATCTATAGTAACTGTATTATAGTAAATAAACTCGCGTGCTAAGATAAAAGGTAAAGAGGTTAGTTAAAGAATAACTTAACCTCTAGAGCTATACATAATATATAAAGGCAGTTAGCTTAGTAGTTACGAGCCTACTCGACCCTACCTCGTAAGAGGTAGAGGTAGTAGGTTCGAATCCTGCGCTGCTTAAGGGTTTTTATACCTAACTAAGCGTTGTGCGCTTAAGTGGTATAGTAAAATTAGAGTTTTTAGGGGTAGGGACCCTACTACTCTAATTAGCTATACTATATAGCCCGTGCGCTGCTCCTAGTTAATAAGAGTAGGCGGCCCTTATTAGGCTGTATATAGCGTATACGCACTTTCTTTTATATAAGTAAGTATCCCCTAACTTATACTTAACCTATTTTTATATATAAATTTTACTTATTAACTTACTAAATAATTATATATTTTTCCTACTAGGTTTTTTATATACCCTTTACTTAAATATTTACTTATAAAAAGTTAAAAGTCTACTACTTAGTGGATTCTTTATTTATAATATAAGTACGCTTATATAATAATACAATATATATATATACGTAATATATAGGCTATTAGTTAGGGAAAGGGGGGAGGGGTCTTTAGTAGTAGGGTCTTTATTAGTAATATATTTATAGTTAAGTAACTATTTAAGGATACTAAGAATAACTATTATACTATATAACTTATTAAAATACTATATTTTAAACTAAACACTATAAACGCCTTTAAACTATATAAAGTATAGTATTATAGTATTAAGGACAAAACTAAAGGTATTTATACTTTATAGTAATATTATTACTAGAAGAAGAAAAGAAAAGAAATTAGGGCCCTTAAAGGATTATTATTTATTTACTTTAAGCTAGGTATTTACTTAAATCTAACTAATTAAAGGCGTTTAAGAATATTTATTAATTTTTTTATATACCTTTTATTATATAAATAAAAGTATAACTACTTTTTAATAATAGTAATAAAGTATTATAATAAAGTAAGGGTAGTATTAATAAGGTAAAGGGATTTTTATTTTATTTATTAGTCTTTTTTATAAAATAAAAACTTTTATTTATACTTTTTTTTATTAAATATTAATATATATATTTTTAGTTATACGTTAAAAGCCTATAAGAATAGTGTTTTTAGACTTCTTTTAAGTTTAGGGAGGTATATTATAATAGCTAAAGCTATTTAGAGCTGTGTATATAAGCGACCCTTACTTTAGTAACTTACTTAAGTAACTTTACTTTATTTCTAGCCCCTATAAAGGGGCCTTTACTTTTACTTCTATATATCGTAGAACTTAGAGATTAAGCTGTTACTTTACTTTACTTTAACTACTTATACTTAGCTGTGTAGTAAATATTTAGTAGTATAGTAAAGTAGCTATATAGTTTAGTATTAATACTATTAATATATATTATAGCTAGTTAACTTAACCCTTAAGTATAAAAATTTAAATTACTATTTTTAGTTTTTACTTTTTTAAACAAATAGTAATAGGGACTAAATAGAAAATATTAAACTAAACCTATTAGTTAATTTAATACTAAGTTAAATTTTAAACTTACTGTTTTTAAGAAATAATTAATACTACTTTTAATAAGTAATAAAAGTAGTAATAATAACTATAAATCCCCTAGAGTCAAGAAACTAGTATATTTAATAAGGCCTAGATATTAAAACGTCCACTAATAAGTATAGAGAAAAGTAGTTTAATTAGGTTAATTAGTTATAGTATAGTTAAGGGAAGGGAAAGTTTAGTTTAAATTAGATTTAATAGATTTAGAAGAACAGTAAGAGGTATATAAAGGGTATTAGTAGTTTTAGTAGTATTAATAGTATAATTAGTAGTTAAAATTAATTAAAAATACCTATTACTTTGAATCTATAAAAGCTATATTATAGTAAGTAAATTTAAGTACTATTAACTAACGACGAAAAAGTTTAATAAAATAGGTAGCTAGACGGCTATTCTATAGAGTATATTGTTTATAGGCCGTTAGTTACTCTAAAAGAGGTTTAACTATAGAAATAAATATAGTTATGTTAGCATTATAAGTATATAGTACTTATATGCCCTATATTTACTCTATACTAAACAAGAGTAAATAGTACTTACTTAGTAAACATTACTAGTTATAGTACAGTTTATTAATTTAATATTAGTAAGTAGAAGGTCCTAGAACCTTCTCCTAAGCCCTAGAGGCTTAGATTTTTAATACTATTCTTAGTATTAATAATCTACTATTACTAAGCCCCTCTTTAACATAAATAATATACTTATAAATTAGATTATATATTTATAAGTATATAGAATATTCTAAAAGGATAAATATGTCTATATAAGGGTAGTTTACCCTCTTGTATTTAGTTCCTCTTTCTAAGCTAAGCTAACTTATTAATACAGTCTTTACTACTATATTCTTTACTACCCCAAGTATTCGTTATTATATATATATTCTTAATATAAAAATATATATCTCTTTTATTCTATAATAAGTATATTATTACTCTACTAAGTAATATATACTTATTTCCTACCTACCGTGCTAATAAGTTATAGTAATAAATAATAAAAATAATAAATAATAATAGTAAGTTTAAAGTTTTATATTAAAGGGGCCTTATTATTAATAGTAAAAAACTTAGTAAAAATCTCTTCTTAATAAATAAACTAAAGCTAAATAGCCTACCTACTTAAAAAGTAAAAATATACTACTATAAATTTCTTTTTAAATCTATAACTCCTTAAAGTTAATATATAAACTATAGAGACTAAAAAAGGTAAGTAATTTACTTATAGAGTTACTATTAGATTTATAGTATCTAGTAAAGCAGTAATTAGGCCTCGTAAGGGTTTAATTATAGTAGTTAAAGATAGATTAAATTTATATGAGTCTAGTTAAGTCGCTAGTATTAATATTAAGATTAGTACTAGGGGTGGTTATGTAACTAAGTACGTAACTAGACTATTTATTAATCTAGACTGGCGCTAGGGCCTAAGGCCTAGTATAGCCACGCAGACCGTGGCCGCTATAGGTGCTACTACTACATTACCTATACTCACAATCTTTACTTTTATAGCCACAGCTCCTAACTAACTAATCTATTAATTCAAATACCTCTTTTTAATATTATAAGTAGTACTTTTTAATTACTCTTTTAAGTACTATTTTTAGTCCTTTTATCTATACCTTAACCCTCTATATTATAGGCTCTTAATCTTTTATACTAGTTATAGTCCCTAGGACGCCCTTTAGCACTATAAATCCCTTTTTTTAAATTACCTATCCCTCTATACGTATCTCTACTATATTACTATTAATAAAGTACTTAAGTATGCAATTTAGGGTCTTTTTTATAAAAGCGTCTATAAAGTTATCGTTTCTACGGATTTAATAAATCTTATAAAGCTTTTAGTGTTTATATAACTATTATAAAGCTATAATATTAATTATAAGCCTCTTTTTTTTTATAGTACTTAGTTTAATAAAGTATTTATATAAGGAGTATAAGTCTATATATACTACTATCGGGATTACTAAAAGACCCAGTCTTTTAGTAACTAAGAGAATTATAGAGTTAAGTATATATACTATATTAATACTAAAAACTATCCTATAAATCTCTAATACTAATACACTTTTTATTATTTACTTACTTTTAGTAGAGCTATAGTAGATAATATTTCCGTTAATCTAAAAGGTGTCTTTTGTAGTCCAGAGGTCTTTACCGATAATAATAATATATCCAAGCTGGAACGATATATCGGTATTGTTAGTAAAAGAGCTATCTACAAAGACAAAGATCTTTACAATACTTAAGTCTAAAGGGATAAAGTTAATACTACAGTTAAGGTTATTTATCTACTACTTAATATAGTAGTTTAATACAGTAATAGTATTAACTAATAGTTCTTAATATTAGGTAGTAACTAATAGATTATATACAGCTTTTAGTTAGTAAATTAAAGTTATATATACTCTATAGACTCACTACTTAGTATACTACTTTATATTGTCTTTCTCCACTAGTTTAAGCTTTTTCCTTTAGCCCTTTTAGTATATTATTAAGTAGTTTTTTTTTAAAGAAAGAATACCACTGTTAAATATTAGTAGCTTACTTTTAGTAAAAAGCTACTTTAGTTTTATAGTAAAAGAAGCTTTTTTAAGCTCTTTTTCTTTTATATTAGAAAAAGATAGTGTTAATAAATCTAAAGTATTATTAGTTTATATACCGATAATTACAAAGTTATTACAGCCTTTTATAACAATTAATAAATATAAATTAAACGTTAAGGTTGTTATACTAAAGCGCTCCTTATAGTATTTACTATATATTTTCTATTAATAAGTACTAACTTCTATAATACTATATAAGGGCCTCTTAATAATTATAATTAACCCTAGTAGGTACTAGTTCTTAATTTAAATTAATAGTTAAGTAAAAATAAGTTAATTTAATAGGGTTTTAAATTAAATATATACTTATATAATATCCCTTAACTATAGTAATATTCTAAGCTTTATTAAGGATAGGGCTAACACAAGGATTAAACACTAGCTTACTTATTATATAGTTAGTAACTATATTAAGATTATACTCTTTTTATCGTCTCTATATCCTTAAATTATAAGTCTTAACTTTTTATATAGTATATCTCCTATCTTTTACTTAACTTTATTAATAATTTTAAATTTAAATATCCTAACCCTAGTATAGGCCTTTAGGTTATATAAAATAATATTAAATACGTTTTAAAACTATAAAGTAGCAATCTTTAGTATAGTCAATTCCTTAAATAAGCTACTAGGGGCCGTAATAGCACCTCTTACTTAAAGCTTAATAGTAAAGTCTATAGCTACCTTCTTCTTTATACTTAAATAAACATAGACTATAGGGTCTCTATATAGGCGGCCTTAGCCTCTTTTTAGTTATAGTAGTACTTTATTAATAATAATAGAGTATTTACACAAACAGCTAGGTCCCCTTTTTAGTAGGAGTATTTCTACTAGCGGCTCTAGTAGTTCTAAAAGGGTACTATTAGTATCACTAGGGATAAGGGTATTAGCTTTATTATCTTTTAGGATTAAAATTAGTAAAGTTAGTTTATTAGCCTTATCCTTAAAGTATAGTTTAACTACTATAAAATAAAAGGTTTATAGACTATAAAAAGTCTTAACTATATAGTTTTTACTATTTCTTAAAATTAACTTTAATAGTTTATACTACCCTTCCTTTTCTTTTTATACTTTAACTATTAACTAAATAAAGAGGTTTAGAGTTATAAGAGTATTAGGGCCGTTATACATATTAAGAGCATTATTAACCTTATACTTAGTATAGAGTCTTTAAACTTCCTCTATTACTTAGTAAATAGCATTTATATACGTAATAATACTAAGGGACGGAGTAGATTTAGTAGTGGTCCGGGGGTAGGCACTAAATACTAGTAGTATTAGTACTAGGCTATTTAGTCCAGCTGTATTATTAATTACTTTAAATATAGTTTAAAATAAAGCCTCTTTTAATATATTAAAGTCTTTATATTAGTATATGTTAAATACCCTTTTAACTATAATATAGTATCTTTTACCCTTACTAATACTATAATAAACTTTAATTAATATAACTTTAACTTAAATACTTATAGTAAAAGTTACGTTTTTAAATATTATTAATTAAAAAGTAGTTCTAAAGTCTATTATAATAAAATTAAGTAAATTTAAAAGTATATTAACCTATTACTCTTATACTTTTTCTTAAATAGTTTAAACTAAGATATTTAGTAAAAAGTATTTAGTATTAAATACTATTACTATATTAACTATATAGAGTACTAGTTTACTATTAAAGTATATAATATTAATAATAACTTTATAGTTAAATTTATAGTTATTATAAAGGGTAAACTAGAAGTATTATAGGGCTTTAGTATAAAGCTAGTAGTAGTAGTAGACTTTTATTAATTCTTTAATTACTTTAGTATTAATATTATAACTAACTTATTAAAGTATATTATATAAGTACTAAACTAATAAATACCTAAATTAACAGTAGAAATAGTAAAGTTTAGTCTTAATTAAAAAGTAATAAGCTAGGGCCTACTTTTTATTAAAAAGTATTTATAAATAGCTTTATTTTTAAACTATAAGTATAATAGTTTTACTTTATTAAAGTTTATTTATTAAGTTATTAAATATAACTCCCTTTTTATTTATATCTACAAAGTAAAATAAAAAAAGTATATTTATTAAAAGAATATAGAACTTAATTAGTTTAAATACTATAGGTATAGTTATAGAGTTAAGGGATTTAATTAGTGTACTGTCTTTAAAGCTGATCCCTACGCGACCGGCCTAGTTAATATTAATTCAGAAGTTTAGAAAAACAGTCTATTAAAGAGTAAAGAATTATAGATATCCGCTTATTAAAAACTTTAACACTCTAGTATTAGAGATAATACTCTAAAAAATAGTATTTAAATATCTATTATTATAAATAAAAACGTTTACTATTTTAAGCTAGTTAATTAGGTTTTATTTTGTTATAGTATACTTAGTAGTTTAGTTATTAAGTATATTAATAACTTTTTTTTTATTAATATACTAGCTTTTTAAAGTAAAGTATAAAACTATAATAAGTTTATTTTTATTTTTATAGTTATTAACTATATTAATATTAACGTTATTTTAATTATTATTAACGTTAAGTACTTAGAAATATTAGTTAAGTAAGTCGTTACTATCTCTTTTTATTATATCTTTCTCTCTTTTATACTAAATAAAAAACTAGTTATATACCTCTTTTAATATATTATTAGTTATAGTATAGTAGATTAACTTATATCTTTTATATCCTTATTAACGTTTTTTTTAAAGATACTTTAATAACTAGTAGCTTATTTTATTATATATCTAGCACTATTTTAAGCTCTAGAAAAACCTTCTATATAGCTAGAAGAATCGGGCCCAGAACGGAGACCGGTATATACTTAAACTAGGTCGTCGGTTGTCTTATAGCTTATTAAACTAATAGTTAATTATATATATTATATTAAGAGGTGCTAGTATAGAGACTGTAGAATTAAACCTAGTAAGGTATTAACTATAGTACTATTATATTACTATTTAATTACTAATAGTAAATTAAAGTTAGTTATAAACCCCCTTATATGTGTCTAAGGGGTTAAATAAGTATATACTATATTTAAATATTCCTTAGTAAGTAGCAAAAAGGGTATCTTAAAGTAATTTATCTCCCTAATAGGCGTTTAAGAGTCCTTTTTAAATTATAGCTATCTTAAAGATAAGTATCTTAAGGACCTTATTTTTTTTTTTACTAGAATTATCCTAAAGAATAGTTATAAACAATATATTTTTTTATTCTATAAAGTATAGTTAGGATACTTTATTAGTTTTAAAGTAGTATTTTATTTATATTAGCATTTCTTTTTATATATAATCTTAACTATTATAGAAGGTATTAAAATAGTATTATAAAGTACAATTTTTTAGTATTAAAAAAAAGGCGAACTTATACTAGTTAGGTAGGATTCCGGCCTTTATATAGTTATCTTTAAAGATAAAGAGTTTATTATTAAAGAAGTTATATTTACTTCCTCTATACTTTATTTTATTAGTATATAGCTTTATAAAATTTATTAAACTCTAGGGGTATAGTAAAAAGTTAAAGAAAATATCTTAATACTATTATAGTAGTAGTATTAGTTATTATTACTATAAGAATACTAGTATAGGTAGTATTTAGTAATCTACTTAAAAGTCTATAGAATTATTAAATATTTAACTTTATAGTTAAAAGTTTAGTTTATGTAGTTATTAAAATTTAAAATAGGCCCTTAATCCCCCTATTTAATAGAATAGGGACTAGCCTATTAGCTACGTAGTTAGTTTTTTAGTTTTTAGTTAGGGAGCTAGAGTTAGTAGTATTAGTAGTAGATTCTATAGGGTAAATTCTAAATAGCCTTTAGTACTAGCTATTACTTCCCTAACTCTAGAGTTATTAATTAAAGTAATTAGTAATATTATATTACCTTTTAGTAAAAAGCGTTTTAAATATATTTATTATTATAGTTCTTTAATTAATAGTATAACTAGATCTTTTAAAAGACTTAAGTAAAGTTTTAGATTATTAAGTAATATCTTTTTAAAGTAGTTAAAAATTTCTACTATATAAGTAATATATTAGTTTATTTATAAAGGAAACTTATTAGTTTTAGTAATATTATAGAGTGCCTTTATATTATTTATTTTATTATATATTACTCTATTATAGGTAAAATAGTTACTTATAAAGTAAAGTATATCTTTTAAAGCTTTATTAAATAGTATATTTATTTATTTTTTAAAGTATTATTAAAATAATATAAAAAGGTTTTACTTTTTAGGTTTTAATTTTATATACTAGTATAGGTAGTATGGTATTTAAGTATTAATATAGGTAGAGGATATTGGTTTATTAGAATTAAGTTTAATAGGTTTCCCCTAGTACTTAAGGTCTACTTATATTACGGCTTTATATAGTAAGATTTTTAATTATACCTCTTTAAACGTTAAGTTAAGTAGGGAGAAGTTTAAAAGTACTTTAGATGTATTTATTGTTTTTATTAGGGCTAGGGAAGGGAATAGAGTTAGGTCTAGGGGTAGTACTAGCTTTTTATTCTTTTTTTTTAATATTAATACCCCTTAAAATATAGGGAATACTTAATTCTACTATAGGAGGTTTAAAAAAGTATTTTTATTTATTTATTAATAGATTTTTTTTTAGTAAGTACCCCCTATAGAGTTTAGGAACTATAAATTTTAGTAGTTAACTTTAGGAATAGTTTAGTACTTATAGAATAATATTATTAAATATTAATATTATTAGTTTACTTTATAGATATTAATATTATATTAAATATATATATAGTAATAGATAGTAATAATAGATAAGGGCTAGATATAGAGTAATAGGTTAATACTTTATAAGGTCTTTTTATAGTTTTACTAACTTAAGTTTTTTTTTAATATTAATATTAAATAGCTATTTATTTTAGTAAAGAAATACTAAAAAGCTATAAAGTATGCTTTATTAGAATAAATTTTAAAATTAGTATTAATAGGTCTTTTTTATACTTTACTTAAAGGACTAAAGTTAGGTCCTTTATAGGTACTTATACTTATAGGTTTAAATTTATAGTAGTATAAAAACTACTAAAAACCTGTTTTTTAAAATAAATATAACTATACTATATAGTTATATATAGTTTTTTTTAGTAAGTTTAAGGGTATTATTAGTTTACTTATAAGTAAAACGTTAGTGATTAATCCGTATAGGGTTAAATATATATAGTAAAAGAGTAATAATATTTATAGGTTAAAAGTAGCCTAGGTACTAGTATAAATATTAGAACTATAAGTAGAGCTATATAGTTATATAACTCTATATAGCTATAGCTCCTACCGTAGTACTGTATACTATAGGGGCTAACTACGCAGTAACTATACTAATACTAGTACTTTTTACTTTATAGCCTAAGGTATAAGGCTTTAATAAAAAGAATAATTACTTTTATAAAAAGGGCGGTAATTAACACTATTTAACAGGCTGCTACTCTTTATAAAATTAAAAAAAAATCTAAAAACCCCTATAGGGGTTAAGCTTTATTTTTAACGGGCCCGGGGCTTACTAAAGCGCCTAGGGCTTACTAGGGCTACCTCTAGAGTAACTAGAGCCTATATCTTTCTCCTTATACTACCTATATCCCTTAATCCTCTATGTTCCTAGTTCTATACGCCTTCTTGCGTAACCCATCCTTCTATCTTAATCGTCGCGCTATTACTATTAATAAAGCTTTTAAAAGCGTGGTTTAGGGAGGTTTTTATAAAGGCATCGGCCGGGTTATTACTTTTTACTATCTAGTAGATATTAGTAATCTTGCGTTACTTATAGAACTATTTTAAAACTATAACGTTAATTATTAAGTACTTTTCTTTAGTAGTACTAAGCTTAATAAGGTATTTATATAGTAAGTATAAATTTATATATACTACTATAAAGATTTTAAAAAGTTAAAAATAGTTAGTTATAATCCGGAGGGTTTTAGTAATAGTAAGGGCCATATTGGTACTAGCTATTATACTATAGATTTTAGATACTAATATACTATAGGTAACGCACTTGCTTTTTATAAAGCTATAGTAGATAATATTACTAGTAAGCTTAAGGGTATTATTAGTAAGGCGGCGCTTATTACTAAGGATAATAATAAAACTAAACTATAATAAAAGGTTATTGTTATTAGTAAATAATTTATTTATAAATACAAAAAGCTTACTAGTAGTAAGGTTAAGAGGGACGTACGTTAGCCCTTACTCTTAGTTATTAATTTACTACTATAAATACTTATTTAAAATCTTAATATTATTATTATTAAGCTTTTAGTACTAAATAGTAACTAATAAATTATAGAATACTTTTAGTTAATAAATTGTTATAATATAAGTACTATAGGCTTATTATTAAACGTATATGGCTTTTTAATTTACTCTAAGGGTTATAATAGTAAGCTTTTTATTCTAGCCCTTTTATTAAAATACTAAGTTACTATTTTTAAAACTTAAAATACTACTATTAAATATAAGGAGATTATTAGTAGTTAAGAAGGTCTTTAGTTTAGCTATAAGGTTTACTTTTTAAAGTTAGTTATTTTTTTAAACTAAAAAATTAATAGTAAAAAGTCCTAATGTATTATTAGTTTATATTTTAACTATAGTAAACTTTTTATTATTAATTAATAATATTAAAAGGTATAGATTATATATTAAGCTAACTATATTAAGCCTTTTGTGGTAGTAGTGGTTATATATTACTTACTAGTGTGTCTCTGCCTTTACGATACTATAGAGTAGTTTTTTAATAACTATAATAGTATTACAAAAGTAATAATATTTAATTTACTTAAAGAGTTTTATAAGAATAGTATAATTAAGCTTTATTTTTAATTATATATATACTTAAGTAATGTTTTGTAGCTATAGAGTTATACTATTATAGATTAAAGAAGGAGCTAAAGTAAAGATTAGTTACTATAAGGCTTATTAAATTATTAAAAACTACGTAAGGATTTTAGTTTTTTTATTATTAGTATAGCTTTAGATTATAAAACGGGACTTTTTATAAGGACTATCTATAGTCTTTTTTTTAATTTTATTAATAATCCTTAATTTAAATACGTAGTAGCTATTATAGATCTTAGAGTTATAAGGAATAAAGTTAAAGACGTTGTGATTCTAAAGTACTACAATTTCCTACTCCGTTAATAGTTAGAAGGGTTTATTAGGCGTAGTAATTACGCCCTTATTATATAGCTTAATTATAAGGGTAAAATTAGCTTTTTTTTTTACTAAAATATATATTATAGTAGCGTTTTTATAAGAACAGCTGGGATATTTTTTAAGTAGCTAAGGGAGGTTTTTAGTGGTAGGGGAAAAAGTAGAATTAATAACGATTTTATTAAGGATTTCTTTAGGCGACTTAGCTTTACTAGGGGCATCCCTAGAGCTATTAGCCTTATTGTTTTTAGTTTCTTTAGTATGGCTGGGGTTGTTTAGTAGTAGAGATTTAAAGTTAGCCTTGTTATTATTATTATAAAAGGGTTTAATAGAAGTTAATTTAAATATCTATAGGCTCTATAGAAGGGTTAGTATATAGGACTTGCTATTAATTAAAAGTAGTAAGTATAGGCCTTACTAACTACCCTTTTTACACTATACTCTAACTTTAAATTAAAGTAAAAAGTTAAGACTTATAAACGTATTAAAGCTACTACGTGCCCTAAGGTCTTTTATAACTATTTATTTAGTATAAAAGTAGTAGACTTTATTTATAGCTTTATAAATAGTAGTAGCTTTAGTTATAATATTTAGTAACAGTAGGGAAGAGTCGTTTATACAGGGGTATACTTTAAATACTAGTAAAGTTAGGATAAAGCTATTTAAGCCAGTAGTATTATTAATAACTTTAACTATAGTTTAAAAACGGGTATTACAGCTTATTCTAGGGTTTTTTACTTTAAAAATCTTATAGATCCTATATACTATAGTATAGTATTTTTTAACCTTACTAATTAAGTAGTATACTTTAATAGGAGTATTTTTAAGGGTAATACTAAAGGATTTAGTATTACTATAGAACTTATTAAACTAAAATCTAGTACTTAGATTAGTAATAAAGTTATTAGGGGGTCCCTAGTATATATTAATTTAGTTCTTTTAAAACGCTTATTATAAATATTTAGTAAAAAGCGATTTTAAAAAGTAAGTAGTATTAAAGGCTATAGATATATTAACTATATATAGAACTAGCTTACTATTAATATATATAATATTAATAATAACTTTATAGTTAAAGTTAAAGTTATTATAAAAGTTAAACTTAAAGTAGAATAGTACTAAACTATTAAGTTAGTATTAACAATATATATAATTAAGGGCCTTAATAATAAAGATTTTAATAGGGTTCCTAGCTTTTTATAAAACGTTATAGAGTTATTAAATAAAAAGGTAGCTAAATTAATAATAGAGACAGTAGAGCTTAACGTTAGTTAGGTAGCAGAATACTAATAATTCTTTAAGATTAAAAGTAAACTATTTATATTCCTATTATTAAATAATTAAAACTATAGTAGTACTTTAATAAAGCTTATTATAAACGTTATTAAAAACAATACTAAGTTAATTTATATTACTTAAATTAAGTAAAAACGGGGTACTTATAGGTATTATATAAAAAGTAATATTTTTAAATAGAATAGGGACGTTAATAAATCTAAGTAAGTTAACTAGTACTACGTTTTTAAAAAAAATAAAGATCTTACTAGTACTAGAGGTATTTAGTTTAAGGTTTAGTAAAAAGCGATTTTATAGTACTATGTATTAATTATAGTCCGTAGTTAAAAACTTTACTACTCTAGTATCGGGTATAATACTATAAAAGATATTAGAGGAGTAGTAACTATTATATATAAACGTTAATATAAGTACTAGGTAGATAAAGGGGTTTATTTATATTAAGTAGTGGGCTGTAGTATTATTTCTAAGTAGCTTAAGGATATAGTAGCTATTAATAGTAGCTAGGCTATTAATACTTATAGAGGTATAGTAGGCCGTTGCATAATAGATAAATTTAATATTCTTCTTAGACTCTAAATCGCCTCTCTTAGGGCCGTTAATAACTAAGAGGTTATTATTATTATTTAAAGAGCCTTTATATTAGAATAGAAACTAGTAATATCTTTTATAAGAGGGATCTTAAATATAAAATAATAATTTATAGTACTTATACGCCTCGTTATACTCCTTTTATATATGCCTATTAAACTAGTAGTTAATTTTGCTATAAACGTAGTACTTCTATATACTATTACTATAAAAGGAAGGTGTATTACTATAGGGACAGTTATAGGTATTATAGCTTTAGTAGTAACTATTATAGTAGTTACTGTATTTATAATTAATATAATAAGTATTTATAAAAACGTACTAGTTACTTATAGTATAGTTATTAGTGATACTAGTAGCTAACTATAAGTTAGTAATAGTGCTACTAAGTATAAAAGATTCTTTAATAAAAGCTAATATAAAGTTTAAAGAGGAGTAGTAAGTAGTAAGAAGTTAGTTGTGTAGGGTATAGTTACTTTAGTACTTCTTAATAAGTATAGACTAAATCTTTAAGAACTTTGTAATTATTTTATTAAAGTACTTAACGCAAGACTTACCTTAGCTGTTTTGTATTTCTATAGTAAGGTTAAAACGTTATTACTTAAAAAGGTACTACTAATATATTTAGTTAGTTTTAAAGTAGTTATATACTATAACTACTGTGTTAAAGAGTAATAAAGGGGAAGTAGAGTTACTAAAGTAGTTATAATAAAAAGTCTATATTTAGTTTTATAGTATTAGTAAAAAGGTAATATAGGCTTAATATTAAGAAATACCTATAAAGCGGTAATTATACTTAAAAATCTTAAGCTTTATATTAAGAAATTTATACTAGTTACTACTATAAGTTATACTATTCTTAAGTTTAAAGAAGTTAATAAGTATTTTTAGTATAGAAGGGTTAAAGAGTAGTAGTACTAAAATTAAGGCATTTTAAAAGAAATCTCTAAAATAGTAAGAATAGGGTTAGCTTTATATAGCTTTATAAGGTTAATAGGACTAACTATAGTATTAATTTTCTAAAAAGGATTAGGAGGTAGCTACTCTTTATAGTAGCGAGGTATTCGCGTTTTATAACACAGTGTTATTATAATATTTAACTAATAGTAAAATAATACTTTTACTTTACTTAATTAACTTTAAGGTACTATATAACCTACTATTTATAATGTATTTAAAGAAGTAGGGCTTTTTAGAATTAACTCTAAAGCCTTTATAAAGAACTATAGCTTTTATAACTTCTTTTTTACTTTAAAAGTTAAATTAAGTAGCTTAAGTAGTATTAAAAAGCTACTAGTTAGTATTTATCTATAAGGGGTTAAACTTAATACTATTAATATATAACTACTCTTTAGTAATGCAATAAACCTTAAGTAAAACTTAAGTAAAGGTATTTACTAATTAACTATTAAAGTTAATATTAAAAGTCTCTTAAAGTATATAACTAGTATAGCCTTTTATTATATACTTATTAAAAGACTATAGTAAGTAGGTCTTAAGTATAGCTATAGAGGTTTTATTAGTAGGCTTATTATACTTTAGAGTAGGCCTTTAACTAGCAAAATCTATATTAATTACTAGCCTACGGGTAGCTACTACAAGGGGGAGGTTCTTAAAAGGCTTACTTACAGGGGCTATTTATAATATTTTAGTAACCCGTACAGCTGCGCAAGGGTCCTTTTAGTTAGGATTATAAGATTTACTAAAAAGCTTTATAACTACTTTATAAAAGGCTAGTAATAAAGAGTAGTTATTAAGTTATAGATAATTAGTAACGGCTTTAGATTTTATTATTACTATATAGAAGGAATAGGGTTAAAGTAATAAATAAAGGGAATAATAAATAGAAATAGAGAAGGAATTATAAGGATTTATAAAGGGTTTTATTGTTATTAGCTTTAAAAGACTTAGTAATATCCCTTATATTTAGCTTAAAGATATAGATTTCTTAAAGTCTACTAAAATACACTTAAGTGGGTTATAAAAGAAGAGAAAGGAGGCTATAGATTTATAGAGCCTAATATATAGGTTTTTAAGTAACGGAATTAATAAATAAATAGTGGTTTAAATAGTTAATAAATATTAGTAATAAAATTTTTGTTAATTTAAGTAATTATAAAGTAATTTATAGTGTTTTAAGTAGGTATAGTAGGGGTTTAAAGTAGGGGAGTGAGTTGTGATTATAGTTAGTAAAGAGGTCTTTTTATAAAAGTGGATTTTAATCCTTATTAAAAGAAAGGGAGGTAATATTAAAGAAGTTTGTAGTTATAGTAAAAGGTAGTAATAGTGGCTTTTTTAAAAGAATTATATTGTTAAGAGGTAGGCTATAGTTAGTTTTTTAAAAAAAGAAGGAGTTAGAGAATATAAGAGGTAAGTTAAAAAAAGGAGTTAATAAAAAAGGAAAGTTAAAAAGAAGCTATAGGTAAAGAAAGAAAAGGAAGAGGCTATTATAAAAGGATTTTTTATAGTCTTTTTATAGTACTTTAGTAGTAATATCTTAGTTATTTAAAGCTACGATTTTATTAATAGAGGCTTAATAGAATTATAGGTTTATTATATCTTAATACTTCCTTTTTTTTATATTTATTAAAGGTCCCGCCCTTAAAGTTAGAGTTACTTTTTGAAATTAAAGGGATACTTAGTATAGTAATAGTATTTTAGAGGTTCTGCCCTTAAAGTTGGGGTTGTAATAGTCTATTATTATCTCTTTTAAGTAATCCTAGTTAATTTATAGTTTATAGTTAAGTAGTAATAAGTAGGTTAACTACTAATTAGTATTAGTTTACTTATAAGTAAAACGTTAGTAATTAATTTATATAGGGTTAAATATATATAGTAAAAAAGTAATAATATTTATAAATTAAAAGTAGCTTAGGTACTAGTGTAGATATTAGAGCTATAGGTAGAGCTATATAGTTACGTGACTCTATATAGCTATAGCTCCTACTGTGGCGCTGTACGCTACGGGGGCTGACTATGTAGTAGCTATACTAATAGGTATATTAAAAAGTAATTTTAAATAAGGATTTTTTTTAAAAATATAAGGAAAAGAGTTATAATAGTTTTAAAAGTCTTTATTTATTATTTATTACTATTTATAGGGAATATTTTAGGGATAGTAATAGATAAAAAAGGGGTTTATAAATAAACTAAAAAAAAACGTTTTAAACTCTAAAGTTAATAGTAATTTTTATAATACTTAATACCCTTTAACTTAAAGCTATTTTAAGAGCTTAAAGCTATTCTAAGAACTTAATTTTACTATAGAAAAAAAAAAAAAAACTTAAGTACTATAATAGTTACTTAAATAAGTATTAAGGTGTACTATAATATTAATACTAAGAGGAGCTTTTTATTAGTATAGTAATAACTATTTACTATTATAGTAATATAAGTAAATAAAAGAATCTTTTTTATAGTTCTATAAAATAACTTTTTATTACTAAAAAAAGAGAAAGGGCTATTAATTATTAGAATTAATTAACTTATAAGTTTATTTATTTTATAAGAGTAGTAGATATACTCTATAGAGAAGTAGTATATTTTTCTTTTAAACTATTAGTAAAAATAGTAAAGAGGTAAGGCTCTAAAATCTTAGAGGGGGAAAGATCTTAGACTTAAAGAGGGGTCTATAATACCCTCTTTTTAGTAGTGAATATAATAAAGTTAATTTATAATAGAGGTAAGGGATAATACTATAAGGTTTTAGGAGTTAATATTATTATTATATTATAAAGTTAGAATTAATCTGTGTATCTTTGCTAATTTGTAGTTTAGTAGAGTAATTAACTGTATTATTAATTACTAATTAGTGTTGGATTTGTAGTATTTAGTAGAGTAGTAATTAGGCCTTATAGGGGTTTAATTATAGTAGTTAAAGATAGATTAGATTTGTGTAAGTCTAGCTAAGTTACTAGTATTAATATTAAAATTAGTGCTAGGGGTAGTTACGTAACTAAGTACGTAACTAGACTATTTATTAATCTAGGCTAGTACTAGGGCCTAAGGCCTAGTATGGCTATATAGGCCGTAGCCGCTATAGGTACTACTACTGTATTACCTATAGTTACTAATAAAGACTATTAGTTATAGTAATTAATATTTTTATAGTATTTAATATAATTTAGGTTGTTTTAGGGTAGAGTAAAGTTATTATAGGTATAAATTATAATAGAGGAGCGAGTTGTGCTTAAGAGGCTTTTAAAGAAGTAGAGCTTTTTAAAAAAGATTAAAGGGTATAAAAAAAGGTATTAAAAACTAAGGGTTCTATTAGTAAAGGAAAAGGGGATCTAAAAAGTATTATAAAGGGAAAAGGTTATAATATCTTTACTTTTTACTCTAGTAGTAATATTTAAACTATCTAGAACTTTACTCTTATTAATAGGGTTTAATAAAAAGTTATAGAGTTACGTTCTAATACTATGCTTAGTTAAATTACTATAACTACCTACTTATAAAGTTAAGGTTAGTTTAATTAAAAAAAGAGGTTTTAGTACTTTAAAAGGAATTATAACTACTTACTTATAAAGTTAGAGTTATAGTAATTTTCCTATTGTCTTTTTTAAATATACTTTACTAATCTACAGCTTATAATAAAGTAGTAATAAAAGTATTAACTATTAATTAGTATTAAGATACTTATAAGTAAAGTAGTTTAATTAAATATAATATAGGTCCTTATAGGGGGTTAAAAAGTATAGTAATTTCTTTAAGTTTATAGTATTTATATATTAGTATTAATATAGGAGTCTATAGTAGGGTTATATAGTTATATAGCCCTTAAATAGTTATAGTTCCCTCTTAGCTACTATAAGTATAGGGGCCTATAGACACTAGGGTCTAAGTACTATAGCTTATAGCGCTATAGCTATACTAATAGTATTTTTTAATTTATAAAAGTCTAGACTACTACTTTTTAGTAAGTAAGTAATATAATAATATAGTAATATAATACTATTACTATTATAATAATACTTTTACTTCTTTTATTTATGTATTATATAGTAAACGTATTTTTTTATTAACTCTACTAAGTTTAATATTACTATAAAAGTATTTGTGTTTTTTTTAAGTGGTTGTCTCGTCCGGACATTTCTGTAGGTTGTTCTAAAAAGAATGCACTATGGCTATGTATTATTAAATAGTGTAATTGAATAAAAGTATCCAATAGGGTGTATCCACTATAAAAGTATTTAGTAATATTAATACTAACTTTAATACCCTTATACTTATACTTATAGTTACTAAAAAAAAGTAAAAAGGGTCTTAATAGTAAAGTCTTTATTAGTAATATATTTATATTTAAGTAGTTACTTAAATAAAAATATACTAAAAATATAATATTTACTTATAAAGAGTAAAAAACCTACTACTTAGTGAAATTTTACTTTATATATAAATATACTTATAGAATAATATAATATATTTATATATATATATATAGAAATATTTATAAAATACTATATAAAAATATATAAAAAAAAAAGTTAAACTTATATTATTAAATAGTCGTAAAAGAGTTAATTAGATATTAATAGTAAATTACTTATAAAGTAATTAATTAGCTTTAATAAACCTTAATATATTAAAGTAAAAGTAAATAATTAACTAAAGTTAAAAGTAATTATATATTAATTTATATATTAAAACTATATTTAGTAACTATATAACTTATTAAAACTTATTTTACTAAGTACTATAAAAAATCTAAACTATAGTACTAGTATAGTAGTTTATAGTATATTAACTATTATAATAACTTTACTTTAAAATATAGTAATTTTTAATTAATTATAAATACTACTAAAGCTTATTAAACTCTATATATAATTTAAATAAAAAGTTAGAGAATTGAAGATCTACTGTTATATATAAAAAACCACGTAAATCACTCGAAGCTATAGCTTAGTTTATCTTAGAGTCTCCTAGCACCCAAGCCGCGCCAGGAAAAGCAACCAAGTTACACCCGCCTCATTCTCAGTTCTTTAGCAGCAATATCAAGTACCATGGATCACGGCTCTACGGGGAGCGATCCCGCCGACTGTAAAGTCTCGGTAGGCCTGCCCCCCCAAATCGCTGGCCACGATGGCTTTGCCTGCTCACACCGTCACAGATGCTCTGGAACTGGTACACCATCGACGCTTGTACGTAGAATACCGGGACTGTCGGAGGAACTGTATCTCTGTGATGCAGTTTAAATGCTATGATAGTAGCTGAATGCTGACGCCACTGGTCCATAGGCTTCCTCACAGAATCATGGAAGATAAGGAATTCTGGCATGTTCGCTGCCAGCTGCATCGGCGTTGGCCTCCTCACAATCCTTCTCGAAGTGTTCCGTAGACTTGGAAAGGAGTACGACTCCCTTATTCAGCGCCAGTTCCAAGCTCGGGCTGCAGAGCTGCAAGCTCTCATTCCAAAAGAAACGAACTGCGAGTCTCTTCCCGCTGTGGCGCCCCGAATGCTCGTCTTCCGCGCGTCGCCGCTTCAACAGCTTATCCGCTCAGTAATCCACGCCCTTACCTTCGGCCTCGCATACATTGTCATGTTGCTGGCCATGTACTACAACGGTTATCTTATCCTCTCCATCATTGTCGGCGCTGGCCTAGGGAAGTTTCTTTGCGACTGGCTCGTCTGTCGCGTTCCTCTGGAAGCACCGGCGGCTTCTATACCCAATGTGACTGGCGTCGAGGAACCTAGTGTCTGCTGTGGCTGAATTCCACTGGGCTATACTATCGATTTTCCGGTTCGTTTGGTCCGCACCATGATGATGCGTGGTGTGCGTAAATGTCGGGAAGCGTTGCAAATAGCTCATGAATGTTCGTATTCGTGTTGGACATTTGTACCTGGATATTACGCGAACTGCACTCTCCATCTCTGTTCGAGCACTAACGACTATATATTCTTGTTTTTCTTACCGATTTCTTATTTCTGGCATGTTTGAGGCTATGTTACGGCGCTTAGCCTCAAATCTTGTATTTATGAAAGCGATACCTGAGAATTGACATCGTCGCCTTCGTCGTCGGCGTTCCCCGCGCAAGAAAATATCGTCCCGCTCGATTTGAATCAGCGTCCTGAGTGTCGACTATGCGAGGGCCTTCTTTGGGCCTTCGTCTGCTCGCCCCCATGCCCCAAACCGACTTCTCCAACAGTTATGTAACGTCACTTGATAGGCTTGAGTCACTGTCAACTAATGTACATGCCCACTGGCAGGCAATACAGCTGCCTTAGTGCATACATATTTCCTCGGTAGACCTGAAGACGAGAAATTTGTATCGTGAGACATGCGTCTTAGTTTAAAACCCACCCGTGAGCTATGGTCGTGTCTTCAAGAACCCAGGACTAGTGGTGCTCAGTCGATATGCGAGAGACCCACGAAAGATACTGGTCGCTATTCGTCGCAATGTTTTCCCCAGACAAGACAAATACAAGCGTTGCCGCAGGTGTTACTCCCGTCTGCCAGTGCCAGTGGCACACCCGCATAGGAAACCAGGGCTCACGAGAGAAACTTTGCGCCTTCTTGTTTGAAAAGCCAATCGCTGTTCGCATCAACCATAAAGTTCGTTATATTGAACTCGTTGCCCGGGGGAGCTGGTGCGTTTGGGCGACCATTCTCACCGCTGCCGTCCATCCCGGACGGTACTCCGTTCTGGCCGGCATTGCTTCCTATGCTGTGCTGAATGCTGGAAATATTCTCATTGCCCACTGGCAGGCGAGGTACGTTGAAGAAGTCGAATACGTCCAGATATTCCAGCTCATTCGGTGCAGGAGTCCGAGCTGGTGTCACACTCGGGAGTCGGCTATGGTTGGGCACGCCGTTCGCGCGAGGCTGGTGAGAAATGAGGAAGTCAAGATCAAACGCGGTGCGACGCATATCCGCTAGAATCTTGACTGAGCTGGGTGTTACGCCGTCGCCCTGACGCTCGCTGTCGCGGTGCTCGTCCAACACGCGCTGCAGCAGTCCGCAGTAGCGTGCCGCGACTGGCCAGTAGCGCCCCATTTCTCGAAGCGTTTCCACGAAAAACTGTATCTGAGGAGAAAGCTTGTGCTCGACCGTCGAGCCGTGTACGAGTAACAGTCTCGAGGCTACCCAAAGAGTGAAGGCGAAAGGGGGACCCAGCTTAGCCAACAGCCCATTATTGACAACAAACTCGCCCAACGCCGCAATGTTCTCGACAGCCCCGTGGCATCGCTGCGATGCACTGTAAGAAGGGGTGAAGATGGGTGATCTGGTGGTTGGGTAGGCTGCCGACGAATGCAGCCGGATGACGGCAGTGTGGTACGTGGCGTGCAACATGACCCAACCGCAGTTGAGGGTCTTGTTTCCCGGTTGGAACAGTTTGGCCATATTGCCGTACTCACCCGGAAGACCAAATTTCCAAGAAGTAAGCATGTTGTCGAGCTCCTTGTATCGCATTTGCCACTGTTCTACGTCGCTCAGGGCGCTGATATCGACAGGCTGCTTTAGGAACTTGTGTATCTTTGAGAGAATTGCCAGGATCTCGATGTAGTACGAGAAAGCCCCTAGGTTCTCTGGTTTGTTCATGTCGTATTCGGGATTCGTATCCTCGGGTTGATCTTGAGTCCTGAACCAGCGCGTCTCGACCTTTTGGTTTTTGATCCAGAGATCATCCCGGCAAGGCAACGTCCGGTCGATTTCCTTGTCGTCGAGCGCGAACTCAAAAGCGGTTGCCAACGTGGCGTACCGGTCGAGGAGGTATATCATCCAAAACAACCGCCGCCTAGACTCTTCCTCGATGAAGTCTTTCGGTTCCGGCAGGATCATGGCCCTCAGCGTATAGATCGAGGTGAAGTTGGGCGACACTGTGAACGAGGTGCTCTCGACGGCCAAGCCGAGCTGTACGACCGACCTTGTGATAAGCGCCATGATGTTCCACCCGGGAGGACCGTTGCTACTGCCGACCAGGTCCAGGGCCAGGATCACCAAGGCCTGCAGCGCCTTGACAGAAGAGTTCTCCATGCCGTAAAGGAGGACTCTTTGCTTGGATATAGAATGGTAATGCTGCCGACTGTCTTCGGTGAGTCTCGAGTCGGTGGAATATCGTAGTGTCGTGGCGACGATGGCATGCAAAAGAATCCGATCCGTCTCTTCCAGAGCGGACGGGCCAAAAAGGGAGTCTAGGGTTGTTTTCCGGTGTAGAATGGGGCACCAGGTGTTAATGTGTTTGAAGTACAGATCTACAAGGGCATACAGCAGATCATAAGGTGGGAGCTCCTGATCCGACGTTGCTGAGGTCTGGCTAGGCGCCATCGGAGCGTCTGGAGAATGAAGGTGTGTCTGATTTGTTCCGTAGTACTCCTGCGCTGCACTGCTGGGGTGGGACATGGCGGGCACATGAGAAGGGGCGGCCATACTGGTCATGGGCATCTGCCCCTGGAATTCGTGCATAGAAGGGGTCGGGGGCGGCATCCCGAATTCCATGGACTGGGTGGTTGGCGGATAAGTTGACGGCTTCTGAAGGAAAAGGGCCGTTTCCGCCTGTGGCGTGCGGATGGACTCAGGCGGCCGGAACAAGTGGGGGGCTTCCCGTGGCGTGCCGTGATCACTCGGCAGGCTCGGATTGCTATTCCGTATACTTGGCGCAGTACCGTTGTGTTGGTTGGAGGTCAACGTGGCCTGGAGAATCTCGGCATGAGCTCTGAGTATCTCCTCGAGCTTGTCAAGGCGCTGTTCAAGCTCGCGGCCGTAGCCTGCACGGAGGCCGGGCTTTTTCCGCTCCTTGTACTCGCAAAGAGCTCCATTGCGACTACACCAACCGCAGGAGGGCTGGCCACGATCGCATTTCACCTGATGGGTTGAGATGGGTCAGCAACGGGGTCTACGACGGCGTGAACAAGCACGGCTTCGAAGGAGAAAACAACAAGACTACCCGAGGTAGCAAAATCTGCGGGAGAGGGAGCAATATGAAGAGATAGCGAGAAAGGCAACGAGAGACATAGAGAGGGAGGAAAAGAGTGAGAGCCACAGAGAGAGAGGGGAAGAGTGTGTGAGAGAGAGATGAAGGAGGAAAACGGGAGAGGGGGCTGGGCCAGGAACAGCTGCATAGTACCTTTCTCTGTTTGCACAGCTCACACCTTGGAATAGAGTTGTTAGCTTCGGGATTTTGGTCGGGTGATACGCGCTCAGGAGACGGTGACATGGGGAAGAAAGGGACGGTAAGACACGAGCCGAGTGGGCATATCAGAAAAGAGAAGCGAGACGAAGACAGGAATGAGATGGCAAAGGCGAGTGGGAGTGGGGAGATGAGTTGGATAGTAAGGTATCCTGACGACTGGCAGGGCCTTTGCCTGGATGAAGACGCAGGCACAGCAGGGTAGAGTTGTGGCTGGTGGCTCAGGCGGCATGGCACGATAGGAAACAAGACGTGAAGGGGCGGGACGGAAGAGAACGACAGGTCAGGGTCCGGGGGGAGGACTCACGAGACGGATATGGGTCTCTTGCGCTTCCCGAGACGGGAGACGTCTTGGTCGTCCTGGTCGAGGTCATTTTCATCCGCGCTCTGCAGATGATTGCCATCGTCAGAGTCCTGGTCGTTCGGTGCCTGTGCCTCGGTCTGGTTCTGGATCT
The DNA here is from genome assembly GCA_027406025.1 of Colletotrichum musae. Lineage (NCBI taxonomy): Eukaryota > Fungi > Ascomycota > Sordariomycetes > Glomerellales > Glomerellaceae > Colletotrichum > Colletotrichum musae. Next base: position 4,452,623 of record JANVYC010000007.1, read on the forward strand.
GGTGCGACTTGGCATCCGGGGCAGGTGGTGACCGGCTGCCGTGCGAGTGGCCGCCGCTGTGCTGCATCATCAAATGCACTCCAGGGAATGTTTGGTGCCCCCGAGGTAGTTTCGGTGCGACAGAATCCCGGGGGAAGGGGGTAAGGACTGGAAAGGCAGGCGGAAAACCCGAGGGGGACAGGCCAGATCCAGATCCAGATCGAGATGCAGCCTCACGTCGGGACCGGGGAGGTGAGGGGAGGGGAGCGACACGGCGCGACAAAGTACGCAACGCAACGCAACGCCGGCACGGGTGCGGGTGCGGGTGCGAATTGCAGACGCGGGCGCGGGCGCGGGCGCGGACGCGGACGCGGGAGCTTGAGTATGGACTGGACTGGCGCGGGACGAGGGTGACAGCGCTGAATGGAGGCGATTCCCAGCGCAGACTCGGGAGAAGCTCTGGGAAGCTCGGGGTAATGTTGAGTAGAGGGTGGGAGGAAAAAAGGCACGGGAGCAGGTGCGAGAAGATGCTCGGGGTATTTTTTGCTTTTCTGTCCCACACGTGCCTCCGAGTAGAAGGTGACAGGGGACGTTAACCATCGAGAGGGGAACAGAGGGTGGTCTGGAGAGGCGGAGGCGGAGGTGGAGGTGGAGGCGGAGGCGGATGTGGGGACACCGGAGGGGAACACTACCTAGGTAGGTACCTAGAGCCTACACTAGTCCTCAGGTAGTGGGTATTAGCCTGTACGTGTAGGTAGGTAAGTACCTAGTGGGAGGGGGAGGCGGGGTGAAGGGGCGCTAATACGACAGATACTACCTACAGTGGAGCGTTGTAGGTATCTACCTGGGTTGGTAGGCCCGGGATACGATAGACGCTACCTGCACTACCTAGGTCTAGGTACACTATCCGTTCATACCTCCCTATCACGTAGTACATATCACGTAGTAATACATATTACTTTACTAGTAGAGTACCTAGGCGCTCAAGCAGTGTACTCAAACGCAGAGAAGTCATACGGAGGGGATACCAGCATTAATACGGATAGTATTGGTGTGGACCTAGGTATTACTTAGGTTCCTGGCAAGCGCGTAGAGTCACGTGGCTTCTTCCCCGCGCACCATGGCCCTGCCACCGGAACACAACTCAAGGCACCGTCTTCACGGCCAGCCGTGATCGGATGGAGCAGCTTCCACGTCCTGGTGGTATGGCTGGGTAAAATATCTATGGCTCCAGATAGGCCGGCCCGGCAGCCATGACTGCGACTTGTAATAATACCTACCTACCTACCTACCTACCTAGGTGCATCGTCGTGTGTTGCGTGACCTTGTGGGGACGACGCATCGCATTCGCTGTCCAGGCGCAACTCGGGACATGTCTCGGGCGCAACTAACCCATTCATCCGAAGGCCCCCTTTGCTCTTCCCGAGGCACCTGGGTAGGCAGCTAGTAGTCACGCCGTACCGCCACACCTTTACTAACGCTACCTACCTACCTAACCTACCTGTATAGGGCCGCCGCCCTCTCTCCCAACCTCACCCGAGCAGCTAGTGTTGTTGAAACTTGACCAAGTCCCGTCAAGTCCCGTATCTGCGATGCGAATCAAGGGACATCCGAGCCCGGCAGATGAGGTTGCATGGATATCTACTGGCAGGAAAGGGTGGCTCGCGTTTCTCCCTACTCAATAACAATAGTACCTAGTATTACTACTACAAGCTACCTGCTGCACTGTGGCTTCCAGAACGGACCCCGTTGACCACCTGTGTACCCAGGTATCCATGGATCTCGACGTTGTCGGTGTATCTGACGCCGATCTCCAGAAACCTTCCCGTCCACCGCTCAGAAAACAAGACGTTCTCGTGGCCTGTGTTTTATTTTACCCCCACCAACCTGGCCAAAGTAGTGACTGGGTTGGGTGTTGCGTCTCGGCCAGGGTGCTGCTGTGATTCGTCTCATCTGTTCTTCGGGACCCGGTAGCCACCAAAAGCTGAATCCTCTTAAAAGGACGCCAGCAACTTCTTCATCCATTACTCCGCCTCCCTCCCACACGCGCTCTCCCTCCCTCTGTTGCTCTCTTCGTCGTCGCCTCGTGCCTCGCGCTCATCTGCTCGCCCGCCTTTCCCCCTCTGCTCTTTCCAGATCTCAATCTTATCACGACCGGACACGGACACCGACACCATGGCCTCAGTGAGGTCCTTTCCCTCCATCAAGGAGGTCAGGTCATTCGTCATCGGCGGCGTTGGCTCTGGTGGTGACTACCACAATGTCAAAGGCGGTCACTGGTGAGATTCTGACATTTCGCCGGCCCGGCTTGAAGTCGCTGACATTTGCCTATGATATGATGAATAGGTTGATTGACAGTCCCATTTCCACGCCCTGCTCGCGATGGGAAAAGTACCGCCACTCGAGGACCAGCTGGGGCATTAACGTCTTGGGCTCGTTCCTCATTGAGATCGAGGCGACGGACGGCACAGTTGGCCTGGCCACCGGCTTTGGAGGTAAGACAAGCACCCGACCCCGACTCCTGCCACTTCAAAAGCAAATGCAACATCCGGGGGGGGAGAAGAAGAAGAAGAAGAAGAAGAAGAAGGAAGGGGAATCCTCCGTGGCCCCCCTGCCCTATCAACCTTTGTCTTGGAACATCTGGAGCCCAGTCCTCTGATGCTGACCGGGCCACTCTGCACAGGACCCCCAGCATGCTGGCTCGTCCACCAACACTTCGAGCGCTTCCTTATCGGGGCCGACCCGCGCAATACGAACCTGATTTTCGAGCAGCTGTACCGAGGCTCCATGTTCTACGGTCGAAAGGGTCTCCCTCTCGCCGTCATCTCGGTCATCGATCTGGCCATCTGGGATTTGCTCGGCAAGCTAAGGAACGAGCCCGTCTATAGGCTGATTGGAGGTGCCACAAAGGAGCGCCTTGACTTTTACTGCACCGGTCCGGAGCCGGCGGCAGCCAAGGCCATGGGCTTCTGGGGTGGCAAAGTGCCCCTTCCATACTGCCCGGACGATGGACACGCGGGTCTCAGGAAGAACGTCGAGTTCCTGCGCAAGCACCGCGAGAGCGTCGGTCCCGACTTCCCAATCATGGTAGACTGTTACATGAGTCTCAATGTGCCATACACGATTGAGATCGCCAAGGCGTGCGAAGATCTCAACATCAACTGGTGGGAGGAGTGCCTGTCGCCCGATGACACGGATGGCTTCGAGCAAATCAAGCGGGCGCACCCGACGCTCAAGTTCACGACAGGCGAGCACGAGTACTCGCGCTTCGGGTTCCGCAAGCTTATCGAGGGCCGCAACCTTGACATTATCCAGCCCGATGTCATGTGGCTCGGCGGGTTGACAGAGCTGCTCAAGGTATCGGCCATGGCGGCAGCCTACGACATCCCCGTCGTTCCCCACGCCAGCGGCCCCTACAGCTACCACTTCGTCATCTCCCAGCCCAACACGCCATTCCAGGAGTACCTGGCCAATTCGCCCGACGGCAAGAGCGTGTTGCCGGTCTTCGGCGATCTGTTCCTTGACGAGCCCATCCCGACCAAGGGCTACTTGACGACGGCAGACCTGGACAAGCCAGGCTTCGGCCTTACGCTGAACCCGGCAGTCCGATCCAAGTTGATTCCAGGCAAGGCACTGCTAAACACCAGCATTGTACGCTCCCACCCCTTCTCCTCCCCCAAGGCGACGGACAGCAGACTGACAAGGACGTAGGAGAGACCCCTCAAGGCAGCGGACGAGACGGCCACCAACGGTACAAACGGCGCCTGAGGGACGGAACGCCCATGCTCCATGGCGACGCTATCGGCAGCGGGATGATTGGGCTGTGTGTCATATTAGGGTGACGTCTTCGTACGGGCCGCATGATTTCTTCCCGAGTCGCGTGTCTTCATAGAACCGTAAACAGACGCTGGAATCTTGAATCATCTCTGAAATGAGCGCTGAGTCATGTACACCGTGAATCGCGAACCTTCTTTTCCCCGCGGTGATGCCTAACGGCGGAATTTTCAACTGCTTTCCAGCGAGTTTTGCGGTGTCCCTCCCGTTCCATGGTAACGAATCCTTGAATGCTCCTCCGTCCCTAGGTATCAAGCACCGATCACGATTCACGTTGCATTCTCCCAATTTCGAAATAGTACTCCATTCAAATTACACTGCGGGTCGTGTCCTGCGCACGGGTTCCGGTCCACACGGATACTATTCAACCCTACCTACCATGCCAGGCTGGCCCCGTTTAGCATAAACGTACCTCCATATCATCAGGCCGTCTTGGGTGGACCGGACAGAGCCCGTGGTCGCAGACCGGCCGTCCACGACGGGCCGCTCTACTTACCTACCTAAGGTAGATATTATACTACCTACGTGGTATTAGATACCTGCCGGGTAACGCCTGTTGCCGTGTGGCGAGTGGCCCACCACTCTCGCTGGAATGCACACCGAAGACGCGGGGTAGATACATACCTTTCTAGGTGGATAAGCACCTTGGAATTGGATAGCCCCGAGGTCCTCAGGCGGGGTAAGTACACTCGTGGGTACCTACCTGTGTAGACACTAGACACCGGGCATCCAACCGCCGCCTGAGGTACGGCACTCAGGTACCCGGCAAGCACCTTACCTTCCTGTCACGACCATACCGCCAGGTAATAGATAGTAGCGCCACGTTACGATCAAGAGGGATTGCGCTATTCAAGCGCGGACAGGCGTGACATGTCAATGTTCACATTTACTTTACTAGTTACACTATTACTAGGTATGGTAGGAACCTTGGCAGGTATTTTATCGTTTTACCGTGCCTACTGGGCATTGCCTAGGTATTGGGATGGAAATGGGGATTGAAATCGGCCATCGTGACCAAATGCGACCCTCCCTGCCGTTGCGCTACTACGCTCGCGACACATTAACCCTTCAGGCTCCTCTCGCTTCTCCGCTTCTCCTCCTCATCTACAAATACCCTGCCCTGCCAGGCCGCTGCTCGTCTGTCCCCCCCACATGAGGGACACAGAGAAGAGGAAGATAGAGAGACGGAAAATATAAAAAGAGACAGACACGGAGAAAGAGCAGGATAAAAAGAGTGCGAGAAAGAGAGAGAGAGAGAGAGGGAGTGTGGACAAGAAAGAGCGAACGAGAAGCCGAAAGGTTACCAACCCCCCCGAACCGCTACGCCGTCCTTCAGGTTCCCGTCGATCCTGCTGCGGTCCAACGCATACTCGCGACCCCGACGGCTCAAACCGAATACGATCGAGCATCGCGACTTGACAATTGACTTTGGGAGCGCGTTTAGTCCGAGGCAGCTCAGCAATCGGCATAAATTCCTCGTCGCCCGCTTTCCAGTACCTCGAACCTCGCCGGTTACACACCTCCGCCTACGTCGCTATGCCTCCGACGAACTTACTTGCCGGCAAGACCGCCATCATCACCGGTGGCACCACCGGCATTGGTCGTGCCATATGTCTGGAATACCTCAAGCAGGGCGCCAATGTCGTCGTAAACCACTTGGGCCTCGACAGGGATCAGCCTCATCTCGCCTCTCTCGAGGCTGAGGCCACCTCTCTGAAGAAAGCGAACCCGGACGCCGGCCGGTTTGCCCACCTGGCCGGCGATGTGCGTGAGCCCGAGACGGCCACCAAGCTCGTCGCCCGCGCTGTCGAGCATTCGGGCAATGGCCGCCTTGATGTTTGCGTGTCAAACGCCGGCATCTGCACATTTGCTGAGTTTCTCGAGCTGACCCCGGACCTCTTCACCAAGACGGTCCGTACGAATCTTGACGGCGCCTTCTACATCGTCCAGGCCGCGGCTCGCCACATGAGCCAGCAGTCACCCCCGGGAGGCAGCATTGTTGGGATTTCATCTATTTCTGCCCTTGTCGGCGGCGGTTTGCAGACACACTATACTCCCACCAAGGCCGGCGTGCTCAGCTTGATGCAGAGCACAGCTGTTGCTCTGGGCAAACACAACATCCGCTGCAACGCTCTGCTTCCCGGCACCATCAAGACGCAGCTCAACGACAAAGACCTGGCCGATGACGCCAAGAGAGCCTACATGGAGGGCCGCATCCCTCTGGGTCGCACAGGCGTGCCCTCCGACCTGGCCGGTCCTGCGGTGTTCCTGGCTTGCGAGGAGCTTAGTGGCTACGTCACCGGCGCACAACTCCTGGTTGACGGCGGCCTCTTTGTCAATCTTCAATAGGCTCTATCGGCCTGCCCTGCTGGCGTATTAGTAGTTGGTGGAATGGCGTGTTGTATGACGGCGCGGCGAAGCTGTAAGGCGGCGCCTGAGAGGGTGAAGGACAAGGCTTGCTATGCTAGACTTTGGATGAGGGATAAAGCCGCATGCTCGCTCCTGCGGGCCGAGATGTGATCCAACCGGGAGGCGCCGCCCTACTCCAAGCGTGAAACTCATCTTCAAGGATGGGGAATGTATGTACACTACGATTCCTAGTGGTTAGCAAGTACTACACCTATGTAGACGACACCTATCGAATCCACTTCAATGCTCTGGCAGTCCAGTCACACCAGTCCACAGCAGAACCCATTCCCTGCTATCCGTTCCCTGCCATTCGTTCCCTGAGAGCCACTCAGCCTCTCTCTGTAGACCACGGGCTCCTGGAACTTTTGCACTCACGCCTACCTAGTCGATAGTCACCAAGCTTCTTGGTTTCAATACTGTCACTTGTGTCCTGCACAAGCGAGTGTAACAGGTGAACAAGACCTCCCTTGTACATGCACCAGGTTTATGAGGAGCGATAGGCGGCGGGTCGGTGTACCTCGGAGTGCCTGCAGACTCCGCCGACGGTGACGGCATCGTAATGGCTACCTATGTACGAAGCGGCGCAAAGAGCGGCAGCGGGACGCGATACTTTCAATTGCTAGTGCTGGGCTCTGGCCTTTTTTCCGTTGGGGTAACTTTCTTGCAACCCACCACGCCAGGTGGGTGACCGATATCAAGCATGTACGAGGAGTTTGTCACTTGCACAATAGAGGGCCCCCCCCCTTTTTTTTTTTCCCCTCTTCTTCTTTTTAAAGTTTTTTTCTTCTTCTTCCACTAAGGGGAAAGTACACCGGGTGACCAATGGCGTTGGCTGTGTAGATGGAAGTGATACAGAAACCAACTATGGGCGACTTGGAAGAGAGATTTCTACAATGTTTAACGTCTTCTGCGATACAGCGATATCCGAGGGCCATGCCGCGAATCGCCGCTACGCTAACGCCTAGGCGCCTTAACAAGCCTGTTTTCTCTCCGAATGTTAGAGGAAAATATGCTGCCACGCGTATCTCGTGGCGGGTCAATCGCAAGTGGATGGTCTGGAGATGTGGGCTCGAATGTAGGTAATTACCTACACTGTGGTAGTTCTCGTCGCAGAATATGGAGGCTGATAGAGAGACGTCATTCGCCGAGTCAGGACTGATCGCTCTAATTAGGTACTTAGATACCTAAATATCTACGGATAGGTATCGGTCATTACCTGCTCCCCAACCTGGATGCATAGTTACCATAGTACGCACGCAGGCAATATCGATCAGGAGCTGGCATGCTGGCCTGGCCTTTTGGTCCCTATTTTCGCCTTGATTATTCCCCTTCCCTGTTTTCGATTTTGATTCCAAAAAGTAAACCTTTTCCTATGGCTGAATACAGCGTACGCTTCCATTGCGTAGGTACATAGGACATAGATAGCGTTGGTGAGACAAAACACTGTCGTGCATAGCTGGTGTCGACGGGAATACCTACGCATGCGCATGGCACCCGAGGCTTTCCGGGTCCGACCCCCAGCTGTCTCTCGGCGGCCCCTTGCCCAAGTTGCCGCTGGTGCGGGCACGGTGCAGTGTGCCGTCTCCGCCCCCACCTCCAGGCTCCCTACAGTTACCCAGGTGGGCACTGTACAGATACCTCACTGAACGTCCAGAAATGTCTCCCACCTCAGGATACGGATACTCTGTCTACCTATCCGTAGGTAATAGCCTATCTACCCAGCCGCCTTTGGATTAAGGAGTGACCTAGACACTTAGGTACCTAGAGGCTACACCGTTTGACCGTCACCTATTTAGCTGCTGTACCTTTATCTTGTCTTACCTGTTACGTAGGTAGTAGAAATTTCCGATTCTAGTACTCAGTGCCTATGGTGTTGTATAGGTAGGTAGTAAATGTATACCTAGATCCCTAGGTGGAGTTGTAAGAGATAGATGCACTGTATACTGCATAGGTATCTACTCACACTCGTTAATAGATTATAGTACTAGGAACTGTTGCGACTCGAAACCTTACTGGTATGACGTCACTGCGGGAACTCCGGTCCCGCACTGGTGGATACCGCTAAGCCATCACACTGCTGGCTGGGCATGCGGATGGCCTTTATGTACAGTGTCCAGCAATATCCAGAAACTCACAGCAATGCGTCTGTTGATGCCTGCATAATATCATTCACACTGCAGCCCGGGCGTGTTGCGGTGCGCCCCTCGCTGCACTTCATTTTCGCAAAAGTGGGCCAAACAACGCTCCTACACTAGGTACCTATCAGCCCGCTGCACCGATGTCTTCATTGCGTCGTCTATCCATGTTGCTAGACACGGTCGATACAGTGTAGGTAAGTATCGATGGTGGTGGGTGTTTCCATACATACATGCTGTGTCGTCGTGATATTAAGAGTCGCTTAACTGCTGGCTCCTCCTCGGGTTACATAAGTCAGAGGTTGGTTGTCGTTGGTCCTACGTACCTATTTAGGTAGTAAATGTCTGGCCAAGCAGCCCGGCTTGGTTTATACTAGGTGCCTCCACGAACGCCCTTGTGGCTACTCTGTACCAGCCATGAGCCGCACGCCCGTCCTTTGTGGGAAGTTTGCTCATTTCAGGGTCCAACAGGCGTTGCGGCGGCTTGCATGTGCCCTTGCCAAGGCCGCCTCCAACGGATGATCGCTTCCGCTTCGGGCCCTAGTTATCATCATTGTTCTCGGATATCTCGAGAGCCTCTTAACTCTCTCCCTGTTTTTTTTTTTTCTCTCTCCCCTCCTCCTTCTTCGATGTATCGAAAGGGGAACTTCCTGCAACCACGACGACGGGCTAGGAAGTCATGTCTCCACCATGACGGTTGGCAAACTGGAACCCGATGGAGCCTCGTTCGCCATCACTCCCACCTCTTCGCTAGGTGACTCGCTCGTTTCGCCTGATGCCCAGCCTCTACGGATTACGGCTCGTGAAAAATCATCTCACCGCCCGTTCCGCTCTGCTCCCGAGGGCTGCCCCCTTTCAGGATGTATACCCGATTCTCGAAGACAGTGTGAATATGGCCTCCGTGCTGTCTTGTCGGGATCAGAATTCCTACCATCAGGACCAGGTAAGGCCCTTGCGTCTTCCTGGTGGAGCGCGCTGCCTTGGATCCAGAAAAAAAACTCCTCATGTTACTTCGCCTCCACGTATCCACGGACCATGCACGACTCAAGAGACTCGTTCCAGAGGTAGTAGTGTATCACTTTATCGGGACCCGCGTTTGCCTGGTTTTTGCGGAGATATCCACATGTTGGACTCGAGGTATTCTAGGACAAGGTCAAACCCGTGCTTGTGTGAGAGAGGCAGGGTCACAAAGACGTCAGCGTCAAATAAATGAGTGTGCTCTCCTATCAGAACTATATAAACTCACTCAGACCCGCCACTTCGACTCGACTGTCCACCGAATGCTGTTGCTCATCTTCATCACCTGTCACCGCCGCCCTTTGCCCGCCTTTCCAACGGCCCTCTCTCTCAAAGATCAAGCTTGCCTGCATCCCTTCCACTCATTCTTCACCTAGTTCATTCGAGGTAGTTCCCAATCTCGATCGGTATCCAGCGTTGCCCTCCACGCACACCGCACGCAACTCATCATGGCCCCCAACCATCGAGCCTCGTCCACCGGCAGCTTCATCGAAAGTATCGTCGCCGCCCGCAAGGAGCTTGACAATCTGGCTCTAAGCACACCCGAGTCGTCTTTGGATGGTTCATCTGGCGGATCTGCCGGAACATCTGCCCTGGGTAGCCCTGTTGGTGCGCTCTCACCAGTAACACCCACGATCGATGCTCCAGTGGCCGACAGCTTTGCATTCGCGTTCGACATCGATGGTGTGCTCATCCGGGGTGGCCGTGCCATCCCAGAAGCCGTCGAAGCCATGAAGATGCTAAATGGCGATAATGAGTATGGTATTCAGATGTAAGTTGAATTCCACACAAGTACACTTGTTGGCTTGGTCCCGGCCCGGCCCCGGCCCCCGGACTCCGAGTCTCCGCCGGCCCCACCCGACTTCCCGAATCATGCCAAAGCAGTGCGGCTTACATGAATGCTTCAGTCCCTACATCTTTCTCACCAATGGCGGTGGTAAGACCGAGGAGGAGAGGTGTCACGACCTTTCTAGGCAAATGGAAATTGACATCTCCCCTGCCCAATTCATCTGTGGTCACACCCCGATGAGGGAAATGGCCGAGCGCTTCAACACGGTTCTCGTCGTCGGCGGCGAGGGCGAGAAGTGTCGTCAAGTTGCCGAGGGCTATGGCTTCAAAGACGTCATCACCCCGGGAGACATCATCAAGCACGACTCCGCCACGACACCTTTCCGAAAGCTTACCCAGGATGAGTACGTCAACTCCCGCGAAAGGGATTTCGGCGACGTCACGATTGAGGCCATCTTTGTGTTTGCCGACTCCCGCGACTGGGCTGGCGATATCCAGATCATGCTTGATCTCGCCATGTCTAAGGGTGGGCGACTCGGCACTTTGAGCGAGACCATGGACGAGGGCCCCCCGATCTACTTCTCCCACAACGATGTTGTCTGGTCGGCAGCACACGACAACGTGCGTCTCGGCATGGGAGCTCTCCGCCGTATGCTCGAGGTCATCTTCCGAGACGTCACCAAAAAGAAGGGAAAACTACACACGCACGCCTTCGGCAAGCCCCAGGTCAGCACCTTTGAGTTCGCGACGAGGTTGCTGCAGCAGTGGAGACGTCAGCAGCACGGCCTGGACGCGCCGCCTGACACTGTGTATTTCGTCGGCGACACGCCCGAGAGCGATATTCGGGGAACCAATGCCTTTGATGAACATGCCGAAAACGAGTGGCATAGCATACTGGTCAAGACCGGCGTGTACCAGGACGGCACCGAACCAGCCTACAGGCCGAAGGCCACCGTACCTACCGTGCTCGATGCAGTGCGCTACGGCATCCAGCGTGAGATCCGCAAGAGGGTTGTTTCTTCTCTCAGGAAGGATGTTCTCGGGGAGGACGCCTGTTTGCAGGCACTCCAGACGAGGGACAGTGCCGTGCTCACCCCCTTGGAGGAGCGTAGCCAGCCTATCTTGGGTTAACTGACAGCGGCTCGCATCTGCAGGCATTCGAAGTTCATATGATCTATGGGCTCATTGGTCATTTGACTTTTGTGGCTCATATTCTTCTCCTTTGTTTTTTCCCCCCTTTTCTCTCAATCTCTCTGTCTCTGGTTTTTGACACACTGTCCGGAGTCATTGTTTTGTTTTCGCGCGGGGTGTTTGTGATACCATGGGGCGTTCGTTAGTGCGACGAAGACTTTCACGTCGCAGCCAGATTGTATGCCTGGCTCGACGGCAGGAACAGTTGGTTAGATGGGCAATTGATACATAGGCGGTTGGACGCCGTTACAACCCAAACAATTAGACTTTTTGTGTGCGACTCTACCATCTGCTATATTTCTGGCGAGGCACCTCAGGGCACCAGAATGCGCGCGTTGCATGTGGCCAGACAATAATACATTTTTGACAAGACAAGGTAACCGCACGTCTCCGGCGTGCCCGGGCTGATATCGTCTTGTGCTCGCGCTCGGTACTCCGTGAGATTCTGCTGGATGGATGTGGGCGCTGCAAACTTAGCCGGTTGTCGGCACGACTAGGAGTGCGGCTGGTGCCGTTGCCGCACTCTGTCCGACTCCGAGACGCTGACGATGCCTGCAGTGTCTACCCACTCGATGCGCTTCTTGGCGATCTTCACCTCCCATACGCTCATGTTTAGAGAAACACCCCTTCCCTATGTCCTTCACAGCATCCTGACGCGTCTTCTCCGTGTCAACGATGGGTTGGCTCTGGTGGCAGCTGCGTGAGATTCCGTGAAAGCCAGGTCTCCCCATTGCGAGGAGGCAACCCACGGAGCTGCCTCGATGTCGTCCTGACGCCTCTGGCGGTCTGCCAGAGCCTCTCGTACGGTGCAGCCTATAAAAAAGCCGGGGATGCTCGAGAGCTCGACGTGGAGCCAGCCTTTCCATGCGGCAGTAATGTCGCCGCCGCCGAGTGCGCCAATAACAATGGTCCCCCACCATTCACGGCCTCCACTATTGTGGACGCCGTAGTATATCCACTTTTCGGCAGCTGCGACGAGACGCCGAATCTGATCGGGGGTGATGCGGCGGGCGGTGACACGATGGTCACCGTCGGTGGTAGGACTGCCACGGAAGGCCGGGCGGTGCACGTAGACGTGGCGGACATCCTCCGGGCCGCAGGATAAGCGTGTGGCGTCAAAGCGATGCTCCGTGTCGATGACGAGGAGCGTTTTGTGGTGCGGCGCTGACACGAGGCCCGAGATGACCCGATAGATGAGCGGGAGCTGACGACCCGTCACGGCCAGTGGTATGGACCGCGTGGCCCGGAAGTTTTTGGCGGCGAGGGCGTTCAAAGTAGGAATAGGAAGGAATTTAGGACGTTTCGTCCTTGTATTCGGCCTTTGCATGCGTCCTGGGAGAAATTCACTCAAAACCTGCAGGTCTGAACGTCAGTAGGCCAGACCGAGGCAAACCAAGCCGAAAATGAAGGTGCAGTCATTATTCAGGGCTGGGTGTCATGAGGGTGACGGGCGCTGCGGACGCAAACTCGAGGTCGGGTGTACGTAGGAGGGGAAAGGGGGGGGAACGGGGGGGAACGCCAAAAAGAACATCCCCTCCACGGCCTTCCATCGTCACTATTTTATCCTCCGCTACCACAATCGCCTTCCCCATCGCAGCAGTCCAGAGCCTGCAAGCACTGAACCTCCTTCGTCGCCTTCGGTACGCACCTCTTCCAGGCTAGTCTCCTCAACATCGCCCAGCAGCCTAGCGCCCCTCAGCGACGTCATTGAAAACCTCTCCATCATCGACCACTCCGACCGGCTCTTCGTCGCTAGCGCAAGGACTCTAAAAGAGGCCAAATGACACCGCCGTGCGTGGTGTTCCCGGCGTCCGAGCTTCAGCTGCACGCCCAGGCTGACGTTAAAGGGAAAAAGCGCAAGCTCGAAGGGGGCAGCGACGTCGATTTGTCCAAGTGTGCGCTGCGGGCAATGGTACAGTGGAGATGTTTTGTCGAAAATCCTGGCGCCCGCGACAGCCCCGTAGGATGTTGGCCCATTCAGCGCTTGTTCCGCCAGTAAGTTGACTATTCACTCGGGCCTCCGGCGCGTTTTCGTTCTTTTGATTCCGCTTGCTCACTCCAACACCCTCCGTGCCGAGAAGATGCCAGGATAAGAGGGGCAGGTTTACTGTCGAGACCACATCGTGGGAACAACTAAGCGCTACCGCCAAACCCGGCAACGAACGGGTGGTTCGCGAGTCGCCACCCGGCCGCGGCACGGGAGAGAATCACGGCAACGGTCAGCGCACATATCATGAATGGTCACAGGCGTGGGAGGATGAGCGGTGACCCAATGCTCAGATGGGAAGCCCCGTGTATTAACAATTGGTCATCAAAAGAGAATACTACTATCGTCCGCTCTCTCTACCTTCAACCCTACCGTTGAACACTACCCTGCATCGTCATACCCTTCTTCACCGTGGAGTCAGTCACGCATGCATGCTACGCACCCAGCAGCACCACATCAGTTGATGACAAGTGATCATCGGCGCTTTCTGACACTTGTGCACTACCCTCTGCAGGTGGGGGGGGGGGGGGGGCAGAAAAACACTCGACTCAGTTTGCTGGTGTATATGGTACAATCGGGGTCGGACGAACCAGCCGGTTAAGTCCGTATCTTTTCTGTGACCGTAAATACCCTCTGTCTCTCCTGTCGCCAGACCAAAGAAGTACCACTTCTGCTCTATCCACTCGTCTTAGCCGTCGTCGTTCTCCCTCACTTCTGACCACGGGCCTCGGCCTTTTGCTGCTCCAGCTTGGCGTAGTAGCTGTCGCGAGCGTTCGTACGCGGCATGTGGAAGCCATACCTATCGATAGGTTAGTTCGCGTGTCCAAGGGCGAGTCAAGATCGAGGGTCCCGATTGGCGATGGCGTACCAGTAGACGTTGGCCATCGCGAAGCCGAGACCTGAGTTTTGGTTAGCTTTTCATGCTCAGCCTGGGGGACCCGCGGGAATGGAAGGTCAGTTTGAAGACTGAGATCATCAACGCAACTGCGGATCGCGGAGTGGGTGCCGAGTTGACGCCGGATCTACTCCGTGTGACCACGTCCTTCAGACGGATGTATGTTTTACTGAAGGGAAATACTTCAGCTTTTCTGGGTCGTGCTTACCGAGAGCAATGCCAAGGTCGAGGACGAGGTTGCGACGAAGCATCTACAACTCGCCGTTAGTAAATCTTTGTCCTTTGATCTCCGTCGACCCGGAACCAGCAGCAGGGTGAGGGCCCAATGGAGGCGAAAAAACGTACACCCGTAATGGGTTTGACAGCAGTGGCGGCGGCCATGGTTTCTTCAAGGTTGGTGAGAGTCGTGGTGGTCAATTGAGCCGATGTTGCGTACACCCGAATCGTTGTTTGGTGATGATTAGATATTCGGGTAGCGCAAATGGCCTGATGAATTCGCGCGATGGGGCCATCACGTGATGTTTAATTCTTGTCCAGGTACGGATACATACATAGGTAGGCGGGTGACGCCGCTGTTATTAGTGCGTGCATAGTGGTATGTGTACCTAAGTATTCATGGATGCATCCATACGTACTACCTAGGTACCTAGGTATTGACGACCTTCATTTGGGCACCTACTGCCGGTCCACTGGGAAGTCCAGACCTATGGAAACAACGTACCTATCTCGGCCCGTCCATGCTCCGCTCCTGCTACACTAGGTAGGTAGGTGGGCAGTACCTGGGTACCTATCGACCAACCTTTTACTTACCTAGCAATTTTCTTCGTGTACCATTAACAGCGAAGCTTGCTGGCAATCCCAGCACAACAAAAAGCAGACATGAGTCTTCACCTCCCGACAAGGAGGCTAGTCTCGTCCGGTGGGTTCAATTGGCTTGTACTTCCTCGATCTTTGGAGCTCTTACCCGGGCTGTTCGAAATTGGATGTTTGTACGCCTGCTGACCTTTCTTAATCGCAAGCCCCCTCGACTCTTTCATTCGTTACGCGGCCGATACCGAGACCCGTTTTCGTTCCTTTCCGTCAGACCATACAAGTTCGCACTAGGTTCGGCCTGTCTAAGCTGTCCAAGTTGTTCGGCCGTCGTGGCCGTGATGGCACAAAAGCCGAGGATGTCAGTTTTGGCGGACAAGATTTCAATGACCCCAAGGTCCGCGAGCGTTTCCAGCAGCAGCAGAAGCCTCAGCTTTCCAGCTCTATCTTCGAGGAAGAGGTAGACGAAGCCGTCGCAGACAGCAGTCGCGGCGGCAAAGCCCCTGCATCAGTTACCCTGAAGACACCTGAAACGACCGCCTGGCGACTCGACCCTGATCCTCGCAGCCGCGTCCGGTGGGAGAGGAAGAAGGTCATTCAGATGGTCCGTCGCAACGGGCGCGTGAGTCGCTCTGAACGGATCGCTCAGACCGAGAAGGAGCTGTCTCATAAGAGTCCGTTTCTCGAGACCAGTGTCAAGAAGCTTGTCCCCTTGGCTCGTCAGATCCAAGGGAAGACTCTGGAAGACGCCCTTGTGCAGATGACATTCTCAAAGAAGAAGATGGCACGAGAGATTAAGCACCAACTGGAGGAGGCGCGGGATCTGGCAATAGTGACGCGCGGCATGGGTCTCGGCAACGCAGGCCAGAAGACTGACAAACGTGCGACCAAGCCAGTCAAAATCCAGACCCGGGACGGCAATGGCTTCACTGTCGATGACCCGACAAGGCTGTATGTTGCGCAGGCCTGGGTGGGCAAAGGCCCTTGGAGATCCAAGTCTCTCGACTACAAGGGAAGGGGCAGGTTTGGCATTATTCAATCTCCATCAACAAGTATGCTTCTGAAAACCGTCCGGCGACCTTGGCTCCTTCGCAGAGTGGCTAATCCAGTGTTCTACAGGCATTTCGGTTGTGCTGAAGGAGGAGAAGACGAGAATACGAGAGCACAACGAGAGGTTGGCCCGGGTGGCACGGAGGAAGCCTTGGGTCCATTTGCCCGACCGGCCAGTAACCGCACAGAGACCCTACTATTCTTGGTAGTGACTTCTGAGTCTGCTTGTCACTCTTGAGTCGTGTTGCTAGAAGTGGGAGGACCATGCTGTGTCATTCTCGAAATCTGTAAGAATATGTACAACGGAAGCTGTTCAGAAGCCACTCGACCCCTTCTTACTCCCCCTTTTGCCACGAGGTTTAAATTTGTATGAGAATGGCGCAGTTGATGTTTCTGTACAAGTGCGTGCAGGCTTCTAATTTCGCCTTGCCTTCCGACGGCTATCTCCCACAGACATAACAGTCATTAATCATAATTCATACGACAGGGACGCCCTTCACGCCGCGACCGCCCTAACTGGTCTAGTGTGCCGTAAGGGCAAAGTGAGAGATATTTACCTCGACCGAATCGCGTGGGCGTTCATATAATGTGTCTTGGTGACTGGCGCGGGATCATGTCTTCATACCTCCGTGATCTCGTCTCAAGTTCCGAGTAATTCTTGCTCGTCATCCCGACCATAACGCCGGTGTATCCGCCGGAGTAGTCTCTCCCGGAACCAGGCATGGGCCCTGATATTTGCATGGACCTCGCCCGGTTCCTTGGCCTCCGAATGAGCAAGTAAAGAGCGAGGCCGATGGCCAATATACCCACGCCGGCAGCCACCCCAATGCCAGCCTTTGCTGGAACGGAAAGGCTCTGGGAACCGTTGGCGACGTCGCCGGTGTCAACATCTGATGCTGCGCCGGAGTGCGATGTGCTGAGTCCAGTTGCGGTTGTCGAGCTTATTGAGGTGGGCACAGACGCAGCCTTGGCTGATGTAGACTGCGTAGTCTTAGTAAGAGCCGCTATTCATGTGCTAGAGGCAGAGACGACTTACTAAAGTTGTGGGAACGTTGCTGGGCAGTTGAGATGGCTGCGCGATGCCGGAGATGGGCTTGCCTGACGCCTCTGCATCTAAAAGAGACGTGACAGGCCGAGATGAGAGTGTTGCTGCCCCAGCGGGCTCAGCCGGCTTAGCAGTAGTTGGTGGAAGAGGAGTTTGTGAGGTGGGCGCCGGGGATGCGGGTAGTGGTGCAGCAGGTGAAGAAGGCGGTTGGGATTGGGTTGGCGGCGTCGATGACGAAATCGGCCGAGTGGCAGCTAGTTAAAAGGATGAGCCATTTCGTCGGCACAACTAGTGATATGGAACAGAAACCTACTCGCGCATAGGGATGCCACGTAATCGTTAACCTTGGGGGCTACCTCAGCACCGCAAGCCTGCGAAGCGCAGTCCCGTACACCAAACACGAAATCCTGTTGCTTGCAGAGGCAGACATTATCCTGTGAGGCACAGCCGAACCCCTTGGCAATGACCGCGTTGACACATGAGATCTAGCTCATATCCATCAGTTCGATCTCGTCAAGAAGCATAGAAAGCAAGAAGACGCCATTGGACTGCTCTCCGCGCGTGAGAGGGGGTAACTAACACCGCATGCCGGCAATGAATCCAACTGCCCACGAGTAAGAATGGCGAGGGTGGAGATGGCCACAGCATGAAGCCAGTAGTAGTAGTGGCTTCTCATTGTAGAGAATTGCTTCAAAGCTGAGACTCGGTGTGAACCAGAAGAGTGAGAGAGCGGCAGAGCGTTGTAATAGCAGGCGTTGTGTTTCGAGATTTGAGGCGCCACTTTCCTGAGCCCGACTTTTCACAGTTCGAGACAACAGCTCATTGTCTATATCGCAGTGAAAGTATTAGCCTTGACGGGTGTGCCTTTGGGACGAGATACGTCTATCCGCGACGTGTAGGGGATCGGCGTCTTGAGGCAAGGGGTGAACAGGGAGGACGTGCTTGTCGGTAGGTTAGCAACATACCGACACGAGTAGAGTGACAGGCAGCCTGGCCATGTCAGCGAGGCTCAAGAAGAAGATTGCGAGAGTCGACAACCAGTGCAGAGAGACAAGAGGAAGCAAGTAGTGTAGGACAGGACGGGCGATGGTCCAAGCAAACGATTACCCGACAGCCAAGATCTTAGTGTACTGGAGGAGGGTGACGTACAGCAGACTTACATAGAAGGGGATAGGAAGGGCACGAACCAAGTCGGGCAATATAGGGGGAGGGAAAGAACGTCGGAGCCGGGCGAGGAGAGGAGATGGAAGGAAGTAAGACGCGTCCAGCGATGTAGAAACGAAAGTAAAGAGTGAGACAACTTGGTGAAGAAAAAGAGGGGGATGGCGCCTCGAGAAGCAAGGCACAGCCGCGGGCGAACAAGAAGTGAAAACAGGAAGAGGCCAAAGGAGGAGGCTCACGGAACGACAGGAAGTCGTGGAAGAAGGGACGTCGACATGTTAAGAAGGAACAGGCGCAGAAGGGGCTAGACAACAAGCGGAGACAGCTGCCTCAAATGCGATGTGGGATGATATAGGTACATTATCAGGTACGGTATCCGTACAGGGTAGCAGCAGTGAGGGGGAATTCAACGGCAAGGGGCACCCAACCCGATGGGAAGCAAGCGATGTAGTGGAGGTTTTCTTCTGTCTTTTCACACAAGTCGATCCATAGATCTCACCTTGACCGCGCCTGCACCTGCACCTGCACTGACTGCCGAGCCGTGCCGCGAACCTAGTCGCGCTGTTCTATGAGCGGTGCGACAGAAACCCTAGCCATCATTTGGTTTGATTAGGCGTTGCCTACCTAGTGCGATGGCGTCAAACTTGTGTCGGGGGCGTTCTTTCAAACCACCAAGAGTACTTGGACAGACCCTTAGAGTATTACCCAGGATCTACCTACACGGACTGGGGAGGGACCGGGAGAAGTTATGTAGGTAGCTGGGGTAGTGACGTGGGCGAGTATTTTGCGGGAGTAAATAGAATAGATACTTCACCACCGCGGGGCATTGAAAATATCATGGCACATTACCTAGGTAGGTGTATGGCCGCCGCCCCCCTCACCCCCTTTTACTGTTTACCGTCTGTGGCCATAATAGGAACGGGGCGTAGATACGCAACCAGTACGGGTTCCAAGAGTGCCTTTGCAGTATCGCGGAGGGAGCCACATTGAGTTCGGAGTGGCAATGGCCGTTACATTTTAATCGACATACCTGGGTTACGGGTAGGAACATAGAGTCGCACCGTGCACGTACCTAGGTAGGTAGTGGGTAGGTAGGCTAAGAGCCTAAGACTAGCTACCCCAGGGGATGCGGGCTGGGGCACCATCGGACCAACCAACCAACCACCGTCACACCCAGCCGCTCAGGGGCCTCTTTCCTCACCTTTTAATGCGACAGGTTTAGCTGCCTCGGATTTATTAGTGGCTCCAGGCAAAACAGTCTGGAACTAACGCCGCTGAAGTACGTAGTCGAGAGGTACTTACGTAGGTAGATATTGCTACTAATTCACGAGTCGCCTTGCCTAGTACTAATTGCCCCTGTGAAACTTAGGCCCCTATTCGCTAATCAGCATGTCTAGAAAGTACCTACCTAAATACCTAAGTCACGCTTGTAGTTGTCCTTTGGTGGGTTTAACTGTACGTAGAACCAGGACGCCTCGAGGAAGAGGCCCTCATGTCATATGTAAGCTACCACCGCGTTAAACATCCCTCCCTTCTCTCGCCAAGCCAACCGAACGATTTGTACGGAAAGCCTACTAGGAGAGAAGGGAGAACGTGTGAAAGAAAAGCCCCAATTCGGGACCGTTCACAATGATAATCCCATCAACCAGACGCCCCAGGGGTCATTTATAGAGTAGAGTTTCTAACTTATCTTTCCTCGCACACACACGATGGGTCTGTGAAGCACGATGCTCAATCCCAGGCCGCTGCCGCATGCCCCTATGTCAGTGACCGTGACGACCCCAGAACAAAAAGAACATCTGGCTGTAATACGCACGCTACTGACATGATCTAACAAGGTAGTTGGGGGGATTCAGTAAGCTATCAATGAGATACAGACTGGACCCAGGTGCTCGCGAAGCTCAGCCTTGGGGCGAACCGTTTCCGTCTCGGGTTTGATGACTTAGCTGGTGGATCAATTACATGCTTCATGCTATCTGTCGTGTTTGCGCGAATGAGAGAACAGACCAAGCCGAATGGCAGAGACACCCTCTTGGAGCTCTAGTGTACGTCCGCTTGGATTATAGTATATTACAGCCTCATTACTACCATAGGTACATACCCTAACCCCAGCTCTAGAACTCCAGATGATAGGCCATACTACCTAAAGAAGGATATCTACTTATGCTATACATACTGAATTTAGAAATAGAAAGTAATTTTAAGTAATAGAGAATTTTAAAAAGCTTATAATATATTTTTAAGTAAAATAAGTTTTATATTTTATATATTAAAACTAATATTACTAAAGTAATAGTATTATACTCTTATATATTTAAATACTACTTTAGTAATAATGTAAAAAGCTTATATATTAAAATATTCTAACTTTTTATTACTTATTTATAATTAAAATATAAATATAAGTAAAAATCTATTCTATACTTTAAATTTAAGTTTTAAACTTAAATATATAAAACACTTTCAAAAGCTCCTATACTATTTTCTCTTTTTTAAACAATCTATATAGATAACTTATAATTACCACGAGCCTCGGCATTGCCTACTATCTACTAGGTATGGATAGTCCTAGTCCTCCTATTTACTTTCCTAGGAAAGGTATAGCACAACATTGGTCTTTGCTGGCCACCTTGCACCCTTCTCTCCCACTCCTATCACTGCCACTACCGCCTGGCGGCTCGTGTGGTCGAATCATCGAATCAGTGCCAAACCCGGTGGCGCTTGTGCTCCCATCACACCTACCTAGCCTTGCGTTACTGATCTGTCGCATCGTGCACCGACAGCTCCAGGCCGTCGTCAAACTCCCCGAAAAATTCGACGCCCAGTCCGTCGCTCTTTCTTCTGACTATCCGGCCGTCCAATCGATAATTTTGTTTGCTCCCCGACGCTTTTTTGATTGCCGGCCCACCCAACTTATTACCGAAGCCTCCGATACGGAAAGAATTTCCCACGACCGCAACACAAATCGTCGCGCTGACCTCTCCCATGGTTCATCTGGTCACGACGACCGCCCGATTACAGCAGGATGGCGACCTTGCCGGTAGGGGAGGACAAATGGGTGGACTATGTCGCCGAGAACAGACGACATGCCAACGACTTGGAGAAACGCGTTCATGTCATTGAGCTATTCAAGCGCGCCGTTGAAGCTGAGCCCAATAGCGTCAAGGTTTGGCGCGCATACTGCGAATATTTCTGGTCGCTCTATGTTGACAGCCAAACACCCGAATCTGGATGGACCGACGACGAGCGTCACATGGGCCGCGAGCTCTTCTCCCTCAATGCCGCCTTGAGCCTCTGGCAACAAGGCTACGAGGCAATCCAGTATCGCATCAATGACAGCCATGAGTTGTGGGATCGATGGATCTCTCTCGAGCGAGCCATGCTTGCCGGCACTCGCACCGATCAAGGTATCCGACGCATTACCTTCCTATACACCGACCGCCTCCAAGTCCCCCACGTCACGCGCGACGATACAGCTCAGGCCTTCTCCGAGTTTCTCTCCTCCTACAACAAGGCTGCATGGGAGGACACCATGCAGGCCGTGACAGCCAAATCACAGGAGGCTAAGAAACTGACCGACGACCGGGATGTCTTCGAGTTGAAACTGAACCAGGCTCGCCGGGATGGCAACGAAGACGTCTATCGCGCCCTACTGAAAGAATACCTAGAATGGGAGTGTGTCCAGAGCAAGAGGAGCAATAAACATGCCGAGGCTACGGGCGATATATGTCGTGGCCTGTATGCCAGAGCTTTGACCGGTGTCTTTGCTTTTGACGACACCATTTGGAACGAGTATGTGCGGTTTCTGTCGACATCTGGAACGTACGCTCAGTCGCCCCAGGGCATGGTTGATGTGCTACGACGGGCCGTTGACCATTGCCCCTGGTCTGGAGCCATCTGGTCTAGATACATCTTGACTGCCGAGGACGCCAAGTTGCCATTCAACGAGATTGAGCAAATCAAGCACAAGGCCACCAGCAACCCCGAACTTTACAAGAATGGAATGGCCGCTCTTCTCGACATGTACGCTGCATGGTGCGGCTTTCTCAAACGCAAGGCAATGGATCTCAACGCCACAGATGAGGACGTCGACATTGCTGACATGGGCTTGCGCGCTGCCCTCGAGTTCGTTGACCAGGCGAGACACCGCTATGGAGATAGCTATCGTGGTGATCCCAATTATCGTCTGGAACGCATCTACATCCAATACTTGACCGAGAAAAAGCGTTGCATCGACGAGGCCAGGAGCCTGTGGCACAAACTGGCAGAGAAGCAGCTTTACGCGGATAGCTACGACTTCTGGCTCAACTATTACCTGTGGGAGATGATGATTTTCGCTTCCAACGGCAAGGATCGAAGCCCGACACCGTCGACCGCCGCGATTGGGCTGAGGGTGCCGTCGGTCGCCACAGCCGTGCTCGGTCGGGCCATCAAGAGAAAATCACTTGACTGGCCCGAAAGAGTTATTGACGTTTATGTTCAGCACTGCAACGACTATGAGCTGCCCAGCACGGTGCGCATCGCTATTGATACGGTTTACGAAATGCGCAAAGAAGTTGCGAAGAGACGAGAGAGAGAAGCAGCCCAGGCCGCGGAGTACTATGCGGCAGCCCACGCTCATGAGCAGCATGCCGCCCACGCGACTCAGACATCAGATGACCCCGCCAGCACCAAGAGAAAACGTGACGACAAGACCGACGACACGGGTCCCACGGCCAACAAGAAAGCTAAAGGCGATACTGCCGAGGCAGACGATTCGGTGTCGAAGCAACAAAGCCTCAAAAGGGATCGTGAGAATACCTCGGTTCTCGTCAGCAAGCTCCCTGGGGAAACTACAAAGACCAAGATACGACAGTATTTCAAAGAGTATGGCCACATTGTCGACGTCACGGATCCCTCCCATGATGATGAGGACACCACCCAGACCGTCATGGTAGAGTTCAGGACGCCGGAAGAGGCACAGTCGGCACTTCTCAGAGACGGGAAGTACTTCGGGGCAAACCAGATCAGCGTTGAGCCAGGCACTGATCTGACAGTCTACGTGACGAACTACCCCCCAACGGCGGACAAGGCTTACCTGAGCAAGCTTTTCCAGGATTGTGGCGAGATTCTGAGTATCAGGATGCCCAGTCTCAAGGGTAACGTCCGTCGAAGGTTCAGTTACATCACCTTCCGAGAACGTGCTGCCTCCACCAAAGCGACACAGAAACATGGCATTATTCTCGATGGAAAGTTCAAACTCGTGGCAATGTTTTCCGATCCGTCGCGGGCAAAGAAGCGCGAGGGGGCTGTGGAGGAGGGCCGGGAGCTTCACCTCACGGGCTTGGATCCGGCAGCTGGTGAAGATGACGTCGAAAAGATGTTTTCTAAGTACGGCACCGTCAAGCGCATCAACATACCAAGAAACAAAGCAGGCAAGGCACATGGGGTGGCCTATGTGGAGATGGCAACCAAGGAACAAGCCGAAACTGCGGTGGCTGAGCTTGACAAGGCTAAGCTGCGCAACAGCATCATGACCGTTCAAGTGTCTGCGGCAAGCAACTTCAAGAGGGCAGTGGTGACGACTAGAGAGGGCACCTCACCAGTACCAAGTAAGGACGAGGACGGGGATGCGTCGATGACTGATAGTAACGGAGACGCCTCCCGAGCCGGTCCGGACCGCGCGGAGATTGCCTCGCGGACAATTGCTATTTTAGGAATCCCCGACACGGTCAACGATGCCCGGGTAATGGAGATAGTAAAGGGGTTGGGAGGCTTCAGGAGTCTCGTCCTCCATCCCGGCCATGGTGGTGCCAAGGTCGAATTCGAGGATGCGCCCAGCGCGGGTCGCGCATCACTTCAGCTTGACGGCTACGTCTTGGACGGCCGCAAACTGTGGACGGGGTCTGTAGAGGAACTTAAACGTTCAAAGGGGGAAATCCGGAGCGACAAGATTGTATACGGCGTAGGCAGCAAGAAGCAGACGGACAAAACGACAACTCCCAAAAGGAGTGGCGCTAGCCTCGTCCCGCCACAGATGGCAGTCAGACGGCCAGTTTTGGGTAAAGGCGGCGCCAGACGTGGTGTAGGATTTCTCCCCAGGACCGCAAGTGCGACAAGCGCAGGGAAAGGATCTCAGCTTGAAGGCAAAGCAAATGGGGAAACCGACACACGGAAACCGATGAGGAGCAATGCCGACTTCAAGGCAATGCTCTTGGGCAACAAGGCGACGACCATGGAGGAAGACACTGGTGGAATGAATGGCGACGGACAGGCTGAAAATGCCTAGCATTAATAACGGCGACAGAGAATCCACCCGAAATTGTATTTGCCGTCACAAGCTAGCCCAGTCACGCAGTGCAACTTGCATCTGCTGATGAGTGCTGCATAACATAACTATTTACTCCTTGAAATCTATTCGCAGGTGATCATCAGTAGCCATTGTGGAAGATGCATGTTACGTCACCATTGGTTCATGGTGGTGCTCTCTCCATTGGCGTATCCGCAAGACTCAGGGGGGACTTCTTTTCCACATCTTGTCGCCAGTCCTACGCGGAGCAATCGGCCATCACCCCGGCCCGGCCGTCTTGGTCGATCTTTCAGGTCCTCGGCAACAGTCCAAGCTTGTGCGCCTAGCTGCTCGCATCCCTTCGCCGCCTTGGGCAACGGATAGGAGCTCTCTTACGCAAGGCCTCTGGGGCCTCCCGTTCACTTGCAACGACAATGAGAGCTGACCTGTAGAGTTGAGAGGCCGACATGATCAGTTGCGAAATGATCAGCTCACGTTCACCTCCTTGCTTGTGAGCCTGTAGCACAACCTGCGGGCGAGCTTTTTAAGCTTTGCTAGCGGTCGTGTTCCTATTGTCGCTGTTACTTCCTTGTGAAAAAATCTTCTGCCATATAGCCAGCCAGCGCTCGTGCTGAGCAGTCGGCAGCTTGCCCGGCTGCTTAAAGGAGCGCGTTAAGAGATCTCGGAGTCGTGTACGGAGGACTTTGATGACGAGCATCGTCTTCCAGTCTGGCAAAGCAAACCGGCATCGATTCCCATCCAGTACCAGCACACCAGCAAACATCTGTGAGAGTCAGCAGTCGTTCGCAAATGTCCCCTGACCATGATCCAGGCTTACATCAGCTCGAACATCACCACAGAGGAGGGCGATGGCAAATGGATCAACAGATGTAGTCTCGTGCGCGTGGTAGACACTGTTCTGACACGTCAGCTCCTTGCACGTTGACTCGAGTTCGCTTATAGAATCAGTGCTCGCTCTTACGTCTTCGATTGCATGATATGGTAATAGGATAGCCATTTGAGCTCATTGTGTCCCTTGTTGACCGAAGACGGGTGTAGGGAGATTGACTGATTGTTGCCAACGTTGCGAAGGCCACGGCTTCCGGGGCTGTCTCGCACTAGTAGCTTAGGATAAAAACTCCAGGCAATAACTGCTGTTGTCACATCATCGTTCTCGCTGTTGATGTTTACTCGCTGCGGAATGTCGAAGAAGCTTTGGTGCCGGCGTCCACGAGGTGCTGTCCCGTAGCGCAGTCGGTTCAACACCCTCCGTTCTTCATCCGTCAGTTGCAAAAATCCCGAATCTGCCACCGATACTAGGAGCTGGCCTTTGAGATCTTCAATGTTAGCCAAGACTTGTTGGCTGAGGAAGTTCTTGCGGCAGAACTGGAACTCCTTGCCACCTGAGCCTCCCGTGGACTGGCAGACACGTTTCCATGCCAGGTAGGCGTTGTAGATGGTCAAGAGGTCCGAATCCCCGCGCCGGAATGCCATCCTTGCCAGATCAGCCTGTGCTCGCTGTCCAAAGGGTGCCGAGAAGGGCGTCTTTGAGGACAAGATGGCGGCCACAGTGATGGCCATGTCTAGACATTTGAAGACGGCACCCATTAGTATCAACTTGCCGAGGAAAACGTCCAGAGGTAGTCGTGCAAGCTGATGGCCCAGTGGTGTTAAATCCTCTCCTGGTGTTAGAGCTCGGACATCGATCAGCGCATCCACTGCACGACGGATGTTCTTTGCTGAGGGAGGGTCCAGGGCTTCGCTGAGGGTGTCTTCGATGCCACCAATCTTGCATATCTTGACACGGATAGCCAGGTCTTGGAGTGAGAGACGTAGCATTTCAGGCGTTTGCTGGTCGCTCATCAGCGTGTCGTGCCGATGCCTGGTGAATAGATGAAAGCATAAACCCTCTTGGACTCGACCAGCTCTTCCCCGTCGTTGTTTGGCGTTAGCCCGAGAGATGAACGTGTCGATGAGCCGCGAAAGCTGTCTTCTCTCGTCAAATCTCATCTCTCGATGCTTGCCTGTGTCGATAACGCAAGTTACATCCGGGATAGTGATTCCGGTTTCGGCAATGTTAGTGGCGAGGACAATCTTGCGAATACCAGGAGGCGGGACGAGGAAGGCGGCCTCTTGATCCTCTGTAGCAATGGTTGAGTGCAAAGGATAAATCAGCCAGCCGGACGAGAACGAGGGATCTCCAGAGAGTAGGTCGTTGAGTGTTCTGATCTCGGCGATACCTGGCAGGAACACCAGGATTGCTTTGTTGTATGCTGCGTATCCTGGATCCGAACCGATTTTGGCAATGAGCTGGACAATAAGATCGAAATCAATACGATACTCATCCATCTGCGCAAGGCTGGCTCTAGTCTTGGCAGAATAAGCTGAGAGATCCCCACCGGATGTGGGCTTGGATGTCTCGGTTTCGACTTCAGCCAAATCATCATCCAGGTCAACCATTTTCTCCTGTTTTGCTTGCCCAGCTGCAAAGCCCGTTGTCTCAATGGCATCCTCCAAGTAGTGGACCTGGACGGGGAATGTTCGTCCGGGGACTGTCAGAATCGGTGCTCCGTCGAGGTATTTCGAAAACCTCTCGGCATCAACAGTGGCTGACATGAGAATCACCTTCAAATCCTTCCGTCGCAACATGAGCTTTTTGAGAATGATCAATAAGAAATCACTGTCAATAGACCTCTCATGAACTTCGTCGAGAACGAGATGTGTGACTTCTCGCAGGTCATTGGAGCCTTCCAACATGCGCATGACGATGCCAGTGGTTGCATACACTAGTCGCGTCTCCCGCGATGTGTTCGACTCCAAGCGAATGGAATAGCCGACCAGGGATCTTGATGTTCCCAAATCACTACGACCCTCTCCGAGCTCCTCGCTAACACGCCGAGCCAACGATATTGCCGAGATTCGACGCGGCTCGGTGCAGTAGATCTTGCACGCTTTGCCCCCGGCCAATTGGTGTTCGAGAAGGAAGGCTGGTACTTGGGTGCTCTTCCCACAGCCGGTCTCGCCGCAGATAATAACCACCTGCTCCTTGTCCACGGAGTTGATGACTTGCTGTTTGAAGGCCCACATGGGTAGCTGCATACGGGACCGCAACATGGCTTGATATCTGGGGGAGCTCGTTTTCTGAGCCCAGATGTTCTGATAGTACTCAGGACCACCCGATAGACGGCTTGCGACGTCCTGTCCGGCGTCATCTCGGTTTTCACTCTGATTGCGAGCCGAGCCTCTGCCTTTGAATGCTCCTTGAATGATGACGCCATCTTCAAGCTCCTGGTCCTGCCTCTGACGCACAAGTGCCCGTAGCTCCTTGACGGCATCTCGGTCCTCGGCGTCCAAAGTATTCTTTCTGGTCTCTGCCAATTCGTCCCATAGCCCTCGCCACACGGCAGGCAATCTCATACCCACCTTTTCTTCCTTCGTTGAAGTGCCAAAAACGTGGAACAGAGCCCAGGTGGCGACGAAGGCTTCCGATTGCTTCTTGTCTGGGGTGGCAATGGACTTCATGTTGAAGGTGAAGCTGGCGGGATGGTTGTCTACTTCGACACTCTCATCTTGAGGCTCTGGAGGTATTTCTTGCACTTTGCCCCAAGAAATACGAACTGAGTGGCGATTGGCAAACGGGGCCTCAGAAATGAGCCGATATGATATCTTCACCGAAGCATCCCTAGCCCGACAAGCTTCCTCCAAAGCTCTCATGGGGCTGACACCGGTCCATTTCCCGAATTCCCGAATGATGATCTTCACACCATTGGCACCAATGACCACTGTATTGGACTTGCCGCTAGCGTCGACCTCAGTCATGGGCAAATTGGCAAATAGGTTGGCAATAGCACCGTCATCGTCGTCATTGTGCTCTTCTGCAAGAATCTCGGCAGCGATGCGGGCGGCCTCGTCATTAACGTCTTCATTAGGAGGCGCTGCTGGCTCCTTTACCTCGCGCTCAAGCTCCCTCGAAGCGCCTTCCTGTGCCAGCTGTTTTTTTGCGGCAGCAAAATGCCTTTCCAGCATTATCTTCTGGGCCTTCCATTTCTGTTCGGCGGGAAGCTTATCGAAGAGCACGTCTTTTTCGATTCTATCAATCTTTGCACGGAGCCTGGCGATTTCGGTTTCTTCACTGCTCTCTCCTGCTTTGTCGCCGCTCTGCCCCTTCTTCCCCTGCTGACCGCGCTCGAGCTCGTATAGTCTGCTCTTCGTTTCGAGGTAGGTTGGGACGAGGTCGTCTGGCTCAATGTCACTGTCATAAGTCACTGCGGCTTTCTTCTTTTGGCTGCTTGAAGCGCCCATCGTGGATAACAGGCCGGAGTTTCGGCTGTCTGACTCATGTGTCCGCGGGGTGCTCGCGCCTGAGGGTACAGAGCTTTCGGTAGAATTGTCTAGAGAAACAATATGTTAGCTATAGCAATGGCGGTCGCGGCAAACAATATCGGCAACTGACCCGGATTCTTGCCGCCCTGTCGGCCACGCCCCTCATAGTCAGGAAGCTCATCACCGGGGCATTCTCTAGCTAGCCAGTCAAAGGCCTCTTCCAGGCCCCATAAACTGTCCTTGGGTGCAGGTATATTGGGCGCAATGTCCAAAATATAGCGCATGGCGGATTGAACACGCTCGTGTGGAAAGCCAACGCTGGCGAGAGTCTGCTGCAAAGTCCATAACTTGATGGTCATATCTTCCTCTGGCAGCATCCTCCCGTTGGCGATACTTTCGCTTGAGACGCTGGACGAGGCAAATCGGCTCTCGGCCTGAATCAAGTCTAGAACTTGGTCCATAAGTTCTTGTGGAAGCCATTTTCGGTAATTGACCGGGTCGGCCTGGCCTCTGAGAAGGCGACGGTCGGTCTCGAGTCTCGTGCGCTGGCGCTGGACGTCTCGCTTCGTCTTTTGGGCGTATTTCTCCACAAGCAACTGCAACTCGTCTTCCTCAAGCTGCTTTTCGTAATCTTCGGGAGTGAGCGTGGTATTTGCGGCCGAAGTGCCGGTAGTGGCCTGAGGGGTAACTGAAGGGGTTTCGAGGGATGGCGCGGCGCTGGCATTGACGGCTGCTGTGCCGCCTATCGCCGACTGAGCTTTGATGGCATTCTCGGAGCCTAGGGCGGGCTCGGTTCGAGCCTTGGACGAAGCGACCGACGTCGTAGCGAAGCCTCTGGCCGGGTTCGCAGCGGGCTTCTTCTTCTTCTTTGCTCCGGCCATTGGAGACGAGAGTAGGGCAAAGAGTAGGGCAAAGAGTAGGGCAAAGAGTAGGGCAAAGAGTAGGGCAAAGAGTAGGGCAAAGAGTAGGACCCGAAACGTGATCAGAGAAACCCGAAGAGAGGGAGGACGAAAGAGGGTGCGTTCCGTGATTCGTAGCTGCCAAGAAGGTGGGAGCAAGATCAGCCTGAGGCGACGCTATGTGAGGTAAGGCGGAAGGAAGTGAATATCAGGAGCCGAGCCGAGCGCACGACGGCGGAAGTGGGGGGCGTAGACGACGTGGATGGCCCACGAGCACGAGTCGCGGTGGTAGCCGTCGTTTCCAGGTGCCAATGCTAGTAGGTAATACTAATACCGGGCAGGCAAGCTTTATTCCCTACTGACTTACCTGCCAAGACAAGGCAGCTAGAGCCTAGAAGAACAGGGAACGCACGCCCAAGCAAACCAGAGCCAGGGCATTTTGAGGGTTTATTCTAGCGGCGGAAGGCGGCGGTATGTTAACCGCACTTAGCGCACTTATTATGCCTAAGCTTATAGCTAGTAAAAATAAAACAACTCAATAGACAATAGTATAGTAGAACAATATAATACCAGAAGCTACTTTTTACTAGTTAAGTATATTAAATAAAAATAATATATAATTTTTACTTATAATAATTATTATTTAATTAATTAATACTAGTAAATAATTATACTTAACTTAAAAGTAAATATATACTTTCTTTAAAAAATTAAACTATAGTTTGAAAAGTAGATTTTAACTACTAACTTTAGAAATTATACTACTTTTTTATTAAAAAAGTATTACTTATTATATTATACTTAGTTTTTATTAATAACTAATAATTAATAAGTATTCTATTAAAAATACTACTTTAGGTAGTACTACTACGACTATTACTACTACTACTACTACTATTTCCACTACTTTTTTCTAAGAAAATATATAATAAAAAGTACTAATACTTAGTAGTGTAATACAAATATAGTACTGACTGCTTTCCTTTGTGAAACAACCCCGCCAGTAGCCACTGGGCTGCTCAACCCTAGGTACCTATCTGTAGATGATTGGTCTTGATATACTTACGATACTACCACCAAAGATGCTTGGTTACCTACCTACGTAACCGGTGTATAGGCAGTTGTGGGCACCCTGTGCATAGGCCTGAGGCGCCTGACCACCAACTCATCTTGCCAAGGCGCATACCTAACCAGATAGGCAGACAAGTACACTGACCCTACTCCAGGTACCTTAACCTACGGGTAGCGAATGTTGAAGTCTTTTACCCAAGTTCAAATTATACCAGCATCAACAAACAGGTGACAATACCTTCCGGCGAAACCTGGACTCTCTCGTCTCGGCCTCGCCATCCCTCCAATCGTCTTCCGTTTTCCTGTTTTCCTAGTTGCGCTCATCCCACTTGTTGACCGCTCCGCTGGCCGACCTGCCCCAAATGATATCTTCTGTCCTCCTCGAATCTCGCCAAAATGACTGAAGCCGTCGTTAATGGCTCCCTCGCCACTACCTCTCTCG
Source organism: Colletotrichum musae (assembly GCA_027406025.1). NCBI lineage: Eukaryota > Fungi > Ascomycota > Sordariomycetes > Glomerellales > Glomerellaceae > Colletotrichum > Colletotrichum musae. The sequence goes on from JANVYC010000007.1 coordinate 4,483,928, forward strand.
ATTTCGCTGCCACGAGAAGAGCTTTAACTTCGTCCTCGACCTCCATCAGGATAGCCCACCTGCGCACTGTCGAAGATGCAATCTCTAACACAGGTAACAACCCCCCCTCCCCCCGCGCCGGGCGCTTGCAACTAAAGCTTGCTCTGCTGCTTCCAATGCGAACGCTAACCGGCCGATGCTTGGCCAAGATACCGACCAGACCTTGGTCCTTAGACTCGTCCAGCTTCTTTTCTGGACACACGCCTTCTACGCCGACCGTCCTTCGCGACTCGCCGTTCAGAAATGCCTCTCGGCGCTTCTCTGCAGGAGGAGCCTTGAGCCCGATGTCATCTCCGCCTTCGTTGCCGCTTTACGTGCCGAGTCGCAGAAGCCCGGAATCGCGGCCAGCAATGCTTTCGTCTTGGTGGAATGGTGCAGTCTGCTCATGCAGCACCTCGCCAAGACGCCTCTCTGGGACGACTTGGCCTCCCAGGTTTTAATGGCTGATGCCGATGCCCTCGACAAGTGCTTTCAAACTTCCTCGAAGGGGGGCATGGCTCATTCTGCAACCACAGTCACCCGAAGGGGTTTGCGCAGGCTTTTCTCCGTCCACGAGCGCCCCGAGAAGGCCCTCAAGGATGCCGTCCAAATTCTGACCAACAAAACGGCCCAGCCCTCTGCGAAGTGCGCCCCTCTGCTCGGAATCATTGCCGGTGTTAGCTCGAGGATCCCTTCGGTCAAGCCCCTCTTTGAGGCTCAAAAGCACCAATATTTCGGTTTTTACACGAGGGAGGTCATTGGTTCGCGTGTAGCGATCCCTGAACACGTTGCTTCAGGGCTACACGACTTTTTCCTCGGCTTCGTTACCCTAGAGGACCTTGCCAAGGAGGTGATCCCTCCGCTAGAGAAAGGGCTATTACGCGCACCCGAGATTGTCCTGAGTGATGTTGTCATTCCCTTGATCCGCAGTCTTCCGAAAGATCTCGATCTTTCAGAGATTCTTGTCGGAAACCTGCTCAAGCCTATTCTCTCCAATTGCAAATCCAGCAATGCCAAGACGCGCAGCGGCGCCGTCCGGGCCTTCCACGTTTTGGCCGCTCGAAGCCGCGACGACAAGAATTTGGAGAGGGTCTCAGAGGAGATCGTTGCCCCGATCAAGGGTGGAAAACTTGCCTCGGCCGACCATCGGATTCTGCATTGCGAAATGCTCGAGTCTGTCCCTCTCTCCAAGTCCACCGCCGAGAAGATTGCGACGGCTTTGGCAGCCGTCGCAGCCAAGGAAGGAAACGAGGCCGCACTCACCATCGAGACATCAGCTCTTGCAAGGTCAACCTCTTACCTGCTTGAGAATAACAACGACATTCCCAAACCAATCGTGGAGGCATGCATTAAGGGCATCTCTGACAAGAAGCTAACGTCTCGTCGCATTTGGCTTCTTCGTGTTGGGGAGATATTCAACTCTGCGAAGGCCCCGGGACATCTATCGATCTCTGCTGTCAAGTTCGCCGAGGCTGTTCTGCCCACGCTTCTGGTTACTTACAACGAAGTGGTTGCCAACCCTCTCATCGCCGCTCAGAATAACCTTTCGGTCGGTGCATACATCGTTGCCACCCTGGCGTCCTGGTCGCAAGAGAGCAACATATCTGCCGCTGTCAAGTCGTCTCTGGCAAAGGTTTCTATTACCAACCAATGTCTCGTACTGGAACCTAAGCCTTCGTTCCTGCTGAACCCCCGCATCTACGGCAAAATCACTGCTGAAGATGAGCTCATTTGGCTCACGCGAGCTCTTTCAGCTTCCGCCAAATATCTGGACGAGACGACGCCTGAAAATGTATCCACTGCCTGGGCCGAGAGCTTCATGTTCGTTATCTGTGCATCAGTGGCAACTCCCAAGGTCCGTCAAACTGCCATGGATAGTCTGTCGAACGTCTATGCGGCCCGGCCCAGCCTGGTTTCCCAGGCAATAATCAACGGTGTCTGGCATTGGCTGGAAGCATTGGAGGCAGGCGACAAGGATAGTTCAGCCGCGCTTTCGAGGACCGATAGCTCAAACCTCCATCTGATACTCCGCACAATCTGCGTCAGACCGAAGGGTCTGGAACATGGCCAACTGGACGCTATGCGGACGGCGGTTGATAAGCAGCTGTGCTCGTTGCTGGTCCTGGCCCGCCCAGATCTGATCCCGCGAGCCAGCTGGATCGAGCTCTGCTTGCGTGTCGAGAGAGATCCGGGAGACCTGGCGCGCCAATTCGAAGATGACTTGGTAAAAGAGATCCTGGAAAAGACGTCGATTAGGCAAACATCCGATGTCGTTAAGCGGGCTGCTTGCAACGCCGCTGCAGAGCTCGCTTTCGTAGCCCCAGACACAATGATCAGTCGCATTGTACAAATTATTGAGCAGGATCTGGAACCACAGGAGCTGCGAAGTATCGGCCCCGTGGAGGCTGCCATATTCCGAACACCCGATGGCACTGCCTTCGTTGACGTCCTAGCCAAGAAGACCCAAAATACGGTGCCGGACAAGAACAACAAAGATTACGATATACTCAAGTGGGAGGCCGACTTGAGGGCGCAGTTGGCTCAGAAGAAAGGTCAGCAGAAAAAGCTCACGGCAGATGAGACGGCCAAGATCAACGCCCAGCTCAAAAAGGAGGCGGGCATCCGCGAGTCGGTCCGTCAATTAGAGTCAAGATTACTTCGTGGCATCGGCATTATCCAAAGTCTTGCCACAGGGCCGCCGACCGAAGCCATTCTCTGGATGGGACCAGCCGTCAAGGCCCTCCTGAATGTGATTGATGCAGGTGCCAGCCTACTTACTGGCGAGGCCGCTGCCTTTGCTTACCTGGCTTGCGCTGAGCGATCGACGAACCGTCTTGGTCCTATGAAGCCTTTTATTGGAATCGCAACCCTGCGTGCTCGTGGCGCTACTGCGCTCCCCGATGAGTACAAGCAGGAATCTGTGGATGACCTTGTCACCAGAGTGCTCTATCGTTTGCGTTTTGCCGGCGAGCAACGGCCTTTTGACCCAGTGTCGCTCATCTACACCCTTCCATTGGTTCTCACCGTTCTGGAAAGCGGCGGTTTCGGCTCGTCGCCAGATGACCGCGACGCCCAGCTTGTCCTCGCCTTGGAGTTTCTCGCCTTTCACACGGATACGTGCGAGGAGCCGGCAACCCCTCGGCTCGAAGTCTTGTCCTCGCTGATTACGTCAATGCAGCGATATACGCAGCATTACAAAATCGTCAAAGACTGCTTTGCGGATATGTGCCGATGCGTTGCGCCCAACATCACTCCCGAGGAGATTGCTGTTCTGGCCAGGGGGTCCATCGTTCCCCAGGTTAGCGTTAGGACCACGGTGTTGCAAACAATCAGCGCCGAGGTCGATATGAGCGATTTGGAGTTTTCTGATGAGATTTGGTTGGCGTGTCACGACGACGTTGATGAAAATGCAGAGCTTGGTCGGGAAGTCTGGGAGGAAAGCAACTTTACTGTGTCACCCGAGGTTCCGGCTAAGATGCTTCCCTACTTGGGCAGCACTGACGGTCAACTTAGAAGGGCCGCTGCCAGGTCATTGGCAGAGGCATGCAGCGCCCACAGCTCCACCCTAGAGCCGATTTTGGAGAGCCTCAAGACATCCTACGTCGAATTTGCGAAACCGCGAGTTCCTCAGTTGGATGAATACGGCATGCCCAAGAAGACAAATCTTGCGGATCCGTGGGAATCGCGTCATGGCATAGGTTCCGCCCTGAAGGAGCTGACGCCGCACATGGAGAAACAGCAACTAGATCCCTTCTTTGGGTTCCTCATTGAAAGTGGACCGCTGGGCGACCAAAACGCAGACGTCCGCAGCGAGATGCTCGGCGCCGCTATCCAAGCCATCGATATCCATGGAAAGAGCATGGTTGACAAGCTGATGAAGATGTTTGAGCGCACACTCGAGGGCCCGGACAAGAACACGGAGGCGTCGGACCGCGTCAACGAAGCCGTAATCATCATGTATGGCGCACTCGCCCGTCATTTGCAACCGGGCGATTCAAAGCTCCCAGTTGTGATTGAGAGACTGCTGGCGACTCTGAGTACGCCGTCAGAGACGGTCCAGTACGCCATCGCCGAATGCCTGCCGCCCCTTGTTCAGACGTACGGTGACAAATCGTCCAAGTACTTCCAGCAGGTGCTCGAGACACTGATGACCTCCAAGAAGTATGCTGAGCAACGAGGCGCTGCCTACGGCCTGGCCGGACTGGTTCAAGGTCGTGGTGTCTCGTCTCTGAAGGAACAGCGTATCATGATGACGCTCAGAGGAGCCATGGAAAACAAAAAGGAGGCAAACCAGCGAGAAGCTGCTCTACTTGCATACGAACTTCTCTCGACAATTCTCGGCCGACTTTTCGAGCCATACGTCATCCAGATTGTCCCCCAGCTCTTGACTGGCTTCGGTGATGGGAACGCCAACGTGCGCGATTCGTGTCTGGCTGCGGCGAAAGCCTGCTTCGGCAAGCTCAGCTCTTACGGCGTCAAGAAGATCTTGCCGACCCTGTTGGATGGTTTAGACGACCAACAGTGGCGTAGCAAGAAGGGGGCCTGTGATTTGCTGGGAGCTATGGCTTATCTGGACCCTCACCAGCTTGCCCAGAGCCTACCCGACATTATTCCTCCCCTGACGGGTGTTCTCAACGACAGTCACAAGGAAGTCCGTTCTGCTGCCAACAAGAGCTTGAAGAGATTTGGCGAGGTCATCAGCAACCCGGAGATCAAGAGCCTTGTCGATATCCTTCTGAAAGCCCTCAGCGACCCAACCAAATACACCGACGAGGCCCTAGATTCGTTGATTAAGGTGCAATTCGTCCACTATTTAGACGCACCTTCCCTTGCCTTGGTCACCAGGATTCTTCAGCGCGGCCTGGGCGACCGATCAAACACCAAGCGCAAGGCGGCTCAAGTCATTGGCAGTCTTGCGCATCTTACAGAGCGCAAGGATCTGGTGTCTCATCTACCAGTTCTTGTGGCAGGACTTAAGCTTGCCATTGTCGATCCGGTTCCCACCACTCGCGCCACGGCGTCGAGGGCCTTGGGTTCTTTGGTGGAGAAACTAGGCGAGGATGCTTTGCCAGATCTCATCCCGGGTCTCATGCAGACCCTCAAGGCAGACAACGGCGCCGGCGACCGTCTTGGCTCTGCCCAGGCCCTCAGCGAGGTGCTCGCAGGCTTGGGAACAACCAGACTGGAGGAAACCCTCCCGACCATCCTACAAAATGTGGAGTCGTCCAAGCCAGCTGTCCGCGAAGGCTTCATGTCGCTCTTCATCTTCCTTCCCGTCTGCTTCGGCAACAGCTTTGCAACCTATCTCGGCAGAATCATCCCACCTATTCTCTCCGGCCTTGCTGACGATGTCGAGTCGATCCGCGAGACTGCTCTTCGTGCTGGTCGCCTCCTTGTCAAGAATTTTGCTGTGCGGGCGGTCGATCTTCTGCTCCCTGAGCTTGAACGCGGTTTAGCCGATGACAGCTACCGTATCCGTCTCAGCTCCGTCGAGCTAGTCGGCGACTTGCTATTCAATCTCACGGGCATCAGTGGCAAGGCAGAAGACGACGAGGATGATGAGGAGAGCGCCAAGGAAGCAGGAGCCTCCCTTCGCGAAGCCCTCGGAGAGGACAAGAGGAACAAGATTCTCTCTGCTCTCTATGTATGCCGGTGCGATACAGCTGGCGCTGTCCGCTCCGCCGCCATCAGTGTCTGGAAGGCGCTGGTTTCCAGTCCTCGCACCCTGAAGGAGTTGGTGCCAACCCTCACTCAGTTGATCATTCGCCGCTTGGGCAGCTCCAATATGGAACACAAGGTCATCGCTAGCAACGCTCTCGGCGAGTTGATTCGCAAGGCCGGTGACGGCGTTCTGTCCACGCTGCTGCCGACCCTCGAGGAGGGCTTGCAGACTACCATAGATACAGACGCGAAGCAAGGTATCTGCCTTGCACTCAAGGAACTCATTTCATCCGCGTCCGAGGAGGCCTTGGAAGACCACGAGAAGACGCTCATATCCGTCGTCAGGACAGCGCTTACTGACTCGGATGGCGACGTCAGGGAAGCCGCCGCGGAAGCTTTCGACTCGCTGCAGCAGATTCTTGGCAAGAAAGCCGTGGACCAGGTTCTCCCATACCTTCTCAACCTCCTCCGGTCCGAAGAACATGCAGACAACGCATTGTCGGCACTGCTCACCCTACTCACCGAAACCACTCGCTCTAACATCATTCTTCCAAACCTCATCCCCACGCTCATCACCCCTCCTATATCTGCATTCAATGCCAAGGCCCTCGCTTCCCTCTCTCGGGTTGCCGGCGCTGCTATGAACCGCCGCCTGCCCAACATCATCAACTCTTTGATGGACAACATCATCAACTGCGAGGACCCGGCTTTGAGAGTGGACCTCGAGAACTCCTTTGATACTGTGATTCTATCTATCGATGAGTACGACGGACTGAACACAGTCATGAACGTCTTGCTACAGCTCACCAAGCACGACGACCACCGCAGACGTGCTGCCACCGCTCAGCATTTGGCTCAGTTCTTCGCATCGGCCGACGTAGACTACTCGCGGTACAACCAGGACATCGTTCGCTCACTGCTTATCTCCTTCGACGACAGAGATCAGATCGTGGTCAAGGCTGCTTGGACTGCACTCAGCGAATTCACCAAGAAACTCAAAAAGGAGGAGATGGAGAGTTTGGTCATCTCGACGAGGCAAGCTCTGCAACAGGTCGGCGTTGCCGGCGCGAACCTCCCAGGTTTCGAGCTTCCCAAGGGTATCAACGCGATCTTGCCGATCTTCCTGCAGGGCCTTATGAACGGCACTCCAGATCAGCGAACGCAGGCTGCACTTGGTATTTCTGACATTGTCGACCGAACGAGCGAGGCCTCCCTCAAGCCGTCTGTCACGCAGATCACAGGTCCACTTATTCGTGTCGTTTCCGAGAGATCCACTGAGGTCAAGTCCGCCATTTTGTTGACACTCAACAACCTCCTTGAAAAGATGCCCACGGCGTTGAAGCCTTTCCTACCCCAACTGCAACGCACGTTTGCCAAGTCTCTTGCCGACACGTCGAGTGAGGTGCTTCGCGCCCGCGCGGCGAAAGCCTTGGGCACACTCATCAGATACACGCCGCGCATCGATCCATTGATTGCCGAGTTGGTCACAGGATGCAAGACTTCGGATCCAGGGGTTAAGACAGCCATGCTCAGCGCGCTGTACGAGGTGATTAGCAAAGCCGGTGCCAACATGGGCGAGACCTCGCGTGCTGCCGTGCTAGGCCTAATCGATATGGATACGGATGAAAAGGACGATGCAATGATCATCACCAACGCCAAGCTGCTCGGCGCACTGATCAAGAACGTGCCCGACGAAGCTGCGAACGGGCTGCTGAAGAATCGGGTAGTCGCCAATCACTGGAGCTACCCTTCGGCACTGGCCCTCAATGCGGTACTAGTTGAGTCGCCGAGAAGCCTTCTAGAGAGCTCACTGGCAGATGACTTGCCCGATTTGCTCTGCCAGGGCATGTTAAGCAAACACGTAAGCAGACAGCCTCGGTGTGATGTCGAAGTCGAATCTAACAATTTGTTGCAGCCGTACATCGCCGACAACCTGATACTGGCGACGGGCAAATATTTGCTATCAGACTCAAACAAGACCTTTGACTCGAACAAGAAGATTTTCGAGACACTAGCCAGCATCATCCAGCCCGGAAGCTCCGTTGACTCGCGCCGGCTGGCGTTGGTGATCGTTCGGACCATGAGCCGCATCAACATGGACATAGTCCGGCCTCACGTGCCGATCCTCGCGGGGCCCATTTTTGCCGGTGTCAGGGACCCCGTTATTCCCGTCAAGCTGGCCGCAGAGGCAGCTTTTGTGGCGCTGTTTAACGTAGCAGACGACGAGAGCAAGGTGTTTGACAAGTACATGGAGGGTGCCAGCTTACCGCCCAACACTAAGAGGACCATGCATGACTACTTCAAACGCGTCACTCTACGACTGGGCGCTCAGGTGCGGGAGCGCAGAGATGCAGAGGGCGGGCAAGGAGGATTGGGCCTGTCAAATGATGAGGTCGAAGACGAAAAGGAAATTTGGAGCGTGGGCAAGCTCGACGTTGGCGACGATGTGTTTAGCAAAAGCTAGTTACTTAGATCTAGGAAAGGTCGAACGGTCGAGGAAGGACGGCGAAATTATAGAGAAAAGAATCAAACTCATTACTTCGCGTCATACATAGCTGGTCCAAATAGCATGGAATGGCCATTTTCATAGTCGCAGTAACCCCATGACCCGATCCGATACCTGGCGCAGCTTGTGAGACATTCCCGCCATCCTTCTACACTGGAAGGATACAGCACATCCGCTAGGTACATACCTAGGTACCTTACTTGTCAGGGGAAAATTACACTGTAGGAACCTGAAGACAGCGGCTGTGGACCTATGGAGGTCTGTGGACCTGATCGCACAAGTGGACCTGACCTACCTACCTACCTAGGTACCTGAGGTACGGTCACCTACACTGTAGGTAGGTAGGGTCCCTTGGGTAAGGTACTTACGCAGGTACCTTCAGGTACCTAGGCACCTACTAATAAATAGTATCCGTACACATGTAGGGGGCAATGGAAGAGAGAGGGCGGGGCATGGAGGTTTGCGGACGACCGAATGTGTGTCGTCTTGCACGTGACACCAGCTCAACACCGATCTATTGAGAGCCCTCGCTTAGGCACAACGCCCGGACCTCTATCTGCCCCCACTCACCGCAGCCCACAACCTCCGATTACGAACGTTCGCCTTCTTGAGAAAATTCGTCCGCCGAAACCCCTCTCAGTTTTCAACATCTCGACTCCCCCGGTAGGTACGACCATCGACTAGGACAACATTCAAGATGTAAGTAACCTCGACATCGCCGCCGCCGCCGCCACCCTTTCAAGCCGATTCCAACGCGATTTCCGTCGTCTTCTGCACCGGGCATGTCGACGTCACGCCGCCGCGGCGCCCGGTACCTGCGGAGACGACAAACCGACCTCTCGATAATTGGGATTGGGCTGGGAAGGATGGAACGGTTTACTATCAACATCATGTCCAAAGGCTGATTCCGATTGCTTGTTGCAGGGTCAATCTGCGAACTCAGAAGCGCCTGGCCGCGTCGGTCATTGGCTGCGGCCAGCGCAAGATCTGGCTGGACCCCAACGAGGTCAACGAGATCTCCAACGCCAACTCCCGCCAGACCATCCGCAAGCTCGTCGCCGATGGACTCATCATCCGCAAGCCCGTCACCATGCACTCGAGGTCCCGCGCTCGTGAGCTGAACCTGGCTCGCCGCATCGGCCGTCACCGCGGCTTCGGTAAGCGCAAGGGTACCGCCGAGGCTCGTATGCCCAGGTTTGTAACACCGCCCCTGACATCTGCCCCCGGTGACGGTCTGCTCTTGAGCCGTTGAGCGATGCTGCTCTCCGATCATAGCATAACGACGCGTTTCCTCGTGCGCCTGCATGCTAACGCCTCTACAGCCAAGTCCTCTGGATGCGCCGCCTTCGTGTCCTTCGCCGTCTCCTGGTCAAGTACCGCGCCTCCGGCAAGATCGACAAGCACCTGTACCACGAGCTTTACCACCTCAGCAAGGGTAACACCTTCAAGCACAAGCGTGCTCTCGTGGAGCACGTAAGTTGACAATCCCACTTCAGCGTACGACACCGAGACCATGATCATGAGCTAACGTGCATCCCACTCTCCAGATTCACCGTGCCAAGGCCGAGAAGGCTCGCGAGAGGGCTCTGAAGGACGAGATGGACGCCAAGCGTGCGAAGACCAAGGCCGCCCGCGAGCGTAAGCAGGAGAGAGCGGCGGCGAAGAGGAACGCTCTGCTGGGTGAGGGTGAGGAGGAGACCAAATAGATGACTACATCTCGATCTCGGTCCTCAGGCGGCTGCATTCGGAGTCATCGGGTTGGGTCTTCTTTTTTTACGTCCTACTGGTCCTAATGTCGCAGCAGGGCTTTGGCATGTAGCATTGAAAAATGGAAATCGATGACATGGCAAAAACGGGCATGAAAAATGAGCAGCAGCAATCGTTACCTGGTTTATATTTGAGGGTCTTATTTTTTGGTTTCTACGTGCCGACGACAAATGGGCAGGTTTTTCTCAATGTGCCAATCAAGGGATGTCGCGGCACCCTGATGTGAAGTCCCTCCATGACAGACGGTCCCGTCAATAGTGTTGGATCATTTAATGTTGATGCGGGCATTGTCAACGCCCGCCGTTTGGATGACGCCATTGGATCATACCCACGATCTCGGTTGGGCGGGCTATGCTAACAGGAGGCTGGATAGAGCGTTCTTACCCACTGTAGGTACTCGGGTCTGGCACAGCCTTCACCGTATCTGTCGGAAGGGCATTATCCAGGGGTGGTGAGCCCCTTCCAGAGCGGCCGGCCATTGTGAGTGCGACGAGATACATTTGGCACGCTGGCGGCCGGGCTGCTAATTATTGTCAGGATAAAGAGGCCGTTTTATTCTGTCCCGAACCCCTGGAATGTTGGGTTTGCCTGGGTAAATACTAAAGGGTAGCCACGATCAGGCCATTGACCGAAGGTCAGGCGCACGAGTGCCTTCTCATACAGAGTAACTAGGTATGCTAGGACCGTGTGCTCCGATGGCAGTGCACCGCCAGGAACCTAATGGAACTGGAATATTCGGACAAAAAGCTATGGACTGATCGACGCCACTTGGCGAAGACCTTTCGAGACGCCGACAGACGCGACACAACTACAACTTGGATCAGATGGTTTCAGATTGCCCCTCTCAAGGTGGTGAGGTGTGCTGGGACATTTCAGTATGCACCCGCGGAAGCGGAAGAGCTGATATGTGGAAGAAAGCGTGCTCGTCATCTCCAATTTAGTTGTGTAGGGAACAAACTTTGTCTGCTCGCGCGTGCGGCCAAGACAGCGGTATATAAGGGGCGGAGACAAGTGCCTGAGGCACGATACTGATTACGTAATGTCGCTATTACAAAGTGCCATATACATCTAATAAGAAATACCTAGGTAGCCTAGGTATTTCTCTAACTAATTAATTTACTGTAAACTTACTCATAATTGTAGTAAGCTTGAGATGCTCTTTGGTAGTATGGATAAATTAATCCTTTTTTCAAGATCCTTTGTAGTGGTCTGGCAGTTCTTCTAGTCCATGTCAGCAGCACGAGCTCGGAAGTTGAAGCCGGCAGCTACCGCTGCGTGAGCACGTACAGTCGCGAGCGGCTCGGGTTAGATACCGCTGGATACCGGGTAAGCTACCGAGAGGTGGGCGCCCGCTGCCCGCTTATACCCCAGGTTCCCGGCGCTTTATGTACCGCCTCCCCCACTGATCTTGCGCTCATAATACCTTCCGTGACTTGGTCGCTGGCGCAACCCGCTGCGTCATCAACGTCTGGAACTCATCGTCTTGCCTGTTCATACGGCCTCCTCGACGCTGTCACGACAACACTTAATTGACCTTTCGGGTTCAGGATCTCTCGCTTGCCGCAGCCATGTCTCTTCCGGTCTTTCGCGGCGCACTTCGCGTACTTCGTTGCCTACCGCGAGGAGTAGCCTCAGCAGGGCTGCCGCGCGCCAGTAGAATGGGAAGATACATCTCGACGACCAGCTTGGAGGGCCAACAACAGGTGCGTCGTGCCACTATTCCACGCCTCTGTTGAATTTTCTTGAAGTATTATTGTCGTTTGCTAACTCTGGCTACCACAAAGCTGCTGTCGGCTTCTTTGCAGCAGGCCGATCCAGTGGTCTTTGATATCATCGAAAAGGTACGAAATTGGGATCCACTGTACCACCTCGTCCCGGCAGCAACCTTCTTACCCATGACACTTAACATTGCTACACCACCTTCGTGACTCTCCAATTGAATTCGAACCACTGACGTTTTGACATAGGAGAAAAATAGGCAGAAGCACTTCATTAATCTCATTCCCTCAGAGAACTTTACATCACAGGCTGTCCTTGATGCTCTGGGAAGTGTCATGCAAAGTGGGCACAAGCCTCAACTACTCTCCTAGCCGGGACATGAGCTGACCCCGTTGATCAGACAAATACTCCGAGGGATACCCTGGCGCAAGATACTATGGTGGAAACGAGTTCATCGACCAAGCAGAGCGTCTGTGCCAGCAAAGAGCCCTCGAGGCCTTCGGTCTGGATGCGAAGCAATGGGGTGTCAATGTTCAAGGTGCGAATGTTCACTGTCTTATATGCTCTGCGAGCGATTTCCCATCTCATCTGCTGACTTGCGGGGGACAAAGCACTCTCCGGGGCTCCCGCCAACCTATACGTCTATTCTGCGTTGATGGACACCCATGACCGTCTGATGGGCCTGGATCTTCCGCACGGTGGTCACCTTTCTCACGGATACCAGACGCCCACCAAGAAAATTTCATCCATCTCCAAATATTTCGAAACGGTTCCTTACAGGCTTGATGAGATGACGGGGCAGATCGACTACAACAAGCTGGAGGAGTTGGCGCTGTTGTACCGACCCAAGGTTATTGTGGCGGGAGCCAGCGCTTACAGCAGGCTGATCGATTACAAGCGCATGCGAGAAATTTGCGACAAGGCCAACGCTTATCTCCTTGCCGACATGGCTCACATCTCTGGTCTCGTTGCTGCCGAGGTCATGCCCGGTCCCTTCGCCCATGCCGACATCGTTACTACAACTAGTCACAAAAGTTTGCGAGGCCCTCGCGGTGCCATGATCTTCTTCCGCAAGGGCGTGCGACGACAGAATCCCAAGAAGGAGGATGAGATGTACAACCTGGAGGGTCCCATCAATAGCTCTGTGTTCCCTGGCCACCAAGGAGGCCCCCATAATCACACCATCACAGCCTTAGCCGTGGCGCTGAAGCAGGCCCAGGCCCCGGAGTTTCGTGCCTACCAAACTCAGGTTTTGTCGAATGCGAAGGCGTTGGCACAAAGGCTCGGCGCCCCTAAGGAGAAGGGCGGTTTGGGATATAAGCTCGTGTCCGGCGGCACCGATAACCACCTCGTGTTGGCAGACCTGAAACCTCAGGGAATCGACGGCAGTCGCGTTGAGCGTGTCCTGGAGCTTGTTGGCGTTGCCGCTAATAAGAACACTGTCCCTGGCGACAAGTCGGCACTCGTACCAGGTGGGCTGCGCATGGGAACGCCAGCCATGACGACGAGGGGTTTCAGTGAGGAAGACTTCGGTCGGGTGGCTGACATTGTTGACCGCGCTGTCACTATCGCCATCAGGGTGGACAAGAGCGCAAAGAAGGCGGCTGAAGAAAAAGGGGAGAAGAAGCCCGGCCTGCTCAGGCACTTCATGGGCTATCTTGGCGATGGAGAAACGGACACTGAGATTGTCCAACTGCGATCTGAGGTGGCCGACTGGGTTGGCACATATCCCCTCCCATGGGATGCCCGCTCCTGAGTATTGATTTCTAATAGAAATGATGCTGCCGTTTTCTGCGTGTCCTAAGATCTTACGTGGGAGGGAACGATCAAACGTTTGCAAACCGCACAGGGTGCGTGTTCATTTTGCCCAGGCCTGCCTTTCTGTGTGTTCGTAATGACCTCGAGACTTTTCTCCGCAGACCCGAATGTTTCTGTGTCAAGGAAACCCACCAACAAGTCTTCCGTTCATTCTGAGATGCGGCAGTATTGCCTCATGACAGCACAGCGTGACATGGCATATGGTTCCGAGGGGAGAACAATGCCCTTCATCAACATTGACATTTATCGGGACGGCATAGTAGTAGTATGGCAGTTAAACTCGCTGTGGGTTCGAGGTCCGCTCAGAGCACAACGTTGAATGACCTACAATTTGGTCTACTCGTATGATCGAGAACTGAGGCTATGCCCCCCCTTTCTCAGCGTCTGGTCGTTTCTGGTAGTATCAAGCGTATTGCTTTCCAATTTTCTATTGAGTTTGATTCGGCTTATTCTTGCCACTGATTATGGTCAAATAGATCAACATACACCCTTCGACCTTCAACCCAGTTGTGACTCTCTCCCCACTGGGCCCACTGGGTTGATCTGAGCGACTTCCGCGCCATTTATGAGGAGATCTCGCCCAGCAAGGTCATCGTTGGTCCCCTGACCCTGACCCGTTGGTAGTATTCCTTCAGCTTTATGCGCGAGCTGAAAGAACTGATGCCATGTTCCTCGACTATGTGATGCAAAACCGGCCAAACAGCAAAATCCGCCAGCGAAACGGTCGATCCTGCAATGAAGTCGGCCTCTGCTGCGAATCCATCCCAGGGGGCTAGCTCTCTCTTGCAAAATTCCACCTCGAGCTGGCCCTTTCCGGTTTTCCGAAGTCGCCGCCAGTCATCGAGCAAAAGCAGGCCTTGCTGAAAGCGGCTCACGACCCTCGCCAAGTCGGGCTGCGATCGGCTTGTCGCGCCGGACTTGGCCGAGCCATATACGGCGTCCAAGTAGAGCATGATGGCCAGCTCTCCCTGGATGGTTGACTTGTCCGGGTCATTATCAACAAATCTAATTGGTGTGGTGTTGGCGGCCGATGTGTTGTCCTTGGGTCTCTGTTCTTCATCCTTCCAGTGGCGGGGGGAAGACATGTTCCCCTTGGCGTAAGATAATCCGTACTCCGCCAGCATCAATGTTATGCGCAAGTTGACGACAGGATCGTCTGAAAGGCATAGGCGAGGCGAGTTGCTCATGTGGAGGACGTCAAATCCCTGCCCGTAGTATCTGTTCCAATCGAACTCAGTGGAGTGATTCTCCTTGCCGAAAGCTTGTAACATCCCCACGGCCTCCGAGCTCTGCCCGTTTATAACTGCGTGAGCATCGTTCTTGGTCTTGCCGGTCGCGCCTTGGCCCCAGATCATGGTCCCATCGCGATCCAGAAACGTGCCAATGTGCCTGAACGTCAACGAAATTCGTCCGCCGGAGAAGGCCAGCTCGGCTGGAGTCTTTTCTCGATGCATCCTCTTGTCTTGTCTGATAGCGTGCAACCAGCGCATATTTGTCTGCAGGCCCATGCGGCACAAGGAGTTATGCGGTAACTTTGCGCGACAGGTCTTGCGTTGCTTTGGGTCCTCGCCAGAAGATGGCTCGGCGCTAGACGGGTTCTTTTCCGCCCTTTTAGACCTGAAAATCATCGTTCGTTCGGCTCCGAGACTGACGTTAGCAATATAAGATTCCTTCACAATATCCAAGGTCTTATCAGTGTGCTCGGAGATATAATCGGTGCCGTCGCGGTAGAATTGAATCAGAGCATGGTTTAGCGGATGCCCGAGCTGTTTTTCGATCTCGGCCTTAATCCTTAGCACTGCTGGTGAGAAAGGAAGAAGCGGTGGTGACTCGTCGGATGGGTGACGGTACACCGGCATGCTCCCATCGGACGCTACGTCGCCTTGAACAGCTACTAGACGAGGGACTTCTCCGCCCTGATGTGACATTCGCTGCCAGCGAACCTCATCCCTTACCGTCTCAAAAATGTCCTTGGCTAATGGTTCCGGGAGAACATTATGTATGACAGTGGTGTCCCCCTCACATAGCGGCTCTGGAGGCAACGTGTCCTTGCTTTTGCCGTCCATGGATCTCGGTGTCTTCGTTGAATCTGACATGTGATTGGCGCCCGTCACCGTCTCAGGCGTCGTCGTGCTGTCGTCGACCGCTGTCCTTATAGTTGAAAGCCCCTTTTGCACAAATTCCTGCTCTGGCGTGGGAGCATTAGAAGTCTCAGCGGCAATGTCGCAGAGCTGTATATCTTCGCTGGAAACTTCCTTGCTGGGCGAGTCATCACGAGTTGCTGGCTGTGGCGGTGGCTGAGTGCCGGGATCAACTTCCAAAATATCAGAGCCCGCATACTCTGGATCGTCAATGTGTTGATGGAGTCCGTGTCTCGAAGCCGATGAATGACTTCGACTGCGGAGTTTGAGCCCGGTCATGTATTCCTCGAGTGACTTGGCCGAGGAGCTGTCATCAGGGAATGGAAACTTGCGGACCCTGACTTCACCAATTTTCCGCGGCACAACAGGTGATGAAATGGGCGAGTGAGAAGCTGGACCAGCCTTGGATTCCAGCTTCTCGATAACTCCTGGGCTATCGTCAAGCTCACAGCCCGTTACGTCAATCAGGCTCCGTACAGCATTGCTCTGGCGGAGGTCTGAGATGTAACCGCAGCAGTCCTCGACGAGAGTGATGGAGTAAGCGTACTTGACAGCGTCGACGGCCGTGGCATAAACGCCGATATTGGCGAGAGACCCGCACAAAAAGAGCTTGGTGATGAACTTCGCGCGTAGCACCTGGAGCAACTGGCCGGACCTGAAAGCCGAGTAGTGCGACTTGATGAAAGTCATATCCCGCGGTGCAATTGCTTCCTTCACGGCGGCAGGGAATTGAGAACCAGGAGTGGCAGCGCAGACGATACGTGGGCCTGGTCGGCTGAGGAAGGCCTCGGGATCGGCGTCAATGTTCACTTCGTCATCCAGGGGGGCATTTCGACGACGAAGGCGGGAAGCCAGGATTGTAGGCTTTGGCGGGGCGTCTGTAGCCAAGATCTGCTCGGCAGCAGCGGCGCGAGGCTTTTCAAACTCGGTGCTGACCCAGATGATATCGCCAACCTTGCGGAAGGCTCTGACTAGCTCGAGAGTGTGACAGACGAGTTCTTCCCTGTTCGTGACGGGAAGTGCGCCATCGGCAGAAAGAAAGTCATTCTGGAAGTCTATAATCATCAAAGCCTTGCGCGTAGGCAGCTGAGGGAGAGCGCTTGTGTCGAAAGGGAACATCGCGGCGAAGGAAAGGGTCACGGCATCCGAGATAGCGGCATGTTGTGGGGGGCGGGGTCTCAGAGGGAATGCTGCCTAGGTAGATTCACTCCGATCCCGCTGGCGAGGCCGTGGTACAGGTAGGGAAGAAGATAAAAGTCCGTATTTGTAGGTGAAGAATGCTTAAGAAAACAAAAAACAAGAATACAAGCCTAAATATATACTATATATAGTATAGTAAGATTCTATTCTTATACTTATAGTAGTTAAATATAAAGAAAAATATACTAATTTTAATATTATAACTACTTTTACTATACTTATTTAAAAAAAGGTTTATTATTTTATAATAACTATAAAAATTAAAAAATTTTATATTAATAGTAGTTAGTATATATAGTTAAAATTAATTTAAGAACTTTTTAAAGATTTATACTATATATATATAGTTTAAGTATATAACTATAATTAGTTATAGTATTAGTATTTTTTAAGTTTCTTTATTAAAGTATATAATTTTTAAAAAATAACTATATTAATTATATAGTAATAATAGATAAATAACTAATATACTAAATTTAAATTATTTTAAAACTAATATTATATACTAAGTACTACTCTACTTAGGACTAGTACTAGTAGTTCTTAACCATTCACTTTCTTTACTTTTTTATAATCTTCTTAACATATAGAGAAGGCGCTCTTCCCCCTTTTGATTAGTGGAAGGTACACTCTACTAGACATCTTCGTGCTTACTGCGTAGGTAGACAAAACGCTGATCCCACACCGTGCCGTAACGCGACGCCTTCTGCACCGTCGAGATCTGAATACGAATCCCGCCCACTTTCATCGTGTGCTGCGTGTACGCATTGCACTCACTTACGGTTGCATCCCATCTAAATCCAACTTCCGCTCTCCTCCGCGATGTCATCCCCCATTTCGGCCGTGAGCCCGCGGAAGCGAACGTCGTCTGGCAATACCGTGGGATCGAACAGCAAACGCCAGAAGACAGGTCTTTCGCCATCCCCGACGCGAACGAGCAATAAATATGACGATTCAGAGCGATCGCAGCCCTCTGCTTCCAAAATCGCTATTCCTTCCCTAGACTACCAAGCCAAAAGTGGTCTCGAACGGAGCATAGGCCTGGCACTACAACATGTCGGCTTCGATGCCGCGACTCCCGAGGCTATGGAGAGTTTCTTGGGAACGGTAGAGAGCTGTGAGATCCCCACAGTGGCCAGGTACTACCGCGATGGGCACGCTGACCTCTTCCAGATGTGGCATCGTTTGTCGAGGATCTAAAGCGTGTCGCTTTCTCCGCCCGTCGCGAGCAACCAACTCCGGCCGATTTCGAGTCCGCAATGCAGCGCTTTACCCTCGGGACGAAAACCCTCAAGCCCCATGTCCGCCATCCCATACCAAAAGCCAAGCTAGACCCCAGCTACTTCAATCCTTTGGTAGAAGATCCCGACGCTTACACCACGCTGCCCCTCCTTGGAGAAGAGCTCAGCGGCAAGTCAGAGAAGGAAGCAAAGCCCTACATTCCTAAGTCATTCCCCGATTTCCCCAGCAA
Organism: Colletotrichum musae; assembly: GCA_027406025.1. Classification (NCBI taxonomy): domain Eukaryota; kingdom Fungi; phylum Ascomycota; class Sordariomycetes; order Glomerellales; family Glomerellaceae; genus Colletotrichum; species Colletotrichum musae. Next base: position 4,502,229 of record JANVYC010000007.1, read on the forward strand.
ACATACTTATAAGTATACACCCAAGGAAGATGATAGTGGGCGCGATCCCCAAAAGACAAGGGAGGAGGCGGCGAAGGCGTCAAAGCAAGGGGAGGAAGCTCTCCGAGGCTTGGTGCGGGCAGCTAAGATTCGGAAACAGAAGGAGGTCAGATCTTTATCGGAGCGCGACCCCATTACCAAGGAGCGATATTCACTTTGGGCTGCCGCTATGGAAGGTTTCGTCAAGAAGGAGGGCGGCTCGACAGGACAACTGGAAATCGCAGACCACAGCATGATTGTGAATTCGGACGCGCGCTACCTGCGGAGGGAGGTTCAACGACAGAGCAAGCGGGCCGCCGGCCAAGGCTAGGTAAGCAAGGCATGGGGGCAAAAGAGAAGTCGACAGAAATAGGTCGAAAGCGCCCAAGAGCGATTCGATCAAGTATTCGAGGGCTTGGTCAACGGGGAAATGGCTATCCAGGCCGGGTTTGAGCGCGCGAGAGTTATTCCTGCACCAATGAAAGCATTGAGCAAGGCGTTGGGTCCGGGTTGATGGTTCTCAAGGAAAGGTTGTGCTGTAATCACGGTAACAAGGTCTGTGAAGCCGACTTTTAGGAACCTACAACGTAGTAGATTTGCAAGGGATTGGTCGCCATTGGGTGTCCAACAATTCGGACAAACGCAGTCTCACGAAACAGGCGTGAGGACCCGAAGGCCAGCGGATCCAGGCACCACGTTAGGCAGCCTCGCCGCGTTGTGGCAGCAGCCGGCCCCCCCATTGGCCACAGCCCCACCTTCTCTGACGAGGCTGTCCTCCAGTGACTTTCCGGTACTTTTATTACTGGCTTTGCCCTACCCGACTTTTTCACCCACACAAAAAATCCGGATTTCAGGCAAGAGCACCAGGGTCAAAGGCTAACCTCAGAATCAACTCCAACCTTTTTCCCCTTCTTCTCACCACTCAATCGACCTGATTGCCTCAATTCCAAATGGCTGAGCAGTTGATTCTCAAGGGTACCCTCGAGGGCCACGTAAGTTACCATTTTCCCAATCGCCTGCTTGCCAGACGCACCATCAGTGTCTATGCCAGTTCGGGCGACATTTTCCACCACCTATCTTTGTTCTTGTTTCGATATTGGGTCTCGCAGCTGACCGCGACGCTTTCTGCAGAATGGCTGGGTCACCAGTCTGGCGACCTCCATGGAGAAGTACGAATGAACCCCCCGCCCCTCGACATTTGCCACGGCGCATTCGAGATCCGGAATCGAGCCGAGAGAGACGCGATGGTGATCGCAACCGTTTTTTGGCCTAGCCGCTAACTAGATGTCAGCCCGAACATGCTCCTGTCCGCCAGTCGTGACAAGACTCTGATCATCTGGAACCTCACGCGTGACGAGTCTCAGTACGGCTACCCCAAGCGCTCCCTCAAGGGCCACTCCCACATCGTCTCCGACTGCGTATGTTCCTTCGCCCGCTCCAGCAGGATAGTTTGAGACTACCGACGAGTCTCGACCGGTTGCTGGCAGTCTGGGGTCCTGCTGCTAACACGCAAGGGGCAGGTTATCTCGTCGGATGGCGCCTACGCCCTGTCTGCCTCGTGGGACAAGACGCTCCGCCTCTGGGAGCTCGCCACCGGCACCACCACCCGTCGCTTCGTCGGTCACACCAACGACGTTCTGTCCGTGTCCTTCTCCGCCGACAACCGACAGATCGTCTCCGGTTCCCGTGACCGTACCATCAAGCTGTGGAACACCCTTGGTGACTGCAAATACACCATCACCGAGAAGGGCCACTCTGAATGGGTCTCTTGCGTCCGCTTCAGCCCCAACCCCCAGAACCCCGTCATTGTCTCCTCTGGCTGGGACAAGCTCGTCAAGGTGAGTCGAATGCCCTGCTCCACCACGGACCTCTTTACACGATGCTTCGACATGATGTTTTGCAACAAAAGTATTTGCTACTTCAGAGCTTGTCTTTGACAGGCCATGAGACCACTATTCACCAATGCACTGATCTCGCATGTTTTCACCTCTTTTTATTCCTTTTCGGATGCTGCTTCTCGCCAGATCGATCGTACTAATGGCGAAAATCTCAGGTCTGGGAGCTCTCCACCTGCAAGCTGCAGACCGACCACATTGGCCACACCGGCTACATCAACACCGTCACCATCTCCCCCGATGGATCTCTCTGCGCTTCGGGTGGCAAGGACGGTACGACTATGCTCTGGGACCTTAACGAGTCCAAGCACCTCTACTCTCTTAACGCCAACGACGAGATTCACGCTCTCGTCTTCTCCCCCAACCGTTACTGGCTCTGTGCTGCCACTGCCAGCAGCATTATCATCTTCGACCTTGAGAAGAAGAGCAAGGTTGATGAGCTCAAGCCTGAGTTCACCGCTGTCGGCAAGAAGAGCCGCGAGCCTGAGTGCGTGAGCTTGGCCTGGAGCGCCGATGGCCAGACCTTGTTTGCCGGTTACACCGACAACATCATCCGTGCCTGGGGTGTCATGTCGAGAGCATAGAGGGCATGAAAGCTCTCTCTGTCTCTCTTCTGGGTTATGGGTGGTGATGGCGACTTGAGGTGGTGGAAGGGCTATGAGATGGTAGATCATGGCGGGCGTCCTAGGCTGGCTTCCTCGTTTGGTCTTTCGGGATGCGCAGGGTCAAATCGATTTGTGAAAAAGGGATGAGGGTGAGACTGCATTGCTGGCTATAGGTAGCCTACGAAAGGACTCTGGACATGAACCCACGTAACGCCCAAATCAAAAGATCCTAGCAAACTTCAAATACGCAATTTCTGAAGCGGACACCAGGTGACATACCAATGGCGTAATCCTAGACCAGCAATGCTGTTCGCGTAAATCATCTCTGAGGACGTATGATTCCATTAAATCCAATTGCGGTCCTCACTGAGAACGCTTTACCCACGGGCATTCCAGTATGAGCAACCCGCAGGCTCGGATCTGATCACTAGCGATCCATCATTGGCCTCCTCTGTTCAACTCGCCCCTTCCTGTCTGTGCGATCCCATCTTCTGCAAGTGTAGCGATGTATCTTGGACTTACGCCAACAGAGATTGCTTTGACTAGACAGTACTTCTTATACGGAGTAGCAGAGCAGGAGTCTTTAACAAGGAATTCATCGTCCGCCCCCGCCAGTTGCCCCACTCCTCCCGAAGGCCTGGATGCCGTCGCGGCCCGTGTCGACGACGGCGTAGTTGGGCATTCCGGCAGCCTGCAGGGCCCTGACAAGCTCCTCAGCGGCGGGTTTGAGGTTGTCATTTTAGCCAAGCCAACTGCCGTATCCAGCATCGAGGTATCCGACGACGTTGAGTAAGCTAAGGTTCTTGATGGCGTGAGTGACCTTCCCGCGGTGGCCCGCGGCCGAGTTTGACGGGCTTGTAGGTTGATATTGGTAGGCAGTTTTAGCAAAGATCTGGACTCGATAACGAGGGCAAAGGCAGTATTGAGGTGTGAGTTCAAGCTTGACGTGGTTGATATACTGCGATTTGCCCTTGGCCGGCTCAACGACCTTCAGCTTGCAGCTGTATGCCTAGAATGCGATCGCAGGGAACATTAGCAATGACTGGCTTAAGGCGTCGAATGTTGGAGATGGTATCACTGTCCAGTTAGATTCATGTACCACCATCACTATACACAAGGGGGGTGGGGAATCTCTCGGGATAACTAACATCTAGACAGAAGAGTCAACATCCGCAACGTAAAGAGTTTGATGTTTGAGAGTGCTTTCCATGCTAATTTCGGCGGCCTGGATCTCGGTCCGCAAACGATTTTGGAATGGAAAAGGTATTTCTAAAACAAGTTTGTCTTTCCGTTTAAAGACGTTTCGGGAGATCAAGTAGCGACGGCGTTGCGGGACTGTTCTTCAAGTGTAGCAGAGGGTGCGGCAAAGGCTCCAGGGTACAGAGCCGCCACAGCAGTGGAGGTGAACTCCGTGTTGACATAGAATCCCCTGCCGACAATGACGGATTTTCTTGATGGTAGATACACTCGTAACCTCGGGGGCCTCTACGCGATGCCAGGGCTCTTTGCAGAAACCGAGGGATGCGTGACAACAAGATCGCGGCCCAGACCGCCCCCAGCTCTCTGCAGAGGATACATCGCCAGCAACGTCAAACCAGCAGATTTTGCGTGTTTTCCGGCTGAAATATACATGAATTCGGGGAGTCGTTGACGATGAAGTTCGATAAGAGGACTGTGAACCCGCACCAATTCATCTTGAAAGTTATGGTTCTGGTTTATCCAATTCACGAATCCACGAGATCGTTCCCTCGTGTTGAAAGGTATGCTATATCGACAACTGATGATCGGCGAAGACCTGTAGAGGAAACAGCTTACACGTGGAATCGCTTTCAGCCTTTCCCTTACTATACAACCGGCGAGAGGTGCCCAACCTTAGTCAACCCGGTGGGGAGGACGTGTTTTGTTCGAAAGCAACGGCACCCATCATCACTTCGTGTTATTCATGCTCGGCCCTATTGCTTGATATTGGTGACGATTTGGTCCAAGAGGATAGTGAGAAGTCGAGACAAATGATGGTCGGAAAAGAGAATAATCAAGGGTTGCGTGTTACGACAACGACTGGAAGGCACGCGGGGGAAGCGTACTAGAACATATTGTGTGCTGTATCACAGGCTCTACCCGACTCATTTGTACCTGATGAGGTATTTTTCCGTTGTTGTTATATTTAACGCCACCGGACCCCCTACGAGAGCAAAAGGTGACCACGCCGGCACTGCCTCAACGCACGCTTATATACGAATACGAGTATAATACATATCCGTTCCATTTATGTACAGAGTCTTCCCGTGTTCTATATATCGCAACAGGGGGTGGCGATGAGTTAGGATCCTGCGATCGGAACATAGAGGAGACGACAACTCATAACCAAGTAGTAAACAAATCTTTTCACGTACACCGAGATCGTGGCATATTCGTGGCCAGAAGAAGTAGGCGTCTAGGCCTTCGGCTGCCACTCTCACTCGCTGCAGTCTAGACTAGCCGGCTGAGAGAAGATTGTGGTTCCATGAGCTCAGCGGCATGTCACCCACCCTCAATACAGCATTTCCAGCCTGAAAAAAAAGGCCTCGACGGGGTCCGTTCGGGCTCAGCTTTGAGGCATCATCGTTGCCTGATGACAACTTCAATATATGCCATTTTATGATTTCGGGCTCAGCTTATTTCAGATGAGGGACACCGAAGCCCGTCAAAGTGGTACCTACTTACTCGATCGTATTCGGTCGTCAGCAAAGCGCCTACCTTACCGAGGATGAGGAGAGAAGCAAACGGGGAATGATTCAACGAGACCGCCCTGGCCGCTGCCCGCTGCCCCGCCGGATAATACGATATCATCGTTTGTGCAAGGAAGTTGACATGATATGTTCCTTGTATTCTTGAGGCTTATGTTGCCATCTATGCTATACACCGAATGGGGACCACTAGCCCCCAACGACAACAGAAATGACCTTCGTACCGGTGTCCATCGTCGCCGTCTCGCTAGCATGCAAGGCACGCTTAGCAGTGAATGCACACGAGGCTTGCCGGCTTTTGGGGATACAGGCGATTTCAAATCAACGGCAAACCCCCGCCCCTCGTGTGATTTGCTGCCCAAAACCTTCCGCTAACGTATTATACTGTCCCAACAACGATGGATGTGGTAGGAACCGCTGAAGTCCAGTGTCATGTTGGCGGGTCCTGTTTTGCAGCATCAAGTGTTCCTCCTTACATAAAGGGGGGTAGAGAGAATGGGTAGCCGCCGTTCTTGATGCGGAACACGCTCAAAAGGAAGCTGTACATCAAGAACAAGACACCGCCCCAGGCCAGGACAGCGACCTGCTGCGTCTTTGAGTCGCCGATACGGGGCACCTTGACGGTGAGAGAAATGGCACAGAAAGCCAACACACCATCTGGGAGCTGTTAGTCTTGCTGAGCGCGGTTCTTCCAGTGAACAGAGGACAAACATATAGCAGCGACAATCTGAGTCTCCAGGCCAAATTGATTCTGGAAACCACCAGCAAAGTAGCTTATGCCACCACGACCATCTCCGGCAACGTAGGGGACCTTGCGGATATGGTTGAACATGTGTCCGCTGGTAAAGAGAAGGATGGCAATCAAGCTGACGGCAGCCCACAGGTTGCGGTTCTGAATGACGGGCAGTATGTACGGCGACGCGGTAACAGCAACGGTTCCGAGGCCGAGAATTATAGTAATAGACGAGATCCAGCGCATCCAGTTGATAGGACGCTTCACTGAAGGGTGAGGTCGACCATCGAGGTGCCGCGCGAGCCAACCGTGGACCTGTTCTGCGGACTGGGGTCTGGCTCTTGTCAGTCTCTTTATCTTCAGTCGCCCAATGCCATGCATTCCAACTTACCCGCTGGTGAAGTCGTATTGTAGAGGCTCCTGGGCAGGAACGGCATGAGGACCGACGGTAGGCTGAAAGAGAAGAAGGACGGGGGCCGTTTGGAGACCAAGCTGCAGCAGGCATGTTAGCTCGTCACGGTCATTTAAAATGATGACTTCGTGAGGGCACATAACCTACCGACATGAAAATCTCGCGACCGTCGGAGAAGTCTAGGGTGCCAAAGAGCATCCGAGACTCGCCCTGCTTGTCGCCCTTGGCCCAAGACTTTCCGAGGAGGTCCCATTCTGGCTGGAACTCTCTACACAACTGGCATCCAAAACGCGACTCGAGGGCAGTAAGAAGCACAGCAACGGTGTAGTCGCGAGGAGAAGCCGTCAGAGACTTGTAGGTGGTATCGGAAAGCTTCACAGGAGACGAGGTCAGGGCCTTGGCGTGGAAATCGCTGAACCGCTCCTCAGGGGTCTTCTTGGCCGCGAATGACCCAGCGGCCAGGAAAGCGGCGACCGCAACGGAACGAAGGAAACGCATGCTAGTGATTGTTGGCCAGACGCAGTAGATGTTAAATACTTATGTATCCGACTGTTGAAGCCGATTGGCCTGGGTTGTGAGGTAAAAGCGTCGTAGACTAGGCAGGTAGGTACGGCCTGAGTTGCGACAGGTTCGAAGCTTGAACTTGGTGAAATGGACAGCTCTCATCAGTGCTACAACCCACGAATGGTGTGGGTCCAACCGGGGAAGTGTGGCACAGCACGTGTAAAGGGATATAAAAGATAGCTATTTTATGCCTCTTTAGAAGTAACTAAGACAAATTATATAAGTATTAGTAGGGTATATACTATGTAAAAGTTCTATTGATATAAATTTAGCTTAGTCTTAGTTTTTAAAGTACTTTTTTATACTTTATAATACTTTTAATTTAATAAACTTTAAAATAAAGTTATAAATTATAATAATTTAATAGTATTACTATTATAGTAGTAGTTATTATATAAAAATCGTTAAAAAGTATAACTATTAATATATAGTATTTAAGTATTTATTTTAGAATCTTTACTTTAATAATAGTATAATAATTATTACTTTAAAAGTAATTTTATATTAAATACTTATAAAAAATCTAATAGTTATAAAAATAAAGTCTACTTTACTAATACATACTAAGTAGTATATTCTTTTTACTATGCTTAAGTAATATAATTTTAATAATACTCTCTTTAGGGCTTTCTAGTAATAGTATGTGCTAGGATCATCTATACCCACGCTCCCTTACACGCTAGGTAGGCGGCGGGGCTGTCACACCCCACTGTAAGGCAGGCTAGCCGGCTTGGGAATCATGTTTACACAGCTCACCATTATCCTCGTTCATCCAAACACTGTGCTTGTACCCCAACCTCGGCATCAACATCGCAGTCGCCATCGCCATCGCAATCGCCAATCCCAACATTACAGTTTGGGCATCACTATTCTCTTTCTTCATTAAAGAACATTCAGCATAGGTCGCAAACGGACGGTCTCGGGAAATTGTTTATCCTGTATTCTTTGGGGCAAGTCGACACGCTGACGCGGCAAAGCAACATCAACATATTTGCAATGCCTTGCAAAACGAGGAATATGGACTCGGAGGAGGTAAGGAAACGGCTATCACGATCGGTTTCATTCATTCCAGCAAATTTGCAGTCTAACGCTGTCTCCTGCAGAGGATGGCCGCGGCGCACGAACTCGAGATGAAGCATCAGCAACACACCCACCAGACCCAGATGATCATCAGGGACGAAGACACGCGGAGGCAAAGGGTCACAAAGCAGGTTCTCGTTGCTGACAACTCGGCACTACGCGAGCAGCTAGCTGAGAAGGATGCCTTGATTAACCACCTGGCGGACAAATACGACGAGACACGCGCCGAGCTCGACTCTGCCAATGCAGCAAGTCGCGACCAGCAGACACAGCTTAAGTTGCAAGCTAGGGATTTTTCCAATTTGAAGGTTGGTTGACGTCTTGAACTGACCCGAACCCGTCGTTCATCGTGGCTAATAGTACGTCAGGCAGAGCTCGAATCCCTCAACAGCATGTCCCAGGAGTCAACCAGAGTGCTCTCCGAGAAGCTGAGTCTCTCTCGGGAATTGACTACCCTGAAGCTCGAGCTGGAGCATTTGCGATCGCAAGTAGCTCATCAACAGGCTGCAATCGCTGAGAAACTTGCCCTGGAGCGCCAGCTTAACATGGTCGAGGTCGAATTAGCAGCAGAGAAACGAGCACGAGAACAGCAGACGGCATTGTCAGAAAGCAGCAAAGCGACCGAGGACGAGCTGAGACGTAAACTCAAGGAAGCCGAAAAATGCTCGATAGCAGAGAAGCAAGAAAAGGAAAACTTGCAGCAAGAACTAGAAGCTGCGACTTCCGCAGCGAGGCCGGGCCAGGTCAACCAAAAAGTCGAACAGTCGTTGACTAAAAGGTTGCGAGAGATGGAAAAGGTGACCCTGGCCGAGAAACAAGAAAAAGAGAGGATGCGTAAAGAGAGTGAGGTGGCCTTATCAGAAGCTCAGGCGCATCACGAGATGCTTGAACAACGTATTGACACGCTGAAGTCCAAGCTACGCAATACGCAAGAGGAACTGAAGGCTGTGCGTTCAGAATTGGTACACTCGCGTCCTGCCAAGGTCATGGCAGGCCCCGCCGCTCGGGCAGGCGGTTCTAAAGCACAAACCTCTCGCAAGCGGCGCGTCGAGGAGCTCTCCATGAACGATACGAGCATCGGAACACCGGACGATATCGCCCGAGGTAGACGCCCTCCTAAGAAGAAGGCTCTGGAACAGACCTTGGTCGGCGAGAAGTCGCTCTTCTCCATCACTCCTTTCTTGACCAAGAGCAAGACGCTCAGTGTCGACAATGCTGTCGCTGAAGAGGACGAAGATGATGAGGCCGATGTCAGTTACATACCTATGGCACATGCCCAGGCTCAGAAGGCCGCGACAATAGCCGAAGTTGAAGTCGAATCGGAAATCGAACGCGATGTTGTGGAGGACAGGATGGAAGAGCTTGAACCACCAGCCGCGACTTCCAAAGGTATCGCGGCCAAGGCAAAGAGCAAAACCAACGGAGGAGCCAAGAAAACGCGAGGCAGACCCAAGAAGGCGTTGGCTGAGGCGTCGCCCAACATGCCCACACAGATTGTGTCTGGCAACGGTGCGCCCAAGTCAAGCTCGCCGCTCGAACAGGTAGTTGAAGAACCCGCCGAAGAGCTAGAGAGTGTCTTGCCCGGGAAGGTTGTGGAGGCATCGGTATCGACAAGCAATGGCGTGCGCGAGACCGAGGTCAAGAAAAAGAAACGCAAGCTCGCCGGCGACGCCACCACCTTGTTTGACGACGATGGCGATGCCGGTGCCGATGCGACCAACGCCAAGCGGGCTGGCAAGGTCACGCATGGCGCCGGCCGTGGTCTCGGCAAGACGCACTTGACCATGGTACGTAATGCCGGTGCTTTTGGTAAGAGGACATTTTCGCCACTGAAAAAGGACAGGAGAGGTGTTGGCGCCAGTTTCCTGGCTTGAGAATTTTGATGGCCATGGCATAGTTGGCCAGCGAGGCGAAAGGCGCATTGAGATAGATTGGTTGCTTGGCGGCGTTCTGGACTTATCCCGCTGAATGAGGGTGTGCGGTACAACTATGATTGCTTTGAGTTTTGATTCAATAAAATAATTCGGGAACCCCAAGTACACTGCACGAGGAGAGGATGAATGCCGTGGGTGCTTGTCAATTATCCCACTAAAGTGGGATCAGGATTTCCCTGCTCCATGGTTCGAGCTCTGCGAGCTTGGGCCAATCGGTCCACAGAACCAGGAGGTAGTATGACAATTTGAGAAGCCGCGAAAGACAGGGAAGGTACCAGGCAAACTTCATTCAAGACAACAATCCATTTCAATGTGGGCGTGATCTGTTCCACAATAATGGAAACCGATGGCCGGGCATAGTTGTGAACGCACTACTAACTAGGTAACAAGCGCGATTGAGTCTCGCGTGGTTCTTGGTCACCTTGGTCGGTATATCCTCAACCAACCAAGCAATCGATTTGCCCCCGTCCCAATAACTTGCCCATCGTCGCCATGTCGACGGCAGCATGCACTACTCTGCTTGGGGCTGGAAAGCGAAGATTGCTATTGAATCCTTTGGCAGCATGCATATTACGCCGCTCGATCCTCGTAACACGCCAAACGCGCACTTCTTCGTCCAGCTCGCGATGGAAGATTAGGCAGGGGAAAGATATTTTCGCCCGCGAGGCCAAGGTTCAAGGGCTCAAGAGCAGGGCTGCCTTCAAACTTCTCGAGGTCTGCAACTTAGTGTTCCTAATTCAATCTCTCAATGATCCCAGGTTATTCCCACGGAGCTGATCAAGGAGCAGATGGACGCCAAATACAAACTTTTCCGCAAGGGACAGACCGTTGTGGATCTGGTGAGTGTGCCTCTTGTCGAGCCGATGATAGACGATCACAGCCAAAATACTGACATAAACCAGGGATACGCGCCAGGTAGCTGGTCACAGGTATGAATGTATCCTTGTTGTAGAATGGGCGAATTAGGCCGTGTGACGACAATACAGGTCGCCGCAGACCGAACCAAGCCTCACGGCCAGATCTTGGGCATCGACATCATCCCCGCCCAGCCACCGAAGGGCGTCTCTACTATCCAGGGCAACTTTCTTTCACCTGATGTTCAGGCCATGGTCAAGGAACACCTCGCTCGCGCTAAGAAACGACGCGTAATTCGGAAGCCGGCCTCAGTCCCCTCGTCTGATGGGGATGAGCCTGTTCTAACGTCTGCTGGCGGGAACGGCGTGACTGCCATTCTCGAGTACAAGCCAAGCTATATCGACATGGAGAGGGCGTCGCTAGAAGTATCCGAGACACCCGGGGTTGCTATGAAAGATACTGAGACCAACGACGGGAGGTTGGTGGACGTGAGTTAACCCTCCCCACTAAGGCCAAGTGGCGTTGAGATACAGTATTTGACCAGTTTTTGCATAGGTCGTACTGAGTGACATGTCAGCTCCTTGGGACCAAACCACAGGCTTCAACGTGAACACTCTTAGTAATCCATATCATAGGATGATGAACACGAGCGGAATTGCCTTTCGGGATCACGCCGGCAGTATGGTGGGGTTGACTGTCCCTTCTCATCATTGAGGCATTTGACACTTCGTGGCTGACAAGTTTTAGGATCTTTGCGAAGCCGCACTTCAATTCGCTAGCGACACCCTTAAGAAGGGCGGCCACTTCGTCTGCAAGTTTTACCAGGGCTCAGAAGATAGGATGTTTGAGAAAAAGCTCCGGGTTTTATTTGCCAAGGTCCATCGGGAGAAGCCCGAGTCGTCGCGCAGTGTAAGTACCTATGATCCGGGACTTGAACTTGGAACTGACTGTAACAGGACTCGAAAGAGGCATACTTCGTAGCTCTCAAGAGAAAAGGCGACGCCCAGACCCGCTGCGACGGAAACGAATAGAAGCGGCCGGGCTGCACAGCACTCAGTAGCGTTGAAGTGGACTGTCATGTAGTAATTCACAAGCCCGATGATAGTGCATTATTTGAGAAAAATCAAGCTTATAGCCGCCCTGAAGTTGCCACTTGACGCCATCCGAGTTCGTAGTCGTCAATTCTTTTTGGATACCTAAACACGCCAATACCATGCACAAAGTTCCCTGTAAAGCTCGATGTGTACCCATCACCGGCATCCCATAACTGTAATGGCATATCCGCCAACGCAGCCAGAGCGCGCACGACCAATCTGGAGAACAATGACGATCCCGAGAGCCGACACCACCAGCTCTTAAACCTTGAAACCGCGAGAGCGTCTGCGACCACGGGCGCGCTCGAACTTGCGGCCCTTGGACTCGACGTAGGGCTTCTGCAAAGTTTGTCAGAAAACAACAATTAAGATGACAGGATGGGGGGGGGGGGGGGGGGGGGGGGGGGGGATTCTGTACCTTGTGCTTGTGGGGGCCAAAGCCAAAGTGCTTGACAGCCTCACGGGCGTTCTTGGGGCCACGGAGGAGCAGGGTGTTGCTACCGGTGGGGGCACGAAGAGCAAGCTGGTCGAGGGTGATAGCCTCACCGCCAGCGGCAACAATGCGAGCACGGGCAGTAGAAGTGAAGCGGAGAGCCGCGACAGTGACCTTGGGAATGGTCAAGAGGCGGTTGTCGTCGGTGACGGTGCCGACAATGACGACGGTCTTCTTCTCATTGCCGTTCTTGATGTTGGCAGCAATGCGGGAGAGGGAGACGGGGGGGCGGTTAATGCGCGACATGAAAAGACGGCGCAGGATGACCTTGTTGAAGTTGGAGTCGGTGCGACCTATTTCAAGGAGACATGGTTAGCCATGGAACCTGAACCTCCGCTAGCCGACTGGCCAATGTTGTCCCTGTCGATTCCAAGCCACGCAGCAGGGTTGGGACAGCAACTTACGGGTCAGGAAGCGGTAAAGCTTCACCAAGACCTTGAGGTAGACATTGTCGCTCTTCGGAGCCTTGCGGTGCGTGCTGCGCACGTGGTGGCGGTCGAGATCAATACCTAAATAGAGGGTGAAGAGCCCATCGTCAGCCTTTTGGGTCCAGGCATGCTCTGAATGGGGCGGGAAGTCCATCATCCGCGGAGCCTAACGGTGGCATCTCCGATCCTGTACTCACCCTCGCGAGGCGAGAGAGGAAGGAGACAACACCGGGAGGTGGCAGGAGAGGTCCTTTGCGCGCGCCCAGTTCGCAGATTGGCAACGCAAGACCTCGTCCTCGAAGGAGGAGGGCTGCGGGCACAATCCACTCGCATGTAAAGGCTCAGATTGGGAATTCTTACGTACCCATCTTGTCGAAAGACTCACGAAGTTGGCTGTTTGAGTCGATGGGTGGCCGTGTTTGGTGTCGTCGTCGTCGTGTAGGTAGGAAAAGAGACGAAATTTCTCCAGAGTGGGCGGCCAGAAGAGTGCGCCGGTCGCGTTTGTGGGCGTTAGGGCATTTTTCCATCAGGCCTCAAGGCATCAACATCAACCTCTGGCTGAGAAAAATTACCTAAGCGCTGGCAAATGAATTTTAGATCAGCACACAACGCCACCAGGTACCTCTGTACCTACTTACCTACCCACCTACCACCAACCCCCTGAAAGAATGTAAGCGTGGTACTTTGACCCTATTAGTGCATTAGACGCAACGGTGTCATGGCAGATAGCGAATCTACGTTCTGGGTTATCGCATGGGCTATACTTTTTCCTGGGTGATACTGGGGAAAGAAGAGGTTTCTGCGTAAACATTCAGGGTGTGTATTGTAGGTATCTGAGCATTAAGTACTTAGGTACCTTGGTTCAATTCCCGAAGCAGAATCGTAAAAGTCAACTGGTGCTGCGGATCGGACTCCCTAGCATAAGTTCTTCTCTCTATCTCTGGAGCTACCTATTGCCGTAGCCGGCAGCCTTCCTCTGGGGCCGCTAAGTGAGTCGGTCTTGCAATGCCTTAATGGGGGCACTCCAACGGCGTTTGGCCCGTCTCCCGAGGGCTCGAAGTACATTGGTCTTTCGTTTAATAAATTATAGAAACAGTGATGAATGGAATGCCGGTCGTCAGGACGCAGCCCGGGAGGCAGCATCTCTGCCTCGTCGTGGTGTGGAAGCCACTGTCTGTCTAGTTGTTACCGTTATACTCAAAACCGAGTGTGATGAATCCTCCAGCCTGTCCTCTCTCGAGCTGTTACTTGGTGTGCGTGCTGATTTCTCACATAGTCGCCTCGGAGGTACCGTCAGGTCTCAGAGAGACCAAAAAGTCGCGAGACAGTTCGAAGCTGAGCCAGCTCGACGCCATACTCGGCGCAACCTTGAGGAGGTTGGGTACGATACCCTTGTAGAGGCCCTTGAGACCTTCCTGGGCAACAATAACCTTGACAGCATCGGTGATAGACTTGTACTGATAGCCCATGCCCGTCATGGTGTTGATCTGGAACCTTCGACGCAGGACGTCGCTAGGCGACATCAGCATGAGGAGCAACACACGGCTTTTCCCACCAAACCACTTACAAGGGGTAGGTGCACGTCTGGGCGACTGCGCCAGAGACTGCGCCAGCCAACAGCTTTCTGACTGCACTGGGATTTTTGTCACCCTCGGGGGTCAGATACGTGCGCGCCCATTCGTAGACCATGAAGTTGAGACCAACCTGGATCAGATAGTTAGCAAAGCTAGGTATTTATTTCAAGAGCAACATACGTAGGGAGCAACACCAGCCACAGTCGGGATGATGCCCCGATAGAGAGCAGAGACTCCGCCCTCAGTCTTGTACATCTTGGCCATGGTTGCCCACATTCCAGGCAGCTCCTTGGGCCTAGCACCAAGCTCAGCAAAAGAGGCGGATTGAATGGACAAACGGGTTCGGACAATATCCAAGGGGTAGGTGAAGAAAACAGATGTGATACCAGCGATGCCACCGCAGGTCAGACGGGCAATTGATGACAGGTCCGCACCTGGATGCTTCTCAAAGAAGTTCTAAGGGCAATTAGCTCAGGTTTCATGCATACAGGCTCCTCCAAGAAGGCGGGGAGAGCCTTCATCGCTAGCACCAAGCACAGCAAAGACGAATGGGTGCTCACCCTCTTATAGAAGTTGTAACTGCCAAACTGGACAGCTGAGTACGGCACAATGCGAACACAATTGGTTCCATTGCCTCGCATAAAGCCCCTCCAGCCTTCCTCCCTCCACATCTTAGCCAGACCCTGGCCAACAGACAGCTTGTATGCTTCTCGTCCAACACTCTGTACTTGGAACAAGATCTTGAGGCGCTCAAGTGGCGACACCACAGTTCGAGAAACAGCTCCAGCGACACCTCCAGCACAGAAGGCTGCAACCACAGGCTGAGAAAATGTTTCATACACACGGGTTAGGCTGGTAGCTGCAGGTGTGTCGGCAGCAGCAGCAGGCACTGCTGTGTTGTCTGGAGACTACAAGGATGAGGTGTCAGTCAGCATGGGTCTTGGGTGGTTGCCTCTACCCAGGTTGAAGTAGAAGCTTTGCCGGTAGGTGTTGGTTGAGTGGGAGAATACTCACGGGCGACATAACTGCAGACTATGGTGAACAAGCAGTGCAGACTTCAACAAGCACACTAGCCTAGGCAACAAATGACCACACTGCTGAACCTCCAAAGCCGGCGTTTTGCTATGGCGTTGCTTGCATTTAAGGCTTTGGAGGTTGTTCTCTAAGCTGAGCTGGTTGGGGAAAGTTTTTGTAACTCTTGTAAAAAGGACAAAGCAGAGGGCAGAGGTGAAATATGTTTGAGAAATAACCCAGGTTTGTCTAGGGGAAGCTCAAGGACAGCAGTGGAAACATACTCCAATGTGTATTCGAGATAGGATATCAAGCCTGGAGTTTCAAAGATCGTTGTGTCGTGCAATCAAGCTGAGTGAAGGACGCCCAGTGACCAACTAGGTAGTTGTCGGTATCGCGGGGGGGTTTTTTTTTTTCTCGGGTGCCGGAGGTGGTCGCCAAGGCAGTTAAGTTGTCATGTGCCGCGGCTGATTCGTGGACAGGTTTGATGGCCACGAAAGGGTAGGGAGGCGAGAGTCTAGAGCTCGACTGGCGCTGGTGCTAGATTCCTCGGAAATCCTCGATACTCGATAGGCAGCCGCTTGATTGATTCTGCGTGCCGAGGGGATCGTGCCGACGAGCGCGCGAGATAGGAGGGTGCCGGAGAGAGCACGTCGGACCAAGGCAGAAAGGAGGCTAAAGTCGCTAAATGCTGTTTTGACCACACAATTCTGAGTAGGTACACAGCCGATGAACTAAGCCGCGCACGCGGAAGGAAGTTTGGCTGTTACGTTGCGGCAGTCAAGAAGGGAACGGAGGGAGGTTGCGCAGAAAAGCAACCAGCGGATCGAGTAAAAGCGGACGCGGACGCGGGCGTGGTGGTGGTTGACGCAGCTTAGAACCGCAGCGAGATACGGTCACAGTCGCGGATCAACATCTATTACTATTACTACGTAGGTACCTGCCCACGCGGGTTAGCTTAGATAATTCTAAAACCATATAGTAGTTCTCCTACATACATAACTATACAGAGTATAAACTATAATACTATCTTATACTTATTATATTAGTTTTAAATATATTATTATTATTATTAAAGTTATATTTTATAATTTAGTAAAAGTTTAATTTTTTATTATTATAAAGTACTATTTTTAATATTATAAAGTAAGTTATAATAAATAAAGATATTTAATAAATAAAACTATATATAGTAGTTTATAAATTATTTAATATATAGTCTTAATAAATATATATAAAAATTATATATTATATAATAGTATAATAAAATAAAAGTACTTACTAAAGTATATTTAATAAGTTTAATACTTTAAGTATATATATATATATATATATTAATACTATTAAATTTTAAGAATCTTAATAGATCTTTAAATTAATTAAGTAATACTCTATATAGTAGATATATATAGTAGTAGACACAAGGTTCTAATAAAACCTACATTCAATTTCTAGACTAAGAATTGATACACAGTGAAATGGCCGCCTGCCACAGTGTTCGTCGTCTGGGGCATTTTTGGGAAGTCTCGCCGATTGGCGACTCTCCGGCGTGCATGCTAACTGTCGAGGGCTGCTAACGTCGAGAAGTACGGCTCTCTCGATTGTTGAGCGTGGAACCGATTCGGTCGCGTCGAGTCTAAAAAAATAAAACATGAAAGCTCCCAGAAGGTGAGGACACCTTGCGGATCCAGGATCAACAGATGAGCGAAGGACCGAGTGAAAAACAGAATAACTTTTTGGCACAGCCGTGCGCAACCCGACGAGAAGAACTGTCAAGTATACTTATCACTCTGCGACGTCGAGGTCGTCATGAGCAGGAGGAGGGCTGTCAAGGGCTGGTCATGTCATGACCGTCAGCTCGTGCGCCGTAACTAGCATCGCAGTGGTGC
The DNA here is from genome assembly GCA_027406025.1 of Colletotrichum musae. Classification (NCBI taxonomy): domain Eukaryota; kingdom Fungi; phylum Ascomycota; class Sordariomycetes; order Glomerellales; family Glomerellaceae; genus Colletotrichum; species Colletotrichum musae. Next base: position 4,519,540 of record JANVYC010000007.1, read on the forward strand.
ACATACCTTTGCGTTCGTCGCCGTTAGCACCGTTTTCACGATGCTCACGATCGTCACGGTCGTCCTTGAGGTCCCGGTCGCTACACACGAGACGGTTAGTATTCCCTGTTTTCTTCGGTGGCGTGTTGAGGCACGAACCGTCGGTCAGGACTACGAGAGCGATCGCGGGTGTCACGGCGGTCGCGGTCGTAGTCGCGGTCGCGGTCACGGCGGTCGTCCTTCCTAGGGGAGTAATCGCGGGTGCTGCGGCGAGGAGAGGGCGAACGGCCACGGCGGGGGGACGAACGGCGAGGCGCGCGCTCGCGGTCCCGGCCGGAGTCGAAACGCCAGGACGCGGAAGGGGGGGTACGGGCCCACTGCAAGGCTGTCAGAGCGCAATCGGCGGGTGAGGCTGATGTCGAGACCATCTCACCTCAATCTTCAGGATGTCATCGCGGCCAATGCGCTTATTGTGCATCTCGTGGTAAGCATCGTCTGCGTCGCGACGATCCTCGTATTCGACAAAAGCAAACCTTGATCAAAGTCAGGTCCAATACCCAAATGAAGAAGCCCGCGACACCAACTTACAGTCTACTGGAGGCGGACCGGGGTGCAGGGATGTCACACCGAACGAGGTGTCCGTAGCTATAATTTGGTCAGAACGTCAGCATCTCGATACATGCTTTGCTGTCCTCGGCTAATTTTGGGTTTGATTATTCATCATGGACAAAACATCAGCCATCGGGGGCGAAGTAGAAAGTGGCAGGCTGTTCGGAATGCTAAGCCGCCAGGGCCTGCCTGAGAATGACAACGCCCACCACGGTCAACACATTGGGAGCGAGCCCAGCGTAGCCCGACCAGTCGTGGACAGGGTGGCGCATCGACGGAGTGCGACGGCGACGGGGAACGAGGGAGACAGGAGCAGCGGAGGGCGAGGACGTGGACGGGCGAGGAGGACGAGGACGTGAGCGTGAGCGCGAAAGCGAGCGGGCGTGGGCGTGGACGAGGGCGAGGAGGACGAGGGCGAGGACGTGGGCGATAGCGGTGGGCGAGGGAAGGAGAGGAAAATCGGAAGTCTCGGGAGGCTCTCGCGTGCCGTGCATAAAAGGATGGACGGAGGCATCGCCGCGTCATTCTTTTGACTTCAGTTGACATACCGTTCGAATTCGTAGGCGAGGTCTCGAGCGCGAGTGCCGTGGCTGAAGCCGGTCACGTAGAGGGTGGTTCCACCGCGCGACATTGTTGCTAGAAACTGGTTGCTGCGGGTGTGCGGGTTTATGAGTTGTGCGCAGAAAACTAAAGAAGGGTAGCAGGAGGACGAAGGAACGGGATTCTCGCAAGGAGACAGATGAGTGACAAGCAAGGGCTGATGGAGCAGCGCCGTTTGAGGGTGGACAGTTGGTAGTGTTGGTGGTGATGATGATGGAAGGAAGAAATCTATCGGGAATGGCCTGGCGCAAAAAGAATTTTGGTGCTAGCGGGTTCGGGAGGGCGACCCGGTAATAGGTTGAATTAATTACCTAGTATAGTACTTTATGAGCTACGTATAAGTATAGTACTTAAGACCCTTAATTTCAGTTTATATAGTTTATATAAACTATAATATTAAAAGATACTATATTATAATATAGTATTATTTATAATTTATAAATAATAATTAATACTATAAAGTTTTTAATTAACTTATATAGTATATTTTTAAAAAAAATTATATACTAACTATTTATTTATAAATTTTACTTACTAAGCTTTTATAATTAAGTATAGTTTATTAATATTATATAATATTAAAATTATATTATATTATTTAGTTTATTTTAAATATATAATAATTATAAATACTTTTATAGTATAACTAAGTTATAATAATTAAAATAGTATATATAATATAAAATATACTTTATAAGTACTTTATTTATAAAATTAAAATACTTTACCTAGTTAGTAGCTACTTACTACCTAGGTAGTTAATATTAAGTACAATATATATAGGCAACTAGTGTTAGATTACGTGGATTTGAGCCCACTACTCTAAATAGTATAGGAGTGGATTTTAGCTATTTATATAAGTTGATAACTAAGGGCCGGTCTGGATTAATAAAAGGTCTAGTAATTAAGCCCCTAATAGCTAGTATAGAGTATAATAGGAGTAAAGATTATGTATAGTAGTATATAAACATATATATTAATATATGTACTAATTAATATATAATTTAATAATTAAAAGTCTTATACTATAACCCCTTTACTATATATAATTAATTAATTACTATAAGTCTTTTTAAATAAATATATTACTATAATAACTAATTTAACTACTAGTAAAATCTTTTTTATAAGCCCTAAAGATTAAATCCCCTAGTAAAACACTATTTAAACTTAAAGGGTCCCCTTTAACCTCTAAAACACTATTAACTTAAATATAAACTACTAACTACTAATTAGTACTATAGTACTATCTTTAAAGCTACTCTTAAGTAACTACTTAAAGAGCTTTACTTACTATAAATATAAGCTACTAAGCCTTTACTCCTTAATACTTATAGAATCTAACCTATTAGTAACTATTCCTAAAAATATTCCCCTTTTATATAGTATTAACAACTCCTACTATACTATAAGTATTATAGACCTTTTTACTAAGTACTTTAAGCTTTATACTAATACTTAGAGTATATAAAAAGCCGTTAGTTATTACTATAAAGACTATAAAAAGAATAAAAACAACCTAGTTACATAAATATAAAAAACTATATTTCTTAAGCTTTAGCGCTAGTACTATAATATAAATAAAGAACTAGTTAACTAGTTACTATATTTTAAAAGCTATTTTAATATAACTATGTTTTTTTACTATAACTATATAAAGTAAGTACTTTAAAACTACCTTATAATCCTTTATAGCTATTACTTTATATTAAAAGTAGTTATTACTAAGTAGTTTAACTTATAAATTACTAAAATATATAAGAAATAAGTTATTTTACTTAAGGCCTTTTTAAAGAATAAATCTTAGCTACTTAATATATACTAAGTTTTTAAGTACTTACTAATTTAAAGCTTTATTTAGAACTTTAAATTAAAGTACTTTAGAGTATAGTATATAGCTATACTTAAAAAAGTAATTTTATTAATTACTAAAGCTATTAATAACTTACTAAAGTTAACTAAAAGACTTTAGTATACCCCTAAAGTATTTAGTATTAACTAAGTAAATAGCTTAGAGTTAAATAAGTAGTATAAAAACTACTTATAAAGTACCTACTTAAAGTAAAGTAATTACTAAGGCTCTTTATAATATAATATCTACCCTACTTATAACTTTACTTACTTACTTAATTTATATTATTATGTTTTTTTTAAAAAAGTATTTAAGGGATAGTATTATAATATAGTTCGTTAAAAGTATACTAATAAGTACTTAAAGACTAATAATTAACTAATTAAACTCATTAAGGATCTTTATAGTAAATAACTCTATAATTAATATATTAAGAGTCTTAAGTAGCTATTAGTAGTATTTTAAGCTACTTTTTATAAGGACCTATAAGTTTACTCTTTTAAAAACTCTTACTTACTTAACTCTAGTATATTAATTTACGTATTCTATAATAAATAGCTATTTATAAAACTTTAAATAGCTAGTATAAGTAACTATTTATAAGTAGACTTTAAGCTACTTATAATTAAAGTATATAGAGATATAAGTATTAGAGTTACCTAAACTAATAAAAGAAAATCTATAATACACTTTTATAATATAGTACTCTATATATCTATAGTAATAAATCTTATTTCCTACTAATAACTATATAAATAAAGATATTAGTAAAATAAGTACCTTAGGTATTAGTTAATACTATATAAATTTAATTATAGCCCCTTTAGTATTATTAAAGTTAAATATAGTTAATATATACTTAAGTATAATAAACTTATTCCTAAAATAGTATATAGTAACTATAGCTTTATATAAGCTATTTAGTATACTTATACTCTATAGTAGTAAAATAAATACAGCTCTATAAAGTAATAACCTCTTAAAGGTAATAAAGAGATGTAGTACTAGCAACTTAGTTACTCTAACTTTAAGCTACTTTACTATTTAATAAGCTTTATAAAAGGAGTTTAGATTATAGTTAGTGCCCTTAAATTTAATAATAACGAGGCTCCTTGCCCTTACTATAATACGTATAGTATTAGTAAAGTAAAGAAATTAATTTATTATAAGTTGTAAGAGAGTAACGTATATACCCGCTTTAGTAAGTATATTATATTTAACTTTTACTTATATATAAAAGGATATAATAGGTTTATATTTATACTAGTATTTACTAACTATATTACTTAGTACTTATAGAATTATTACTTCTTTAACTACTCTACTAATACCCTTACTAAGACCTTTAATAAGTTTATTACTATAATAAAACTCTAATATAATATAAATATATTAGTATTTAAATATAATAAAGAACTTGTTAAATATAAAAGACTAATAGTTACTTTTTAAGTATAAAGCTATTTTATTAAACTATTTACTTTAAATACTTAAGATTAAAATAGTAGTACTAAGTACGTTAGTACTATAGTTAAAGTTAAAGTAAGGACTATAAAAAAAAGTAGTAAGTTTCTTTATAAAATATAGCTTAATATATATAAGTCTATAGTATATCTCTATAACTATATACTATAAGCGGCTTTTAGTTAAAAGACCCTGTATAAAGTACTCTACTAATAGTTTAAAGATAATAATACTACGAAGCTAAGTCTTGCGTACTTATAAGTATATAGTTATAAAGTATATACCCTTATAACTACTGCTTAGTTTAAAAAAAAGTACCTTAACCGCCTTACTAGCTACGCCCTTTTAGGGTTCTTTATAGAATATACCTTAATAAATTAATACTATATATAAATCCCTTTAACTAAAAAAGTCGTTACTATAAGGGATATAACGTTTAATAAAACCTAATAATTTAATAATAACTTAAAGGCCTTTACTAAAGATACTTTAAACCTTAACCTTAACACTATTACTATATAAGTTCATAACTACTTTACTAATAATAAAGAAACTAACTATTAAGTACTATATAGACCCCTTCTACTAAGTAAAAAGAATAATAAAGTTATACCTTTTATAAAGGCCCCTAATAAAATCTCTAAAAATTCTAATTCTAAAAACCCCACTATAAAGTAAACTCCCTCTAGTAAATATTCCTACTAAATAACCTACTTTAAATTAATATTAATACTACTTAACTTACTTACTACTTTTTTTTAAGTGCTTATTTATAAAGAAAAGTATTTAGGGAAGTATATAGAAGTAGTACTAAGTTATAATAATTTAAAAGACCCTAAGTAGACCTATTATAACACACTTACTAAACCCTATTAAAAGTAAAGCTTTTATAAGGCCACCTTTTTAGTAGGGACCTTATTATTATATTAAGATACTCTATAGTATTACTACTTCTAAGTTAACCCCCTAACTATTTATAAACTATTAAAGGGGATCTTTAGTATTTAATATACTCTAAAGGTATTTTAAATAGCGGATATTAAATACTTTAATAGTAATTTTTAGCTATAGGGAAAGGATATAAGCGCTTAGAAAAACAAGACCTCTTTACTAAGTAGGTATAAGAAGCTGTATAAAGTATATAGTAATTTACTAGTACCGGGTATCCCTTAAAAAGATCTTTAACCTTTACTTATATTTTATATAAAAGTATTAACTTACCTGTATACTATAGCTATATAAGTAACTAAGGCGACCTATTTTAAAAGTTATTTAAAAACAAACTCTTAAAAAAAGGTACCTATAGGCACTATAAAAGGCACTTAGATCCTTAGTTACTACTAAGTTTATATATATAAGTTAAATAAATATAGTAGGCTTTTAAAAATTAAAGCTTAGCTTATTATATATAGTAACTAATAGTATTAAAATAATTAAAAAACGTATACTTTAATACTTACTAGTATGTCCTTTTAAATACTAATAGCTATTACTAACTACTTTAATCTTAAGCTCCTATAGTATAATACTATAAATACTTTTATATATATAAAACTTAATAAAGATATTTATATATAAATACCCCCTAGTTACTAAAAAAAAAGCACTATCCTTAAGCTTATTAAAGTGCTTTATAAATTATATTACTTACTACTCCTTTAGTAGTACTATTTTAAAGTAAGTTTATAAAAACTTAAGCTAAAGTAAGTTACTAGTAAAAACTACTATTAAATACGTAGCTATATAATTTTCTTTTTTTATATAAATAACTATATACTCTATTTCCCCTTAAAGTACTATAATAAAGCTATAAAGTTTATTAAAGCTCTTTAAAAGTAGTATTATTTTAAGGGCAGTTAAAACTTATAATAGTTCCTAGAAATTAAAGTTATTTATAACTATACTATAAAGTAGCTTTAGCTTTTATAATTTATATATATTAATAAACTTACTAAATAACTTTAGTAATGCGTAATAAAATCAAAAAAGTATATACCTTACTACTTTAGTTAAATAAACTTTTTTTATATAAAGGAATAACTACGTATACTAAGACTAATTAATACTAAAGTAATATTAGCTTTATAATATACTTAGTAATAATAGCCTAACTTAATATTACTCTTTTAACTAACTATTTTACCTACTTTAACTATAACCCTAGCCTAGAGTATACTAAAGAAGCTAAAAGAACTATAGTTTACTTTATTTACTAGTATACTTTATACTTTAAATATAGTTATAAAAAAGGAGGACTTAATAATAGCTTTATAGTTACTATAAATATAAGCTTTACTAATAATATAGTAAACTATAAAAACTCTTAAGCCTTTATAATTAAACTTTTTAGTAAATTAATTAAGTAGTAAGTTAATAAGTAAAATATAGTTACTATATTAACTATAAAGGCTAAGCTACTTATACTCTTTTAAGTAGTAAAAAAAGTAATTTTTATAAATTAATTAATAACGGCCCTTTATATAAACTTTAAAAAAAGACTTTTAAAGTTACTTTAGTAGCTTTAGTACTAAGTATATAGATTTAATATAATAATTAATAAATAATCCACTTTATTAATAAAGAGATAGTTTAGTTATAAATAAAACTATACTATATTAATATTTATAACTATTAACTATATTAAAAAACTTAAAAAGGCTGTATTATTATTAAGTATACCCTTATAATAAAACTAATAACTAATAAGTTTATAAAGCTACTTACTAGTACCTACTTTAAAGTATTCTTTAAATAACTAAATTTTATTAACTAAACTAAGTAACTTAAAGTACTTTATAAAGCTAAGCTTAAAAGTAAAAGGCTTAAAAGCCTTAACTTTATTAATAAAGAATAAAAAAAAAGATTATAAGCCTTAAGTACTTTAAAAATAGTACTACTCTTTCTACTATAGAAGTAGAGGTTTAATAAGGGTAATAGAACTACTTAAAAGCTAAAGAAAAATAATAAATACACTACTCTAAAGAAGTATTTAAAAAGTACTAATTACTAAGTAATTATAGAGTAATTAAAGAAGTAATTAAACTATAGAGTATATACTAAAAAGGAGTAAATAAAACAATATATTTAAAAGGCCTTTTAGCTATTAATATAGTAGTAAAAGCTTTATAAAGGCCCTTACTAAGAAGGTATATTAAATTACGTAAATTTAAGCCCACTACTCTAAATAGCATAGGAGTGGATTTTAGCTACCTATACAAGCCGATAGCTAAGGGCCGGCCTGGATTAATAAAAGGTCCAGCGGCTAAGCCCCTAACGGCTAGCACGGGGCGTAATAGGGGCGAAAATCGCGTGTAGTGGCACATAGACACATACATCAATATACGTACCAATCAACGCATAATTTAACAACTAGACGCCAGTAACGGGACCACCGAATATTAGAGCGCCTGCTTTTCCCGGACAGTAAGGTTGTCAGTCTAAGCACATCATCTCTTGGCTACATGCCAGAGACGGGAGAGCTACAATTAACCCGGCCGACTCGTGAATCCCGAGGATGTCTTACCATTAGCACCCCCCCTCCCGGCGCGATGTTAATTGTTATCTCGGCCGGTCACAATTGGTGGGTGTTTCATCCCTACTATGCTTAGTTTCGATTCACCGTCTTCACCCGCTCGCTACCTTAGTCATTTGTATCCATCTGTCATAATAACATGAGCAAACACCATCTACTACTCATCTCCCACTTCGTTGAATAGGTACATGCCGCGCTCATAGACTACGCAGAATGGCAGCCCGATCGGCCGTGCCTCGCGAACCATTCTGTTCTCTTCAAGACGCATTGCGAGAATCGAGTGTAGGCGGCAGGAGTGCCACCACCCCGTCGGAAGCGACAAGTGAGGAAGACTATGATGATCCAATTTCTTCTGGCAAATACCACCATGGCCGGGTAAAGGCTCATATCAACATGTCTCTTCCGAGGAACGTATCGAACCAAAAGAGAGACTTTTCTCTCGACGGCTCGACGTTGTCCGAGACATCGAGTGTGGACGAATCGTCCGTCGAAGCCGTGCGCCGACAAGATGTTGACACTCACGCGCCGTCTGCCGAGGCCCGAGAGCTTCGCGATATTATTAGGCGAGGCCTTGAGAGGGTACGTCTTTGATGTCGTCTCGCAGCCTTGAAGATACCTGATGGCTCACATAAATCGCAGGAGAAGGACCCCGAGCAATCGCGACGGCCAGGTAAATTTAGTGATCTGGTCTTCACCCGACAGTTCTCGACTTTCGATAGGCAGAACCAGAAGGCAGCCAGCAGTCCTTTCCATGGCTTCTACACCTTGTTTTGGTTGGCCGTCGCTCTATTCGTGCTCAAAATCGGAGCTGCAAATTGGAGGGCCACTGGCAGTCCTCTGGGAACGAACGAGATAATGCAGGGCATGTTTCGGCGGGACGTAATCGTGCTGTTGGCATCTGATGCCATCATGTGTGGTATTACTGTCTTGAGCTGGGCTCTGCAGCGCCTCGTCTTCAACGGCTGCATTGACTGGGATCGTTCTGGCTGGATCATTCAGAATGTAGGTTCGCTACGTCGACGAGCGCGGACCTGTAGGCAAGCGTAGTTCTCACACGTCCTTTAGGTTTGGCAGGCTATGTATATCGGCGGCGTCATCGCACTGACGCTCATTCGGGACTGGCCCTGGACACACACCGTCTTCTTCGTTCTCCACGGCATCGTCATGCTCATGAAGCAACATTCGTACTCATTCTACAACGGGTATCTATCCACGACTTACAAGAAGCGAAAATGTCTCTTGTCGAAGCTGAAGCAGCTGGAGCTCATTGCCTCCTCAAAGTCACCCTCCACTAACAGCCCTTCGGCGATCCCGCCATCGGTTTCGTATCTTGCTCAACAACCCTCGGCGGCCAAGATAAGAGAGCGGCGACAACCCGTCAACGTCATCCGAAGGCCGGAGGTATCAGATCTCGACCGCATTTTCGACTCCATAGAATGCGGCGAGCCTCTTGACACAGACCAGGCTCGCGTGTTCGAGCGAATAATCAGGTGGGAGATCGATAGTCTCACCGAAGAATTGAGGGGCAAGGCGACAAGCGTTATTCGGGCGTACCCCAATAACCTCACACTAGCAAACCATTACGAGTACATCGTCTTGCCGACGGTGGTGTACGAGCTCGAGTACCCTCGGTCGGTCTCGATAGACTGGTACTACGTTGCCGAAAAGACCGTCGCGACCGTTGGCATTATTTTCGTTATGATCATGGTTTCCCAGGCCTTTATATGTAGGCAGTATCCCTAACCCCCGTCTATTAGAATGGAAGTCTAATTGCGGCGCCAGACCCCGTTGTAATGCAGACTGTTGCTATGAAGGAGATCGGCATGCCCCTGGCACAACGCTTTCGCTATTTCCCGTGGATGCTGAGTGATCTTGTCTTCCCCTTTATGATGGAGTACTTGGTAGGTATCGTCAGGTGTACCGCACAGGCGGAGAGAAGTCTGACTGCCGCAGATGGCATGGTACCTCATCTGGGAAACAATTCTCAACATTCTTGCTGAGATTACCTACTTCGCCGACAGAAGCTTTTATGACGATTGGTGGAATAGCGGTAAGTCAGGGATTTGCTGGTTGTAGTTCAGTGCTTGTTAAGCCAACAGCTACTTACCGGACCCGTAGTTTCTTGGGACCAGTTCGCTCGCGACTGGAATCGGTAAGCATGGGATTGCTGTCGCCCTAACGCGGACTTTATTGCTGAACCGACTCTCAGCCCCGTACACAACTTTCTTCTCCGCCACGTTTACCATAGTTCCATCTCGTCATTGAAGGTAAATCGCCACACGGCGACACTCATCACTTTCTTCCTCTCAGCATGCGTACACGAGTTGGTCATGTGGTGCCTGTTCAAGAAACTCAGGGGCTATTTGTTGTTCCTGCAAATGTGTCAACTTCCAGTAAGTGCAATGTATTCTGCCGCTCGAGCTCGGCTAATGAGATCGGGCAGTTGGTCCAACTCAGTCGAACCAGTTGGATGAAAGGCCGCAAGACACTGGGCAATATCATTTTCTGGTTTGGCATCTTTACGGGGCCGAGTTTGCTGTGCAGTCTCTACCTAATCCTCTAAACCCCAGTGCTCGCAGGTGTTTCCACCAACTCTCTACTCCCACGGGCAGAGAGGATTCTTAACTTTTGGACAGGGAGTAGGAGGGGCATTTCGGTCCACACTACCTCCAAGCGTTGTTTTTAGATGCTCATCACTTGAAATTCAGCGACGCTAGGAGGTTACCGATGGGTGGTATTCTGTATATTCTCACATTTTCAACCTAGAACAAGCATGGACGGAGTTGACGTTTTATCCTTTCTCTATCGTTGGCAGGGAAGATACTGAAGTAGCCACTGCACCGCGCAACATCATCAACACAAATTAGAGCCCTTGCTTTTCTGCTGTCGCCATCAGAGAACCTGGAGGACATGTTTGTTAGTGAAAAGAGCATCACGGCACTGAGATATTACCACCACTCACCGATGAAGGTAGTCACCAGGCGACTGCGAACCTGGCAAATATCCTCGGGCACCAGCCAGATGGTCGCGCCCATTTTCCGGGCAATACTGATACTAAGCTTGGCGTTCAGGTAGGCATCGTCATCCGTGTGACCGGGGGTAACTAGATCGTAGTCGACGTAGCTGCTCTTCATGCCGTTGAGGACATCTAGCAGGAAGACACCGGTACCAATGGCGGGATCCTTGAATGAACGAATGGCCGTTGATTTGCCGCCCTTACGGGCCATTTCGTTAGCCCATCTGACCATCTCTGCGTCGGTGATTTCCCGCTTGCCAAGACGTTGCGCCAACGTTGAAAGGGTCACGGTGATGTCCCTGCGCATCAGCTGCCAGACCAAGCCAAGGGTCAGGGTTCTTTGGCCGTCAGTAATGTCCGCACCCTGGATGCCGACGAGCGAGAAACGATTCTGCTTCCCGAGTTCGATGGCGTAGTTAGTGTTCTCAACGGCCTTGAAACGTAACATTTCCCCCCCGTTCGCAGGGGGCTTGTTAACATGACGCCAGTTAACTGATCCCTTGATAACCTTGTCGTACGCTTGCAAAAGAACGGTGCCGTCGCGCAAGTCGTCAAAAAAGGACTGCACTGCTGGCTGAACATCCAGACTATTGAGCCAAAGTGTAAAGACGCGGGCTTCTCTCTCCCCCTCGGCGTCAAAGTCCTCCACCTCTAGCTTCTCCTCCTCAGTGATGGGATCGAGGGCAGGGTGGTTGTTGAACAAATTGGCAACGAAAGCCAGATTCAGCTTGGGGTTACCGGCAACCAGGGAGGTCGGCGTGAGGAACTTGCGACAACCCATGCGGTCAGCAGTCTGGAGAATCTCCTCGGCACGTTGGAGGAGGTCTCTCGTCTGTAGCGGAGCCCGTGTAGCGCCGTACTCGGAACCTATCTGTGCCAAAAGAACGGTGTAGTTTTCGCCGTCCTTAATGTCACTCGAAAAGTTGTTGACCCTGCGTGATGGAAAATCAGCATCGTCCTTCCTGCGTACGGCGTGGAACATACCGACGGGGCCAGTTGGCTGCTTTCAAGTGGTAGTTAAACCATCTCAGGAGGATCTGCTCGGGCGGCAGGCGCAGGAACTGCTCGAGTGTCTCATCCTCCTCCAGAAGGCGGTAGAGCTCGGGGTGGAGTTTGATGTCAATCTTGCTCAGCAGGCCGCGACGGATAATTTGCCAGATGAGGCCAAGAATCAGGTGCTCTCGCCCCTCAATTATATCACCACTGCCGATGTTGACGACGGAGAGACCTATGCCCTTAGAAGACTCGATCACGATGTTGTTGTTTTCTGTCATCTGGAAGGCGTTGAGGCTTTTGGCCTTCTTGGGGCGGTTCAGAACACGCTCGTCAATGGTGTCAGGAACGCTATCGTTGATGAGCTTGGCTAGAACCAGGCCATCCTTGCACTCGTCAAACATCTCGAATGTGTCAGTGGGGAAGGGGAGGCGGTTGCCAATATCGAGGTCGCCCGCTAGGACCGCATTGATGTGGCGGGTGAACTCAGTACGCTCATCCTCGTTGATGGTGTGGGTGACGTTGGCGTTCGAGCCCTGGACGTGAATCTTGCCGACGCTGGACTTGGAGGCGTGGCCGCCAGTTGCTTGCGCCACGATTCCCGGAGGAGCTCCCGGGCCAGATGACAGTCTTTTTTGGGCGGGGGAAGACTCCCGGAGTTTGGCAATCAACTGAGCAGACGCTGTCAGCAAGACAGGAACGGGTGGGAGCGGGTGGACACGTAGTGTTGCGCAGCGTCGCGCAGCGTCCATGTTCGTGACTCACGGCAACATAGTCCTCCAATTCAACGCGGCGAGACGAGTCGAGTTCGACCTCTTTCAGGGCCTGTCGCACAACATCGTAAGGCTGGCGTTCGCTCTGCTGCGTGGCCTTGATGGCGGTGGCCTCGTCTAGGTACCCCTTGTCGTCGATATCGAGCTTTCGGAAAGCGTCGCTCAAACCGTAAATTTCGTTTTGTGGGAATTGAGGATACTTCCTAGTGGCAAGCGAGTGTCAGTAGAGATAACAGCTGGAAGTCTTCACTAATTACCGACCCATCCGGAGGTCAAGGTGGGCGAATGTTCACAAAGTGCGGGGAATGCGAGACACACACCTCTGGAGCTTGAGAACATTCATGATGGTGGGCCGTCAGGACGGGCAGCGGTGAATGCTGGCGGGCGAGACAGACGAAGAACAAGACGTCGTGTTGATGATGAGTGACAGTAAGAATCCTCGATCGTGAGGACAAAATCAAGGATCAAGAAGAATGTATGGCAGGCTGGTGTGTAGGAAGCTCCGGGGCGCACGGACGTCAGCGTAGACTCGTTGCGAGCTTTGCTGCGTCGGTTGTGCTGCGGGTTTCGTTGTCGGCGGCTGCTCGTACGTCTGAGATCTTGGGGAGCGTAGTTTTCAGGTCGCAGCTCAGGTTCTCAACCTGTCCTACGCGGGCACTGATTGAAAAGTGAAGTTTGAGGGCAAGGAGAACGGCAACAGATGGACGACGGACAGAGTGTTGGACGATGACTACCCACGGACTATGCGGGTAGGTGGGCAGTGCGGGGGCTAAAATGCGCCCAACCACCTGGGTTACTGCCTAGGTAGCTAGGCAGGCACGTAGGCTGCCAACCTAGGTACAGTGCCTACCTAGGTAATATGCGGTATCTACACCAGGTAGGTGTACCTACCTAGGTACCTTCCAAGCGGATACGTTGACAGGGGGCAGGGAGGGGCAATTGATGTAATGGTTCAGGCATGGATAGTGCGTTCCTTGTCTTAATCCTCCAAGCCTGGGGTCGGCGTCATAATACCCAAAACTTACTTATGCACCTACCAAGTCCACATATAGGTCTACTGACATAACTTAGTAGTAGTATTTTATAAATAGTCTAGTAAAAAGCTAAGTAGTAATACTACTTTTAATTTTAATATTTTACTATTACTAGTAAGTAGTAACTATTAAGACTTTTTATAAATAAAATAAAAACCATTTAATAAAGTTTAAAATTAATAAGTTTTTAATTAAATTAATAAAGCTTTTTAATAATAAGTAAACTAAAAAGTTAGTAGTATATTATTATTAATAGACTTAGTAGATTATAATATTAATATATAATTTTAAAACTTTTATAATAATCAAAGTAATATTATAAAAAGTATAATTTATATATATAATTATAAGTATAAGGGTATTAAGTTTAGTATTAAAGTTACTAAATACTTTTATAGTAATACTATACTTAATATAAGTATAGGTATAAGGGTATTAAGGTTAGTATTAAAGTAGCTAAATACTTTTATAGTAATATTAGGCTTAATATAGTTAGTAAAAGTATAGGTTTAGTATATAATATATAAATAAAAGAAGTAGAAGTATTATAGTAGTAGTAATAGTACTATATTACTATATTACTATACTAGTTATTTACTAAAAAGTAAAAGTCTAGACCCCTATAAACTAAAGAGAGCCCTACTGAGATAGGCGCGGGCGCGTGGGGCGCGACATCGAACCAACCCACACAACCCTCACCACAAAGCCTACCTACTAGTGACTTTACGAGATTTATATCTCTTTAAGGAAATATTGGAAAAATACGTAAAAATATAGAATAAATCCGCCTTTATATAAGCAGATCTAAATAGAAAGGATAGTTAAAATTGATTAAGAAATTGCTGCGGAAATGCTGAAAAACGTAGGATGTAATTACTAGGTACTAATAATAATGATTCTTCCCCTTTCTATAGCTGCGCAGGCCTCCTTTTTGGGCTGCGGCTACTACTTATATACGCTCCCTTAAGTGCCCGTTATTCCGCCCTATTATACTACTTTTTATAGACCTAGTACTTTACTTTATTAACCTAGCTTCTAAGGCACTAGACCTTTTAGGGTTTAGTATATTATATATAGTTTAACTAAGTAGTACTAGGCTTTATATATAGTTAGCTATAGCTATTATAGTTAGCTATAAGCACTATAGTTAGCTATAGGTACTATAGTTAGCTATAAGAGCTATAGTTAGTTATAAGTACTCTAAAGGGGTAAATAAGAGATATTTAGGGTGGTTTTTTTTATTAAAGGTAGTTAACTTAGTAGTTTAAAGTCTAGCTTATAATAGCTAGAGGCTATAGGTTTAAGTCTCTCTTTTGTCTCTTTTAGTTTTTATTTTTAGTTTTTTTTAATAGACTAATACTTAATAGAATAGATAAAGAAATAAATTTAGTATATAGTATTATAATATATAAATAAAAAAAGTAAAAGTATTATTATAGTAGTAATAGTATTATATAATTTATATTACTATATTACTATATTACTATATTACTATATTACTATATTACTATATTACTATATTACTATATTACTATATTACTATATTACTATATTACTATATTACTATATTACTATATTACTATATTACTATATTACTATATTACTATATTACTATATTACTATATTACTATATTACTATATTACTATATTACTATATTACTATATTACTATATTACTATATTACTATATTACTATATTACTATATTACTATATTACTATATTACTATATTACTATATTACTATATTACTATATTACTATATTACTATATTACTATATTACTATATTACTATATTACTATATTACTATATTACTATATTACTATATTACTATATTACTATATTACTATATTACTATATTACTATATTACTATATTACTTAGTTACTAAAAAAGTAAAAGTCTAGACCTCTATAAGTTAAGAGGAACCTAGCCTTTTATAGAACTAAAACTTTACTTTATTAACTTAACTTTTAAAGTACTAGTTTTTTAGAGTTTAGTATATTATATATAGTTTAGTTAAGTAGCTTTAGGCTTTATATATAATTAACTATAGTTACTATAGTTAGTTATAGTTACTATAGTTAACTATAAGTACTATAATTACTTATAAAAGTTATAATTAACTATAAGTACTTTAAAAAGATTAATAAAATATTTATAGTTATTTTTACTAAAAGTAGTTTACTTTGTAGTTTAGAGTTTAGTTTATTAAAACTAAAGGCTATAAGTTAAATTCTTTTTTTAACTCTTTTTTTAGTTCTTTTTAATAAACTAAAATAGTTTAATTTAAATATATAATTTAATATACTTATATACTTATACTTAAGTTATATAGTATTTACTAGTAAAGTACTTTACTTAAGTTTATTTATTTTCACTAGTAGAATAGTTATAGTATTTAAGATAAATAATATACTTTTTAACTTTTTTATAGTTTATTTTTAAAAAAGTAATTTATATAATTATCTAAAATATAAACTTAGTACCTACTATAGTATTTTAGTATATCTAATATACTTATACACTTATACTACTATATTTATATTATTTTAAGGGGTGTATTATAAGTAGATTAAGTACTTTACCTACCTACCCAGTTAAGGGCTATAATCCCTGCCATCCCACCTTGAATTTTCTCGGCTTTATGTCCTAATCAAAAAATATTAAACATTATTTCGTTTTTGATTCAACGACGCTCATCTGAGGACCCGACTTGCAAGGACCGTCAACAACCCGACTGGTCGTCTTGCGCGTGTGCTACATCATCCTTCCGGTCCAGCGTCTCCTCTTCTATCCCCAATAACCACCTTCGTGTATACATCAACCATGGCGTCCGTCTGCAAGGCGTGTCAGGACCCCTTGGTCATCACTATTGAACCGGACAGCGACGACGAGTGCCAGGCTGTAGAAGAGATTCAAAATGTACCCGACGATCTGGAGATGCCCTGTGGGTGCCACTTTCACTGGTAGGGAATACCCTCGGATCCCCTGCCTCTCGCCCATGCCGCGAGGATGACTCTGGATGCTCACAGCTTTCGTCAGGCAATGCCTCCTGGATCAGTCTGCAGAGGTCGCCATATCCCTCAGCTGCCCATCCTGCCAGAAGTATCTGCCAACAAACCAACAAGGCCCCTCTGTCACCAATTCCTTTCTGCACACCCCCCCTGGCGCTGCCATTCTGACCCGCTACGTCAACGAGGGCGGCCTGCAAGACGCCCTGGACATCTTGCCCAACATCACCGAAGAGGCCTATCTCACCGCGCATCCCGAGGCCCGTCCGGCCCGTGCCTACCACCTGATGTGCTCTGAGGGCGACATTCAGGGCGTCGTGGAGTTGCTGCACGACGCCAACGAAGATCTCTCTGGCAACGTGGCCCAGCTGGGCCAGCTCATCCGCTACCAAGATCCCCTAGCCGGCGCCAAGAGCGCCCTCCACGTGGCCGTTGAAAAATGCCAGGAGGAGGTTGTATGGCTTCTGCTCTGGATTGCCTCACCAGTGCCCACTGGTTTGTTTCCCGTCTCGGCCCGCCAGGCCGCAGAGGCGCTTCAGATCGTCCGCCTTACAAACGATAACGCCGAAGACATTCGCGCACTGCGAACCGACACTGGCCAGACTGCAGAGGATGTTGCGAAGAGCATGCCTGCCCGCTGGACCGCACTGATAGATGCTGGTATACTGTGTCCGTAAATATATTGAGTGCAGACGAGGTTTATTCACCCCACATGGCAAACCTCACATAAGCGCTGGTTATTGTTTGAAAAGCCTCGTATGTGACTGAGAGTATTGCCATTCAACGAACCTACATACCAATCGCACCTAGCTTAGTCTATCTTCGGCTCGCTCGTGATCTATTAGAGAGGAGTTGTGACAGGATGAAATGGCTGACATCTTCGTCGGACCAGTAACCCATATGCGACGCGATCGTGTTCATGGGATTGAAGTCTAGAACGCTCCTGTCACTTGTCAGAAAAATAAATGTCGGGTTTCGCGAAAACGCAGTGGATCACTCACTCTTGAATGCTGTAGTCGACGCGCCCGTTGCGGTTTAAGGCCCGGACCTTTGTCTCTTCCCTGCGCACCTTCTGCGCCTTGCGCTCCGCTTCTATCCAATCTGCAGCACCGCCGTCATCGTCTGCTTTGGCCAAGTCCACTCGTTTTTCTTGGAATTTGGAGTAAAGCGTCTCAAGCTCGTCATCAATCAGTGTCATCTCGTTGCCGCTGAAGCTGGTACGACCCATAAGGGACTTGGAGTCTGCGAGCTGCTTCTTGCGCTCGTTTGTCTTCTCTCCGAGTTTGGACGCATCAGAAATAACACCGCTTTCCGCAATATTATTGCCCGCCCCGGATGCATTAGGCTGTACCGACGCAGAGTTCATTTTTGCCACGTCCTCATTGCTCAGGCCAAGACTCCGATTCAGCAGGTTGCTGGCAATGCCTGCACTCAAACTGGACCATAAGCCACTGACACTCTGGCCAACCTTCATGCCGATGCCCGTCAGGCCCTGTTGTGCAACGTTGCTGAAGATGCCCTTCTTAGTATACGGCAAGACTTGGGGCTTTAGAGCCGACATGGCGGGTGATATGAGCGGCTCGAGCCGGTAGCTGATTGGGTCTGATGGATGGAACACATTAAAGAGCTGCGACACTTTAGGCGACGAGACGGAATACGGCAGGCCAGTTATGGCGGAGACACGCTGTGATGAGGCGGACGGCGTTGTCCCCAGAAACGGGTCATCCATCACGTCAGGGTTCAGAGGACTTTCGGAGGGCATTGAGTTGGGCAGGTGGCGAGCTGATATGGTGCTTCAATAACATAAGCAAGAGCAGGCGAGTGGGATACAAAACAGTCAACTTACCGGCCCTTCAGCATCTGGAACAGGCCGACTGGCGATCCCAGGCAGTAGAAGTCTTGCACATCGAACTCGAATTTCAGCTCATTGGCTTCGCGATCTCTGGCGCCTTCAGACTTTTCCTTGGGCGGCCAGAATCGAAGGGGGTTCCTTGGCGTCTCTGGCGCTTTGGGTTTCTCTTTTTGTCGGCACAAGATGTCGAACATAATAGCGGACCCGAGGGAGTGACCTATGATGTGGACTTTGCCTTTGAAGTCTGGATTTCGCGTCAGAAACAGTTCGAATATCCGATTTGACTCTTTCAGCACAATCTCGGCGATTTGTTCCCGATAAGCGCTTTGGTACAGCAAAACGTCGAGGGCAAGATCCGAGATCAATGATCTGGCAAACGCCACGCCTTCAATAGTGATGTCCTCAAGAGAAGGGTCTTCCACAACTTGTTAGCTTTACCACGCCTGGGCCTGTGAAGTGCGACCTACACTCATCATCGTCAAGTGCACCATCCCCGATATCCCTCTCGTTCTTCTTCTCTCGCTTCCTGGGAAAATCTAGCAGATGCCGCCAGCAGACAGGCAGGACCTGAACACGACAGTTTCTTGGCCAATCCTCAAGCTCAGAGTTGAGGGCTCGAAGGTCTGCAGAGCTGGAATAAACTGACTTGATTGTCTTGCGCAGGATATTGACGTCGTGAACAAAGTTAACGCTCTCCATGCTGCCAGCGTCAGTCTGCAGTCTAACCACGATTGCGACCGACTTACCGAATCCCAAGGAGCTGGCCTATGCCATGAGTGACCAACACCAAGTGCTCGATATCTCGACCTTGAGTTTCGCCAAATTGACCGTTGTAGTCATTTTCAATTTCCTTCTCCTCGCGCTTCCGAATCTCCTCCTCCT
This sequence comes from Colletotrichum musae, assembly GCA_027406025.1. Lineage (NCBI taxonomy): Eukaryota > Fungi > Ascomycota > Sordariomycetes > Glomerellales > Glomerellaceae > Colletotrichum > Colletotrichum musae. The sequence continues at coordinate 4,539,136 of JANVYC010000007.1, forward strand.
GCTCCTCTTGATTGCGCTCAGCGCCCTCTATCAGCGACGAAATCTGCCTTTGTAAGATGACCTCCGTGCTTTCATCGACTTCTGCGCCCGACATGCTGTCGTTGGATTGCGAGGGTCTAGACGTTGGTGGTGCAGATCTTCTCTTCAACAGTTTCTGTTGCTTCTCATCTTGTTGCGAACCGGCAGTGGCAGTGGCACTAGTCTCGGTCGGGGTGGCTGGTTGCTTATCCTTCTTGTTTTTAGCGACATCAGAATAACCTCTCACGAGCTTGATGCCACTCATGTAGCCGCCGCCAGAAAATCTTTCGTACATTGTCGAAGTAACCCAGGAGAGCATGCTGTCTGATGTTAACCAAGCCGTGGCGGAGTCTTGATACGTCGCAATGCTATTCATCCATGTACCAAACAGCCTGTGCGACGATGGCTGGTGTTGGCTTTGCGGTCCTTGGAGTTTGCTGTTTGTTTCCATCGTCGTAGCCGTCGAAGTCGCCGCACGCAAGTTCTCAACTGACGATTTGGGCGTTACATCCTTGTTCTTCGAGTCACTGCGGATCCTTGGCTTGGGATACAGCCAGGGCTTCACCTTGAGGTACCCCTCCTCCAGCTGGGATGCCAGATTTTCCTCGCAAGGCCTTAATGAGGAGCCCTCATCGTAAAACCACGTTCCACGGCGGACCTCATAGACAGGCCCCAGCCAGTATACCGGCGCGAGCTCCCGTGTTTCGATGTCGACATCAAAGAGATAGTCTTCGTTCACAGGGACGCGAGTCTTGGGAGTGTGGAGGTCTTCGGGGCTGGGCTCTACACTGCTATGCGCTGGGTCATCATCGGCGTTCTTACGGCCGCGTCTGGTGCTCGCGGACACGTTGTGTAGCGTTCGTCCACTCCTCCGTTTCTCCGAGTCCTCTAACAGGCGTTGATACGCTGCCTCTATTGCTCTCGAGTCCCCCTTGGAGAAAGGCAGGAATTTCTTCGGCTGAGGTGGGGGCTTGGTGTCGTCAGCGGGCGTCGGCTTGTCCCTGAGAAATTGCGGCTTTCGCTTGGGAACCTGATAATACTAGTTAGAGGGTATGGAAGGACGGGGCGCGTATAGGAATACGATGTATCTCTTACATCGGTAGCGTGATACCACAGAACGTTCAAGGGGGGGCAGTCAGCAGGATAGCTCTTGGTGCTCTGACCGTATAAGTGGGTGATGCTGTGGTCGCCTGGACGAGCGGTCGGCGCCGGAACAGGCTGCGGCGGAGGATCCCTCGGGGTGGGCGTGGAGCTCCGACTGCCGGACCAGGGGTTAATGGAGTCGACTGCGGACGAGAGGTAAGACTTTTCTGCTTTGCGGTCGGCGCCGCCGGGAGCCATTGTCTGCGACGGGGCAGAGTGCCATTCGGGGACTGGGCGACGGAGCGTTCGGCGAGAGCGACAAAGGGCGCGTGTTGGATAGGTCCGGCCAGGTACCCAGACCTGCGTCGATCGATGCAGAGCAATCGTCAACGTGGAAGGCGCTGGCGACCAACGTGATATGCAAGTCTGCAGCTGGTGGAGCGTTGTGCAGAACAGGGAGGGTTCGAGAGCGCTTTCGGGGAAGCTCGATGTGGTAGGGTGGCAATAAGGAACGCTGATTTCAGACCGGGACAACGTTGCCTCAAGGTTGAGGTGTGGACAGAGTGGACGATGGATGCGTTGGGTGATAATACATTCGCAGGCAGAAAGGAGAGCAAGACAAGAGGTGAAAAGAAAACACCGCGCCTGCCCAGGCACCTAGTTGTCTCTATCTCATTACCAAGGTACCTTAGGTAGATACGGAGGGGTTAAGTGACCTAGTAGACAGGTTGCGTTAGCATCTGAGGGCGAGTAGTACCTAGATTGCATGCTGTCAGATTACGCATATGTGGCCTCGGCGGATATCGGCTTTAAGCCGTTAAGTCCGATACTTACCCCCCCCTAGGGGGTAGCCGTGGCTATAGAGATTTTCCCTAAAACACACACACATCAATATACACATACAATTACTACAAATATTCTAATAATTAAAAGTCTTAATCCCTACCTTTTAAAAAAAAATACATCGCTCCTATACCTATTTTTTAGTACATTACTATATCTACCTCTTCTAAATACTACCTTAACAAGCCTAGTAATTAGCCGTATTAGATCTAGAAAATCAAAACCATCGTAACCAATCTCAACCTATAGAATTATATTAATCCATATAAACTAGTAAAAAGCTATACTTAACAGCCCGTTATACTAACAAGGCCTAACATACCCTCTTTTAGTATATTTATAAAAAAAAAAAGCCCTACAGTCACAGCACAAAACATAACTAACTTATTAACTAAGGACCTTAAGTTTTATACCTAGCTACATTCTAATTATAATACTAACCTAACTAAATATAACTACTAAAAAGATACAATAAAAGAACTATATAAAGTCATTATAAAAACCATAGTACCTAAGTACTATATTTAGTACTACTGTCCCTTAGAGACTATTACTACATAGCTCTAATACCTCAGTAAGTATAAGGGCCTCTCTAATACTAAAAGGGCCTTTTAAGTATCAAAGAAATACCATAACTTTATCCTTAATAAAAATAACTACCTAAAAACCTATAAAGGTATTTATAGCTAGCTATTATACTAAAAAAAGCTCTTCCTTAAAGTTTAGCTTTTAGAACTTAAAAAAGCCTCCCCTACTAAATATATCTTATAGCTTAGTCGTCTTACTTAGACTCTTTCTTAAAGTCCTATTTCTATATAAGCATCTACTTATAAACAAATTATCTAATAAAAAAAACTTAAAACCCTTAACTATCGCAAAGTCCTTACTAATACTTAAAGCTACTTACTAACACGCCCTATTATATTTAAGTAAAAAGCTAATAATACCCTACTAAATAGCTACCTATAAGTAAAGCACTAAGTAGGGGCATTTAAAGTTAATAATAAAGGCATACTAGGGTCCTACTTAGCCTATAAAGGTCTATAATATATAAAAAAGCACTACTACTATATTAACCCCAGCCTAAAGCCATAAGGGTAGTAAGGTAAGCGTATAGTATTTAAAGTATTAAAAACAAAAGGCATTAGTAGTAGTAACAATCACTAAGTATAACCTCGTAACGCCTAACTAGTAGTAACTTAAAAGGGTAACTAGCTACTATAAAGAGACATCCCTATAGTAAGCGGCCCCTTACTATTCTTTAAAACTTACTATACCTAGAAGTAAACTAGTATAAATTATATATCTATACTTAAACTATATAGCCCTATTAAATAGTATTTGGGTAAGAGCCCTAGGTAGCTAAAAAAGCTAGAAAAACACTATAGATTTTATATACCTATAGGCATAATAGTTTTAATAAATTATAGCTATACGGACTACACCAGCACAGCTAGGAGGGTGTATTAAATTACGTATATATAGCCTTAGCGGATATTAACTTTAAACTATTAAGTCCAATACTTACCCCCCCCTAGGGGGTAGCCGTAGCTATAGAGATTTTCCCTAAAACACACACACGTTAATATACACATACAATTACTATAAATATTCTAATACATATATATACCTATAGCTATAGAGATTGTATAGGTAGGTAGTATTGTAGAGATACTTTATCTATTCTTTTTACTACTATACAGTACGTATAATACTTAACTATATAGTATATTATAAGTTACTTACTTAACTTAGAGTCTTAGAGTATTATTAATTAGTTTTAAATATAATACTTTTTATTTTTTACTACTTTTATAATACTACTTTTAAGTATTAAAAATAAAAATAACTAAATTAAAAGCTTTTATTTTAGTTTTTATAAATTAAATACTATATAAAACATTTTATAATTTAGGTGAAATGTTTATATAGATATGTAGATACTTAAGTACTTTAGATTAGGGTAGATACTTTTCTTTTCCCTTTTTTTTTTATAACACAATGGTGGGGCACGACCTAAGGCTACCTAGTGTGCATCGCTCGCGCTGCCTCTCACGGGCCGCTATCACACAAAATTTCCCCTTCACCTTGGGCATTGCCATTCAAGACCTGCAGGCTTCAACATCCTGTCACACGTACTTCATGAACGCCTCACCCTAGCACCCGAGCGTCTCGAATCAAGCCCCATTGACGCAACAGTACAACCCTCCGAGCTACGATCATGATCCTGTGGCGAATGCGCAAACACACAATATCCATTGATCACGACTGGTAGACTCAACTTTTGACGACCTGACGTTGCCAGAGCAGTACTTTGACTCATCCGCCGCCACACCAAACTCTCCGAACCTTAATTACAGACCCTCCTCCATCGCCCTCAATCTCAACTACTATATCGTCCGCTCGTGAGAAGAAACACCCGCCATGGCGACCGTCACGGCCATCACCCCGGTCAAGTCGCAGCTTGTCGACAAGCTGCCTAAGCGTTTCAAGGGCATCAAGTTCGGAATCCAGTATGTCTGTGTACCCCGCCACGCTCCGGCCTTGACTGACCTTCGCGTTCCGCCTATAGGTCGAACCAGGACATCGCAAATCAGGCCGTCCTTGAGGTCTCCGATCGCCTCCTTTACGACATCGAGAAGAACAGGGCGCCCTATCAGCATGGCCCCCTCGACCCGCGCCTGGTCAGCACTTCCGTTGCCCAATGCCATTGCGTATCCATCTAACGTCTCGGCAAATAGGGTACGTCGAGCAAGACTGGGAAGTGTGCAACGTGCCAGGAGTCATTGCAGAATTGCACTGGTCACTTTGGACATGTCAGACTTCCACTGCCCGCCTTCCATATCGGCTATTTGCGGTTCGTCATGATGATCCTACAGGACATCTGCAAGGTATAGGCCTACTTCCTACGATGCATTGATGCTGGCTTACAATACCTAGGATTGCGGCAAGGTGCTGCTCACCGAAACCGAGCGTCGCGCGTTCCTCAAAGAATTGAGACGGCCCTTTATGGACAATTTGCGGCGTTCCCAGATTTGCAAGCGCATCAACGAGCAGTGTCGCAAGGTCAAGAATTGCATGTACTGCGGATCTGTCCAAGGCCAGATCCGCAAGGTCGGCGTGCTGAAGCTGGCCCATGACAAGTTTTCTACGTACAATAAGTCGACCGCAGCTAAGAAGGTCCCTCCCGAGAGCAAAATTAAGTTCGATGAGTCATTCAGCGAGGCGAGGAAGAGTAATGCAGAGTTGGACAAACATCTTCGCAAGGCCATGGACGATATGAACCCTTTGAGGGTTCTCAATCTCTTCAAAATGATCAGTCCGACCGACTGCGAGCTTCTGGGTCTCGACCCTGCCGAGGGTCGTCCCGAGATGTTCATCTGGCAGTTTCTCCCTGCGCCCCCGGTTTGCATTCGACCGTCGGTCGCTCAAGAAAATGCCAGTAACGAGGACGACATCACGACCAAGCTTGCCGATATCGTTTGGGTCAGCGGCATGATCCGCTCTGCTCTGCAAAAGGGCTCGCCCATCCAAACCATCATGGAGCAGTGGGAGTATCTCCAACTACAGGTCGCCATGTACGTCAACAGTGACGTGCCGGGTCTCCAGCAGCCTGGATTTGGCAAGGCCGTGCGAGGCTTTTGCCAGCGGTTGAAGGGAAAGCAAGGCCGATTCCGTGGGAATCTGTCGGGAAAGCGCGTCGACTTCTCCGGCAGGACGGTCATCTCGCCCGATCCAAATCTGGGAATCGACCAAGTGGCTGTTCCTCAGCTCGTCGCCAAGAACCTGACTTATCCGGAGCGAGTGTCGGACTACAACATTAAGAAGCTGAGAGAGTGTGTTCGCAACGGACCCAGCATTTGGCCAGGTGCACAACAGGTCATCAAGAAGGACGACGGAGGCTACAAGATCTCCCTGAAGTTTGGCAACCGGAACCAAGTCGCCCATGACCTGAGAGTCGGCGATGTCGTCGAGCGTCATCTCGAGGACAACGATATCGTTCTTTTCAACCGGCAACCGTCTCTGCACAAACTCAGTATCATGAGTCATCTAGTCAAAGTACGGCCGTGGAGAACATTTCGACTCAACGAGTGCGTCTGTGGTCCTTACAACGCAGACTTCGATGGCGACGAAATGAACCTCCACGTCCCTCAGACCGAAGAGGCCCGCGCAGAGGCCATCAATCTCATGGGTGTGAAACACAACCTAGCCACGCCAAAGAACGGCGAGCCCGTCATCGCTGCTACCCAAGACTTCATTACTGCCGCATACCTGCTGAGCGGCAAGGATAGGTTCTTTGACCGCAAAACATTCACCTACATTTGCATGCATATGATGGACGGCAAAGTCCACCTCGACCTTCCGCCTCCGGCCGTCTTGAAGCCTCAGGCGTTGTGGACAGGCAAGCAAGTCTTCAGCATGATGATGCGCCCCAACAAAGACTGTCCCGTCAAGATCAACCTGGACGCCAAGTGCAGAGAGTACAAGGCCAGGCCTGGACAGTGTCCCGACATGGACCCCAACGATGGGTGGCTCGTGATTCGAAACTCCGAGGTCATGTGCGGCAGAATGGACAAGTCTACAGTCGGCTCTGGAAAGAAGGATTCAGTCTTCTATGTGATCCTCAGAGATTTTGGGCCTGATGCAGCGGTCGTGACGATGAATCGTCTGGCCAAGCTGTGTGCTCGACATCTGACAAACCGAGGATTTTCCATCGGCGTTGGAGATGTCTATCCCACAGAGCTACTGTTGGAAAAGAAGGGCAAGATGATAAAAGACGCGAACAAGGACGTCGATGACCTTATTGATAAGTACAAAAGGGGGAAGCTCGAAAAGGCTACTGGCTGCACCATGGAGCAAACTCTGGAAAACTCCATCTCCGGCCTTCTCAGCAAGGTCAGAACTCAGGCAGGATCGCACTGCATTGAAACGCTCAGCAGAAACAACGCCCCGCTTGTTATGGCAAAGTCCGGCTCCAAGGGCTCAGAAATCAACGTAGCGCAGATGGTCGCCCTCGTCGGTCAGCAAATCATCGGTGGCAAGCGTGTGGCCGATGGCTTTCAGGACAGAACGCTCCCCCATTTTCACAAGAACGCCCCTCAACCCCCGTCGAAGGGCTTCGTGGCAAACAGTTTTTACTCGGGTCTGCTGCCTACCGAGTTTATTTTCCACGCCATGTCTGGCCGTGAAGGTCTAGTTGATACTGCCGTCAAAACGGCCGAGACAGGATACATGTCGCGCAGACTGATGAAGTCGTTGGAGGACCTCTCGACTCAGTATGACGACACCGTCAGAACTTCAGGAGGCGGTATTGTGCAATTCCAGTTTGGCGCCGACAAGCTCGATCCCGTCGATATGGAGGCCTCGGCTAAACCAGTGAATTTCGACCGAACCTGGTCGCACGCCGAGAACCTGACGTGGGACAACACAGACACTGCTCTTCTCCCAGACGAAATTGTCGATCAATGTAACGACACGCTTTCCCGGGAACAGGCGCGCTACCCAAGAAAAGCCCTCGTTGGCGACGACATTCTCGACTACGACCATGAAGACGACAGGTTTACTGATGAGCACGAAGGTGCCAGAGAATTCCTAAGGTCCCTGGCATCCTACGTTGTCGGCCGGGCCAACAAGCTCCGTCGTGTAATGGAGCTCACTGGGTTGACCGCGAGCGCCGGCAACATGGAAATTGACGCAGATGACGACGAGATCAGGGCGAAGAAGGCATTCGCGGACAAAGTTGCCAAAGTGTCGCAAAAAACCCTGCGTCTATTCATCCAACTCTGCCTAGAGAAATACAAGAAAGCACACGTCGAACCCGGCCATGCTGTTGGGGCCGTCGGAGCACAGTCGATCGGTGAGCCCGGTACCCAGATGACGCTTAAGACATTTCATTTTGCAGGTGTCGCCGGCATGAGCATTACGCAAGGTGTGCCACGTATCAAAGAAATCATCAACGCGTCCAAGGTCATCAGCACACCGGTCATTACCTGCCCTTTGGTGCAGGACAGAGAAATGACGGCTGCACGAATCGTCAAGGCACGTATTGAGAAGACGTATGTGGAAGATATCCTTAGCTACATTGAGGATGAGTGGTTCGCCGAGTCGGGCAGCGTAGTTCTCCAAGTGGACATGGACGCACTTTCGGACATGCAGTTGGGCATTGGTCTCGGCGACGTTGCCGAGGCTATTTGCAAACACAAGAAGCTCAAAGTCTCGAGGCAAGACATGCATATCGGCCCCGGCAGGATAGAGATCCGTGTCCGCCTCGACGAGTCTGCTAGCTCGAAACGCTCCGTCAAGGCCAAACCGGTGGATGAACACGGCGACCTGCTGGTTCGGGCGAATTACCTTCGCAGAACCATCCCAACAGTAGCCATATCAGGTTATCCCGAAGCTACCCGAGCCATTATTCAGACATCAGACCAGGAGACACATACTGTATTGGTCGAAGGGTACGGGCTGCTTTCTTGCATGAACACGGAGGGAGTCGACGGACGCCGTGTGAAGACGAACAACGTGATGGAGTGCCGAGATGTGCTCGGTATCGAAGCCGCGAGAACGACGATTGCACACGAAATCGGCGAGGTCATGGGAGACATGGGTATCGATCCGCGCCACATGCAGTTGCTCGCAGATGTCATGACATACAAGGGCGAAGTGCTCGGTATTACGCGGTTCGGACTCTCGAAGATGCGAGACAGTGTTTTGCAGCTGGCATCCTTTGAGAAGACACCAGATCATCTCTTTGAGGCGGCCGCAGGCATGAAGACGGATCAGATTGAGGGAGTGAGCGAGTGCATCATCATGGGCCAGACAATGACGGTGGGCACGGGCGCATTCCACGTCGTCCGTCGGCTCGCCCTGGAAAAAGGAGACGTTGGGCAGCGGAAGACGACGTTCGAGGATGCGTGGGCATCTGAAATCGCGCTCAAGCGAAGGTCACGACGAAACGCCTGAAGGGGGAGAAGGACGTGTAGCAACTCGGCAGAGATATAGGCGTCAATGAGAGGGTATTGTGTAGTCACGACGGGCTAAACTACCAAGGTTGTGCTTAGTCGTTTGGCGTAAAATAGGATTAGTCGAAATGAAAGACAGGGAAGTCCTCAAAAGATCTGGCTGTCCAGCCCAGAACCAACCTAGGTATTGTCGCAGAGTAAACGGTTGTCACGTGATGCCGCGCTACCAGCGCGTACAGGTCCTAGTATGACGACATGCAAAGGCAATCTGGAGACAATGTAGCCGCACCCGATAACAACAACAGAACCATCCACAAGGCACCCAGGCACCTAGGTAGAGAGTGAGCGGCCTTGGTTGCGGCCAGACCTGTCTCATCATCCTTCATATCCACTGACTGCGAGATAAGATCAAGGACTTTGGCTTACCTAGGCCTGGTGGTTGATAAACATGTGCGGGAGATATGCACTCGCTCTGGTGTGCCTCCTTCGCCCTTGTCAGCACCGTTTCTCAAGGCTTCTCGATATGCGATGAACTGACACGCTCATTCACAGCGACCATCGCAAATCAGGCGCATGTTGGAGGAGGACCACATGCCCGTCGATGATGCCCCTGAAGACGAGGGCCAAGGCGCCCCGCGCCAGACATACAACTTTGCCCCGGGTTATCACGGGGTTGTGTACCGCGCAGATGTCCCAGATAGCGGTTCTAACAGCCGCGGGTATGGGAGCTGCGACGTCGGCCAGGCGACGGACGACACATCATCGAGACAGCCTGGCAACGTCGGAGACTCGGTCAAGTTCAAGTTGCAGACGATGCAGTGGGGACTGATCCCCTTCTGGACCAAGCGAGACCCAGGCTATGCCATGCTGTCCAAGACAATCAACTGCCGCGATGACTCGCTTAGTACGTCCGGGGGGATGTGGTCTACCATGAAGGCGGGAAAGCGATGCGTCGTGGTGGCACAAGGGTTCTTCGAGTGGCTCAAGACCGGGAGGGACAAGATGCCGCACTTTGTGAAGAGGAAAGACGGCCAGCTCATGTACTTCGCAGGTCTGTGGGACTGTGTAAGATACGAGGGTCTGCTTGAAACAAACCACCCACCGATTTTTCAGAGACCATGAGCTGACTTTGGGGGCAGACGCTAACGAGAAGCGATACACATACACCATCATCACGACGGACTCCAACAAGCAACTCAAGTTCCTCCACGAAAGAATGCCTGTTATACTGGATTCTGGCTCCAACGAAATCAAGATGTGGTTAGATCCTGGGAGACGGGGGTGGTCGAAGGAGTTGCAAGATATCTTGAAGCCATTCGAGGGCGAGCTTATGTGCTATCCCGTCACCAAGGATGTCGGGAAAGTTGGCAATAATTCACCGTCCTTCCTCATACCCGTTGCGAGCAAGGAGAACAAGTCGAATATCGCCAACTTTTTCGCCAACGTCCCCGTCAAGCAAAAGAGCAAAGGCCCAGACCTTGGCACCACAGTAGAGGTCGAGGAAGAGCCGGACAAAGTGCCCGGCGGAAAGCCTCGGCCGGTACCAGAAGCGATCACCAAGGCGGCTAAGGTTTCGGAAAGCGAAGCGAAATCCGGCATCAAACGAGAAGCCCGCGAGGCGGAGGCAGATGATGAGCCGCCCAAAAAGAGGTCATTCCCTACAAAGTCGGGGCAAAGCAAAATCAGTGCCACCAGAAATGGCGCGAGAGACTCAGCGAAGACAAAGTCGGATGGAACACAGAAGATTACCAAGTTTTTTGCCAACAGCGCATGATGTGACGGAAGAGACGCGGGCCAACCCGACAACCTCTGCCGGGACAACATATCGTGTTAGGCACCTCCACCTGAGGACAAGGAACGAACCGGCATGGCTAGGCTGTTTGTGATACTATCATTAAATCGAAAGACAATGGTCGTTAATGTTTATCTTGGCAAGGGGCGCTTATTCCAAAGCCGAAGTATAGGCATGGGAGAGAAAGGTCGATGGAGAGGGACACCGAAATTCAGGATCAGGGTTCGGAACGTCAACCGCACTCAGTAGCAAGTGCAGCCTGGGATCCCGGGGCCGGCTTCGCGTCGCGAAAGGTGATGGGGGGCGTGGCAGCTGCCGCGTCATGACGCGGAGGCAGGGCGTTCGTTTGAGACTACCCAGCTAGCTTGGGCGGGATTGGAGGTGAAGTTGGAACACAAATCGCGAGGGCACGATTGTGTATACTACACTACAACCATCCATGCCGACGAGGCGTGTTGGGGACCGAAGGCAACCTAATATGTAACCTAGCCCGTGCGGAACTCCGCCCAAGGTGTGTCCGGTGCCCGTGCCCGTGCCCGTGCCCGGTGCAACTGCACCGCGGAGGTGCCGTTGAACGGTGGATTACTCACTCGGGAACGAGTCCTGTGATTGGCCGTGGAAGCCAGCAAGACAGAATGCATCAGATCTGATGGAGGACTGGGTGTCAGACTCCGTTGAAATGGCATTCGGCAGGGGATTGGAGATCTGGCGTGTGTTCGCATTGGACGAGATTACAATACATTGCCATAGACGCCCAAGCAGACTGGTTGGCATGGGGTATTAGTGTCCGCACTATGCAGGTGCACAGTCAGCTCGGGCAGCCGGTGCCGGTGCCGGTGCCGGTGCCGGTGCCGGGCTTGATCCACGCCTTCAACTAGGTATGGTACCTACGTGCCTAGGTACCTACCTACCTAGGCAGTAGTTTTTGTTGGCAGTTAGCAGGCAGGGTGGCAGGGCAGGTCCTCGTCGAAGAATCCGTGGAAGCGCCAAGCCTTCTTTGCAGTAGTACATACACTACCTATGTGACGAGTGGTCCTGGGATGCCCACACTAAATGTGTAGTATTAGTATAAGCTTAATTGTGAAGCACTCACACTATGACAAAGTGAGTTCCTAGGTAGTGTAGATGGGCACTTGGGTAGTGAATGTAGTTACTCTGTACCGCCTTGGAAAGACGTGTAGGCAGGGCTACCGAGCCGATAGTCAGCTTGCGGCCAATACCTTAGGCATATAAGGTAATAGTAAGGTAGGACGATATGTATCTTACCTCAGTCAGTGTCTGGCTTGACTAGAGTGTTCTTGCCTCGCTCTCGTCTTCTGCAAAACTGCTGGGATCATCCGCCCGTTTGCTGTTGCCGACGCCGACACCGAATCTGCCGACGCGAGTCCGCAGCACCGAGGGACGCTGGGGTGTGTCTTATTATTGTGGGGGAGGGCCGGCAACGGCCGGACGCGCGCCGCTACCTAGATACTAGATAGAGGTAGGTACCTCTATGGAGTCTCCCACTACCGGGGTCCATATCATCACTTTGTAAAAGAACAGAAGAAAAACTCTACTTCATATAACCCCTTGGTCCATATCATCACATCGTTAGCCAAACTAAAAGTGACCAAGAGCGGCTGTACTAAACCCCTCGGAGCCGAAAGGGCACCGAGTTGTTAGGTCTTTACAAAGTTTTAGAGAGTAACTTTCGATAGGTAACTACCTATCCTGATGCCAGCTGGGTAATCTACTCTATTATGGCCCGGCGGCTGCGAAGGGGGACCTGAGCCCACCACGTCCTCACTCTGCGTGATGCCGAGATGCCGGGAGATGCCCTTGAAGACGCACACCCGACACACCGTGACACAGACACAAACGGGTCGGATCGCACGACCCTCGGAAGGGCCCTGGCGACGTACCTACCTAGTGTAGGTACCTAGGTAGTGTAGGCACCTGCACCTGCACCGAAATGACGACATGATGAACCCCATCCGATACCTACACCTACGCAAGCATTCCAAAGGTTAGCGTACTACACAGTGGGGCCAGACGATTAGGTAAGCCCCACCAGGTAACGCGCTAACCTTTGGAATGCCTGCGGAGGTGTACATACTACCCGCTACATAGGGTAGTAATAGTAGGTAATAATACCTACTGTAGTATCCGTATGGAGTACATACGTATGTATCTCTCCGGTTCTTATTCCCGTGACGTCTCCGTTCAACTTCGGCCTCGCCCTCGCGGGCCATCCTCATCAGGAACACGCGATTCGTCTCCGGTCTCCCGGAATGATGAATCAGATAGGCGGCGGGCCTTACGGCGACCCAACCACTCCCGGCCTGGAAGTGTCGCGTTCGTCGTACATGGAGCACACCTGTTGTTGCCTCTCGACGTAGGTGCCATGCAACCGCCGCGGCACCGAATGCCGAATCCCAGATGCGACCTGATCCCGGGCTCGCCTCCCTTCCCCATGCCTACTGCCTCCCTGTTGGGGTTGGGAGGCTTCACGACATCCAGACTCGCCGCCATGATGTTCTCAACCGCCGGAAGGATAAATATACAATGGCTCTTTCAGTCTGTACCTGCCGCTTGCCGCTCTCGTCCTCCGCCTGCTCGCCCATTCTTCAACTCGAAAATCCACATCGCCTAGCCTGTTCTTTTTCACTACCTACCTCACATTCTTCTTGCCCTGCCCGCGCAAGAGAGTATCCCCAGAAATCGTCCACTGCCTGTTTCAATGGACAGGTCATCTCCAGATATGCTCCCTTATGCCATGGCTCCCGCCTTCCTCCCGAAGGGCCCTCGCTTCACCTCCTACGACATCATTGCCGCTCAGTTCACTGCCCGCATCGTAAGTTTTCGGCATGGCTGCCACTCTTTCTGTCAAATTCCCGTCTTTTGTGGTTGACCGAGTAGCCACAGGGCTCCAATGACAACGGCTACTGCACTCCCTCGTCTCTATGGTCCTGCCCCCCCAGCCCCACGTCGAGCGTCGACTCCAACAGAGTTGGCGACGACAACGACGAGTTCGGTCACTCGTCCGCGAGCGCTTCTGAGATATCCTCCGCTAAGGCGGCCCAGAAGGGCCGACGCTCCATCAGGTATAAGAACTGCAGCGACGCTGTCCTTTCGGTGAGTTTATTCATCGTCACTCCCTGCGGCGAGTGTCCCGACCGAGCTAGCCAACGGTGCTGACCTTTGCCTGTAGAAACGACGGGCCCAGAACCGAGCCAACCAGCGAGCCTATCGCAAGCGCAAAGAGCAACGCCTAGAAGATCTTCAGCAACAGATCGACGAGATGAACCAGCAGAATGACACCTTGTGCTGCGCGTACCGGCTGCTCGCCGATGAATGCTGCCGCCTTCGTGCCGGCCATTTGGCTAAGCAGCCACGGACAACATGGCACATGGCCAGCACCGACAGCTTGGCCCTCGACATGGCCGTACTGGACACCTACCGCGCCAACCCTGTTCTGGCGTCGAGTCCCATTCCCGAGGCGCACCTGGACTATCCCGAGAGTCCGGAAAGGTTGTGGGGCCACTACCCGTGAGGGAGCCCTCGGCTCTGGCGTATTCGCGGGACTCGCCCCCGGTATCTGCTTTAGTCTCTCGTCCATGCAAATGAAGATTCCTCTTGGGTTGGACTCGGTCGAGAACTTGGAAGTTGAGACATGTTCTCCAGGTTGGAGTCGTTGGGTTGTGGCGGAGCGTTCCTGCATTCGGGGAGGAGTTCGTTTCTTTCGCTTCAACAAGTAGGTAATAATCGCAACGTAAACAGGGTGACTTAGCAGCTGTGGCATTGAAGGTGGCACTGGCTACATAGTTTACCTAACAAAGTTGATGTCACGGGCCTATAGGACAACGCTGCTATCAACAATCTCTCTATCGTCCATTCATGCGACTTAATCTCTGCAATGCCCGGCCAACGCTCTCGATGCTTCTGGTCACATGACAAGCCTCCCATTTATCTTGCTTACGATGCTGGATCAACACCTTGCCACAGGACCTCCGGGGACAGTATAAGTCGTCGGCTGCAAGTCGGTGTTAGAAATGCGACTTCCACATTCGACCTCTCCATGTGCGAGCTCACCACGGGATAGTAGATGTTGATCAGGATACCAGGCTCATTGCCCGAGTACGCACCCCTGGGCACTTGTCAGAAGTGTCCCCAAAAACCTGCGAGATGGGTAACCTACGGAAACCTGACTGTCGGCGAGAACTGGCCACCGCCTGCGCCCGTAACCAGGATCTGAGCGCACGAGATGTAGAACTGCGCTCCACCCTTGGCACTGGCCGAGTGCAGTCCAATTTGCTCGATACGGAGCAGATATTCTCCAGGGGCTGCGTCGGTCTGTTAGCCTATGGCCCAGATTGCGCAAAATGAATGAGGTGCGATGGCGTACGCGTGCAGGACGGGATCTGAAAGTTGAAGGCTGATTGCCCTGAGGCGGGGAACTTGATCTGCCCGTTGCCTGTCTGCGCGCCGAGTTCCCAGATCTTGGCCCACGGTCCGCTGCCATCGTACGTGGTGACATTTCCGGGGCCAGCCGGAGAGAGCCAAACTGACACAGGGCCATCGTGATAGATGGCTTGGTCCATAGCAAAACCAACCTGTGGTTGCGTCAGCAAAGTCGAGCTCCCGGTAGTGGGCTGACGTCCCGGCCGGAGTGAGAACTGTGCCTACCGTGGAGCCAGCAGTAACGGTGGCTATCTGCGTAGCGGTGCCCGAGGAAAGTCCGCCAGCATTGCAGACTATGTCTTTGCCTAGAACATCGGTGACGGGGCTGTTGTGGTTCGTGTTCCTCCGGACATTGACGTACTCGCCCGTGTTGCGGCCTCCCACCACCAGGCTTGTGAAGCGGTCTGAGTTTTAGGAATTAGAACCATTGGTAGTGCCAGCCGGAGTGAAGAGACTTAGCCCACAGTGAGCCATTGTGAAGTCGCAAAGTGCGGCGAGCGCTGCGCTGATGGACAGGAGTGACGACTTCATCTTGGGTGCGAGGGTAGAGGATGCCTCTGCAAAGTCGCCGAATGTTCCGGAGCTTCTGTTTGTTACTTCGCAAAGATGACAGACCGTATCGGACGAGGAATATGCAGCCATGATATATCCCTCCAGGGGCTGGAACATAGTTGCAGTCCTCCCTCTTCATGGCCATTTATGGTAGTCACTGACAGCGCCCCCGAAAACTGCCTGATCAAGTAAATTTGCAGTATCAAAGTTCCATTGCGGAGATTCTGTCCCAATCATCCGGTCAAAATAGCCGACATGTTTTCCCGTCTCTGGTGTCTGGGCGACACGCCCTCCATCCTGTCCTCTCAGCATGAGAGGTCGATGTGTACCTGAGAACGCCATCCGTGAGATTCCGCGCGATTCCAAGCCGAAACTAGAGGTTCCATTCATGCTATTGCTTGGAAGTGTATGTATGGGTAATTTCATCAGGCTAATGGGGCTGATGGTGGTTAAACCACGTAGACCAGGGTTCAAGCCTCCCTGCACTTGGCGACAGCCGATGGCTCGCGGGGTGTCCATCAAGGCCGACAGAAACATTATGCAAGGCATTGAAGAGGCCCATTAAAACGAGGGTTCATGGAGCAAAGTGCCTTCCTAACTGGTTAGGCATGAGTTATTTGCTAGACAAAGCTACACAACAGCGTTACTGGCGGGTTACATGCGTACACAACTCGCCCGGCCAGATACCTCCCCCGCAAGAAATGAAAGCATCGCAAAATGAAATCATACTGCAGATACACACTGATACAAGCCATACCAGATATAGCGTGTAGTTCGCCATTCGTGCGCTGTTGCTTCAACAAGTCCACTGCTACACTGTCAGCGCGTGCTGCGTAGATGCTCGCGAAACAAGACGAGAGCCCACCTCCTTGCCTCCCGGAACCTCGTACGAGGTGAACCCAGGTTGGTAGATCTATTTTTCTCATCAGCAATTTGAACGGTATTTGGTAGGATAAAGACCTGGAAGGTTCACGTTGGCGGTGTATCCGGAGTCCGTCTCTTTGAAGACGCCAGGAATGGAGAGCGTGGGCGCAAATGAGCCTGCTGGGGCGGAACTGCCAGTGACGTTGATCTGCGCGCAGGAGATGTAGAACTGGGGGACCCCAGCAGGCCACGGGTTGTGGATGCCCAGAGACTGAATTCGCAGCAGGTACTCGCCGTTGGGCAGGCACGAGGGGATCTTGTGCTCGTAGGTTTCTACAGAAGCAGTCAGCCGGGATCTCTCTTCTTTTGCTCGCTTCTGGACCGATCTCACGTCGCATAGGCCATGTTGCTTGGTTGTTCGAGAAGGTCGGGCCAAAGTCTTTGATTTTGGCCCATTTCCCGGCCCCGTCATAGTCCTGGACATGCGCGGGGGCCTTGGACAGAAATCTGTATCGATGTTTTGTTTTTCAATGATGGTTATTCACGAGAGGCGGCTCCAATGGGTCACTGACAGCGAGATTGGTCCTTGGTGATAGACGGCTGTGTCGAGCGTGAAAGAGAAGGCATCACCGGGCCGAACTTGGGTTACCGTCGTCTGCGCCCCGCTGCCGCCTCCCTCGTTGCATCTCAAGTTATTGGAAGCAAGATCTGAATCTGATCAGCTGGCATTCACTTTCGGGCATTCCAGAGGGCTCACCGGTAACGGGAGAATTGAAGTTCGAGTTCTTCCGGATATGTTCAAACACCCCAAACTTCTGAGAGCCGACGGTTAGTTGTTGGAAGATATAGTGGCCAGAGACGTCCGAGATGGCCACCGAAACGGCGGCTGCGAGAGTCAGGAACTTCATCGGGTGCGATCTGCCACGGCGGCGACAATACGGCGGCAGTTTATATCCAAGGTGTGAATGAATTCGAGGAAAGAGAAGAAGATATCACGACACTGGGGCTACCCGGACTACTTATCAGGCTCGCCAGTGCCGCGTTACATATATGGTACTGCCATGCTAATCATCTCGGCAGGCCTCGGCTCGGAACCATGACTTCCTCGACGTTGTCATGACGAGGACTCCTGTAATCGGGAGAACCTGAACCTCATGAAAGGTTCATAGCGTCTGATCAAGTGGTTCTTAACAACGTCACGTCGGCAATGTTGGATTTGTCGTCCGTCTATGAGCAGAGTTGCTTCCGGCAAAAGTTCTGCATGAAGAGACGAGGGTTCTATTCGCCAGGAAGACCACCCTCCGCATTCCCACTATAAGTAAATTGAGCTTACGGCCCATGATGCGTCGCTTCGAACGACTCCACTGTTTCACGCCCTGTTCCACGCCCTGTTCCGTGAGTTAACAACTCTTCATGATCAATTAGACCTTCGCTACCTCAAAGGCGCAATCGGACTCGGGGCCTGGTAGCGTACCGAATTTAGGTGACGGGCCGCGATGTTTACCCGGAGCTCATCCTTCCGACTCCAAAGCGGTGCATCCATTGGGAGCGCAGACGGGTAGGCAGAAGATCGACAACGTCCGAGTCACATGCGACTCCACAGATTCATTCGCCTTGGTACGTATATTCGCATCCGTATACTGGAGGAGAAAACTCATAAATTCATTGCGAAGGTTCATAGTGGAATACGTGACTAATTCGATCTTGCTCTCTTGTCCTACTCGTTCTTGTTGTCCTCCTTGTCCTTGTTGTCCTCCTTGTCCTTGTTGCCCTCGTCGTCCTTCTTCTCCTCCTTGTCCTTGTTGCCCTTGCCGTCCTTCTTCTCCTCCTTATTCCTATCCACATTCCGGGCCTCCAGACAATGTTTACCACAGTCACACTTTTCCGTCCACTCTGTTGTATTCCGGCACGGCAAATACTTGCCCTCATCGTCGGTGTAGATGCATTTGGGGGAGTGAGGGCACCAGGCTGCTAGTGACCGAAGACATCCTTTATGGTCCTGATTTTCAAGAGCAGGAACAAGGGTCAAGTGGTGAGGGTTGACGCATGCATCCAGAATACCCTTCTTGGTGTCGAACCGGCCTCGGTGGCATCGGTGGGCGCAATGAAGGTTGGTGTCGGCAGCATCAGCGATCCTCCCCGAGTTCTGCAAAAAGAACGTCATCCGGTGGATTGGCCACTTGTTTTTGTTGCCAGCTTTGCCGAGGTTCTTCGTAGGGTACCCTGAAGCTTGCCCTGTGTAGCCTCGCATAAACCAACAATCCTTTTCTGTCGTAGGTGAATTGGTGACTTTTCTTGTGATATCACCAATCCATTTTTCCCACGTAAGATTACGACCATCGGTCGACGTCGCAGGCATCATCAACTCCTTGCCCTCTCCCCCAAGGGGCCCAACCATTGTTGTAGGCAGGGCTGCAACCCATGGTCGGAGCTGGCGCAACAGGAAATCGACTGACTCTGTGCTCGACAATGGTGCGGGCGGCGAAGACCATGGCTTCTGGGTCTCAGTGGAAGGCGTGGACGATGAAGGCCTGAGTTTCTTCTTGTACTCGGTCGAGTCGTCATCCGAACATGAGCGCTTAAGAGGCATCGTGACTGTTGGCTGATCCGCCGCGGCTCGTCGAAAATCAAGGCACAAGCGAGCCAGTAGTTGTGGCCGTGGCGGTATGGCGTAGGGTGGCAGCGAACATGTCGTCTTTTCTACTGCTTGTCGGTCGAGATCCAGGAAGCTAGGGACCACAGGGCGAATTCCAGTACTTGGGGAATTCCAACGCTGGGAGAGTTCCAGGGCTGGGGGGATTCCAGCGCTGCCCTGACTTGCGTGGCATCACTGACATGCTATGTAAGGGAGCCAGTCGAGGGGTTGGAAGTTCACCGCGCCGAGGGGCACCATGCGCCGCGCAGCGTTTCATTGAGCGGACATATTAGTGTGAGTGTGGTGAAATATTATTGAGTGGTAGGTATCTCTCAGAAGTGGGAGCAGGTGGCAGGTAAAACTGTTCTCCGCCTACAGACGGAATGTTGACTACATAGGCAGATAGGCTAGTCGACGGAACGAACCGAACGACTCGCTTGTCACCCCTTGTCTGAGACGTCCGTGTGGGTCCACACTTAGACGGCGACCGTCTTCTCGTGATGGGCAATGTCTCCGTCGCTGTTGGGCACTGCCTTGTCTCCCTCGGTGCCAGCGCGCTCCCTAAAGGTGGTGGACGGGCGCCAGCCCACCGATTTGCTAGCAACGCTGACCTCGGCGTACAGCTCTTCGACCTCCTCCAGGGTGAGGCCCTTGGTCTCGTAGATGAAGAACCATACGAACGCGATACAGAGGAAACAGGCGGCGAACCAGACGAAGAAGATCTTGGACTGCAGGTTGGCATAGCCCTCACCGTAGTTGACCAGGTAAGGTGTCGAGTAGGCGATGGCCCAGTTGAGAAGCCACTGGTTGCTGTCAGCACTGGCACGATTACATGGGGATCGACTGCGGCGTAGCTTACGTTGGTCGCGGTCGACAGAGACAGGGACTTGGCACGCGTCTTGAGCCCGAAGATCTCACCGTTGACGACCCAAGCCAGGGGGCCCCAGGTCCTGTTGGCGTGTTAGTTCACCAGTCCTCGGTCCTTACTTGGACGGCAGGGTTCTGTGGGCAGGCTACAGGCGCAAAACCTTCCGCGAACGGACGGGACGACTTACGAGGCGAAGAAGAAGATGTAAATGCACACAAAGGCAATTGCGGCCTTCTGAGCCGGCAGGTTGTATACGATGATGTTACCACTATCATCCTGGCCGGTGGTCAAGGTTCCTAGCATGGCAACAAGGAACTGCGAGACGCACATGCCAACTGCGCCCCAGAGCAGCATGGGTCTACGTCCCCAGCGGTCGACGGCGTACATTCCCGGAAGAGTCGAAACGACGTTGATGGAGGACGTGATCATGCCGATGACGAATCCGTTGGAGAAGCCGGAGTTCTGGAAGTACTGTGTTCCATAGTAGAAGATGAAGTTGATGCCACTAAGACGGGTCAGCACACATTCCGGAACATGGTCGTGAGCAGCACGCGTACGTCAACTGTTGCAGGGCTTGCAGGGCACATCCCGTGAACTGGCGTTTAAGGACGGGAGGCTTGAAGCAGTCCATGTAGCCGGCGGTGCCAATGTTGCTCTCGTATTCATGGTTGGCTTGGATCTCGGCAAGCTCTTCTGCGATGGCCGGGTCGTTCTCGGGCAAGCGGCGGAGCCTCGAGAGCGCATTGGTGGCGCGATCCAGGCGACCGCGCCTGATGAGGAAGCGGGGAGTCTCGGGCAGGACGAGCATGCCGGCGAAGAGAATGATGGACCAGGCAAACTGGACGGCGATGGGGATGCGGTAGGACCCGGTGTCCTGGCGGTTGTGGGTGGCATTGTTGACGATGGCGGCCAGCAGCAGACCGATGGTGATGGCCCATTGATAAGCGCCAACGATGGCACCACGAATCCATTTGGGGGCGGTCTCGGACTGGTAGAGGGGGACTGTGGCGTGTCAGTCTCGGACGGGTTGCAGGATGTGAGAGACGACTTACCCAGGGCAGAGATCAGGCCAACGCCGAAGCCGGCGAAGAAACGGCCGGCAAGGAAGACGGGGATGTCAACGGCAATGGTCTGCAGGACGACGCCGAGGTTGAAGACCCAGGTGGAGGCGGCAAGTCCCATCCGACGGCCGATGGTGTCGGCAAGGAACGGAGAGGCTAGGGCGCCAAAGAAAGTGCCGGCAGAGAGGATGGACACGATGGCAGACTCCTGCGAGGGCGAGACGTCGGGGTTGCCAGCGGGGTTCACGTAGCCGGTGCTGAAAAGGCGTTGCCAGTAAGACTTGATCGGAGACGGTCAGTTTGGTCGACGAAGACGTAGGAGCGACACTGGGGGCAACGTACCATCTCGAGGATGCCATTGATGGTACCGGTGTCATATCCAAATAGCAAACCACCAAAGGCGACAAAGAAGCCGATGAGAATGGCGGGCCAGGCCTTGCCCGGCTCGCCGACTGGCTTGATGCCCATGGCAGCAGATTTTGGCTAAGACGGATTCGAGAGGAGGAAGAGACAGGCGAAGCCCGGGGTGTTTCTGTTCAGACTCGGCACGTCGTCGAGGCTTGGGCAGCTGGAGGCTTGAGCGCGAGGAGAAGAGGACGCACGTAAGGTGTGAAGTGCAGAAAGATGGGAGGAAACGCCTGTCATATAAAGTTCCCCGGATTATGGTAGTACAGCGCGGAGCTCCCGCACTTGCTGGCCCCCCCAGGCCGCGGGGAGGGGTGGGATGGCATGATGGTAGCCAGGTAGTGTAGTGTAGTGTGGTGGTGTACGAGCGCATTCCCATCACCCACCCCACCATGAGAGACAGGGTTGCAGCCTGGCCATGGCCCATGGCTACCTACCTAGTGCGAAGTCCTCACGCTTGCCGGCGTCGAGTTCAGACGTGCCTGAAGGGTGCGGGGGGCCGAAAGACAGGCCGCACTGGTGCCGATGGAGGATCACGAGGACGTAGGTGTAGTTTGGTGTGGGTGAGGTCGACGTGGTAGCTTGTAAGTACAAAGTACCACTTCCTACAACGGCATCAAGTTTCTCTTTCATCACAAAGACGAACCTCAGTCACAAGGGCAATAAGCAGTAGAGTACCAAAGACCAGAGTAGCAAATCAAGCTCCGGGAGTCTGGAAGACTGGCAAGGTCTACTACATACACTCACTGGTGTATCCGTAGTACCGTTTCCATCGCTCCCCCCGAACATGACCCCAGCTGGAGTAGTGAGAGGCGGGTCCCGGAGAGATGGTCTCCATCCTGGAGAGTGAGGGGACCCTGGGGTATTTACGTTACTATGTACTGTTAATAATAATCCGTGCTAGGTACACTACCATGCACATGTATTCCCAGCAGTGTACCATCACCAGGTTTTCAGTGGTGTACTATGTATACAGAATTTTCAGTGTGGAAGATTGCAAGAAGCGAGTGTTCCCTCTCGAAGGACTCGAGAGACGCGCGCGCCGGCGGCAAATGTCGTCCGGCGTCTAATGCGCACCGCTTCTCGTTTCGATTCAAGCACCAAAAACTTCAATCAAGCCGCGGCAGCGTTATGGGGGTAAAGGTGAACCGTTAACCAAACGGTAGTATACCTTACCTAGTAGTGTAATAATAAACAGTAAACCCACACCCGCCATGTCTCGCGGCACCCGGTGGAGCAAACGCTTGCGATGCGTGACAGAAAGACTTTTTCAAGGCTCTCACGAGTCGCCAGTCTCCATTGACCATTGCCCGCGACTCGATGTCCCAACCGGACGGCAGAGTTTTGCGGAGAATGGGGAAGCGCGTGGGGAGGGATGGAGTAGTATGGACATTGGCACTTGTGTTCACTGTTCAGTCTAAAATTGGAGGATAGTACCTACTGCTATTGGTAAGATCGTAAGGCTCTACCTACCTACCTACTTCATATCTACCTACCAAGTGGGTGCAAAAAAAGAGCGCAGACTCTACCTTCAACATAATCCTTTTACAGCCTACACAACCACAGTAGTATACTCAAAAATAACAAAATAATATTCATAAAAGTCTCCTAAGTTTAAGGGATTTAATAAATATTATTTTGTTATTTTTGACCCTGTAGTGGTAGAAGAACGTGGTGTGAGGTGAAGGTTAGGTCTGCACTCTTTTTTTGCACCCACTTGCCTACCTATGCACCTATGGTAAGGCAAGGCAGGAGGACGTCATTTAGCTCTCCCCTCTGGTGCAGGTGCCGTCTGGGTGGGGCTACACGACTGCAGTCACCAGTGCGGCTAGTCCTACACGGGGAAACTTGGGTGGAGGCATCGCCCCCGACGACAGGCCATTCAGCAGTCGGAGCACGATATCAAGCAAACGCTAAGCAACGCTAAGAAACGCTAAGGAGCGCCACCACTGGCAGTTGGGCGGCGGGCCGCGGCAAGAGCCACACGCGACTAGTGTAGGCACTTACTTAGTACCTACCTACCTACCTATACTTTAGTACCTACCCAGATAAACGGTTCATACCTGCCAATACCTAGAATGGACACCTACGTAGGTAAATAGCCTCAACTTTTCAAGGCTCAAGTCAACCTAGGCTTGGAAGGTTCCGAATTGAGATAACTTGCAGTGTGTCACAGACAGGTAGGTAGGCTGTAATTCTCTGATCTTGATCAAAAAAATCTCCCGGGCCCCATGGAACTTGGTGCTGTTCGGCCCGTTTCCACACCTCTGAGCCTCTGACCCCTCTGCTCTCTATGGCCCTGGTCTCCGCACCACGCGTCTCATTCGCTGGCGCTGATTTTTTCGCGACTTTTCTTTCAACGCCCCGATGTAAAGTCCCCGCGACACCTCCAGCATCGCCAACGCTCGTTAGAAATGTTCGCTCAAATTTCGATCCTTGGTGATTTTTTCCCCTTCTTTCCTGGGCATGACCTTTGTTCATCGCAAATCAACATCAAAAAGTATTCCATCAATTTCCCCCCGGGTGTCCACCTAGCTCATCAATTGCTAGCCTACCTACCGCGCCCTAAATCAATAATGGTGTCAGCAGCTTCCGCCAGCAACGCATCGCCGAGGCTCTGACGACTCACGACTCACGAGCAGCTGTCCGTGAGCCACTCCGGACCAGGCCTCTCACACCCTCCCGCGCCTGGCGACAACGCAGGCATCTTTCTCAGTCATCAGTAAGTAGTAGTAATGACTGTGAGTGCTACGGATACACTACTAGTATTACCATATCATCCGCACCCGCACCCGCACCCGGTCCCCGGTCCCTGACTCTCATCCCGGTTGACCCTCCCTCGTCCGGCCCGAATCTCTCGCATGGCTCGTCCCTGGTCGGTGGTGGGTGTTCTTTCCAAAGTGCTTGGAGTATTCGTATGTACATACATGATGCAGTAATGCAATACTAGTACTCTTTTGTTCGTCTCCGCTGCTCGCCCACACTCCCGCTGGCTTCTTCGGCCTTTCTTCGATGCTTTTGCGCTCAGAGCTCCGCCCGCCATTAATTGCCGGTGCCAGGCATTGCCCGGGCTTGCGACGCCCTACATAGGATGAGCCGTAGTCGCCCGGCCCCGTTTTCGACAACCGCCGGCGTTTTTGCGCATACTGCTAAACGTTAGCAGAGAGCAGAAGGGTAACCTTTGAACACGGCCGACGTCGCCCCTGGGCCATGAGAGGCGCCCATGTGCGGTAGCCCCGGGTCCCAAATCCGGAGTCAGACTCATTCACATACGCAAGGGAAGTCACGGACAACGGCGACGGCAGTGACGGATGACGACAACAGACGACGACAACGTTGATAGTGACAACAGTAGCATTGGTCGTTTACCATCGATGTCAGGTATTAATCTACTTTCAAAGTGAGATATCCAAAACATCAAGGCCGCTCTCAAGTTGAGACTTGGTGAGCATTCTTTGCTGAGACATAAGTTCGGCGCATTGAGACATCACAGGATCCTTTCCCATTGTGGCCACTGCGATGACCGAGTCACCCTTGGTATAGTACGCCGCAAAGCTCAAGTCGTCAACACTTCCCTGGATCAGTACGTCGTCCCATCCGCCAACCGTATTGCCGCAATATCGAAGCTGAGAACCTAGCGCGGACCAGAAGACGGGGATGAACCGCGGTTGATCGACCGTGGCGTTGATGATGTGGTTTGCCACGGCGCGGCCGGCATTTTGGGCCACGTTCCAGTGCTCAATTCGAGTGTACCGGCCGTCCCCGCCAGGACCATGGTACGGGAAGGTCGCGATATCACCAACGGCGTACACATCCTTGAGACCAACGACAAGGAAGTTCTCATCGGTCTTGATAGAGCTGTCCTGCTCGAGCCGAATGACCTTGTTGTCCTTCAGAAATTCAGTCGCAGGTGCAACACCAACCCCAAGAACGACCAAGTCAGCATCGATGCTGGTGCCATCTTTGAGAAGGACAGCGCCGACAGCAGACGGGTTGGTGACGGAAGGTACGGCTTTCTCGACCCCGGCGGACATGTGGAACTTGATGCCGTTCTTCTCCAGATTCTTCTGGATGCCTGCGCCAGCGCGCTGTCCAAGGACTCTCTCCAATGGCACCGTCTCCATACCAATCACCGTCACAGTATTGTCCTTGGCAGTAGCGTTCGCAATCTCCATGCCGATGAACGATGACCCCACGACGACGATTTTCTTCCCCTTGCTGCCGATGGCTGACACAATCTTTTGTGTGTCATGGACTGTTCTCAATGTGAAGATGTTCTCAAGAACCTTGAACCCTTCCAAGGGCAGAGCCCGGGGCGTGCCGCCGGTGGCCAGGATGAGCTTTTTGTACGCGATCTTCTCGCCTGTGGCGACAGATACAGTCCGGTCAGAAAAGTCGACGTCAGTAACCGTGTCGTTGAGCCAGACAACTGAGCCGCTCTCGTACCAAGCCTTGTCCCTCCATTGCAGGGTCTCGACATCGGTCAACAGAGCTTTCGACAGCTTTGTGCGGTCGATGGGTAAGTATCCCTCGGAAGATATGACCGTCAAAGGGCCTTGGTAGCCGCCATTCCGGAGGCCCTCGATTGCACCCAATGCGCCGGAACCTCCGCCAACGATGACGATATTGCCTTTGTCTGCTCCGCTAGCGATGTTGCACTTGAAGTTGGGCTTGCGGCGGCCGGCCTTGATGGTAGCCTCATTGCCAGATATGTAGACACCGCCGTCTCGCTCGGTGACCTTGAAGACGGGTAGAGCGTCGAGAGCTGGGGCTTCTTCGACATCACCGGTTTTCGCATTGAAGCAAGCTGGGGGATGCTTGTCAGCCCGGGCGTGGAAAACAGGGTAAGGGAACGATCGGTTGGCTTACCACCGTGCCAGGGACATGTTAGTCGACCAGAAGACGTCAAGACGCCTTTGACGAGAGGAGCACCGTAATGGGTGCATTTCGGGCCAACCGCTTGAATATGGCCACCGGCGTTCACCAGAAGCACTTTGGCTCCCTCGATTCCCTCCACATCGACCTCCTGCTTTTCTCCAGGTCCGATGGACAGCGACGTGAGGGATTTGAGCTTGAAGTCGGCCATTGCCCGGGCGGAATATGAGAGTGACTTGACGTGGAATGGGTGGCGGACGACGGGGGAGGTGCGTTTACAACGGAGGGGCAGCTGAAAGATGAGCACGCGGTACAGCGAGGGTTGGTGTAGATGTACGGATGGCATGGAGAACAATCGAGAGGGGCGGACCGAGTAGAAGGTCATGCCGTGCGGGGAGACGTGATGAAGGGGCAGCTGCTGCAAGCAAATCGACGGGCGGGAGGGAGCTTGGTCATAGGAGTGGTCAAGACGTCGCACAGGCCTGCTGGACGATGGCACCTACCTAGGTACCTAGGTAGTCAATTGACTACCTCCCGGCGAAGCCCAAGAACTAGTAAGAGTGGTTAGCAAGGCGTCAGTACCATGATGCTATCTTGCAGGGGAAAGTGAGCATTCCGCAGTGAGAAACTGTTAGTGGCTGGTGATGAACAGACCTGCAGAGTTGAAGTATCGCACTAACTATCATTTCGGGATGTCACCATAGGTAGTGTAAACCCAAGTGCTTCAACCGTCTAATAACTAGGTAACCATACAGACACTACGGAGTACTACTACTACCGAGTGTTGTCGCGACTATGACGACATGACTGGCAGCCCCGCACCTAAACTCTCGATGCTTGGAAATTTATGCAGTACCATTGGTCTGTTTTTCGCACTGTCTAGGTCGGTAGGTCAGGGGCTAAGGCACCTAGGGCCGGGGCCGAGCCGGATGGCGGGGATGGCCCGATTGGATGGCGTCAAATGACATTTTCCCAAGATGCAATACCTACCACATCTACTTTGCATATTCTACACCATAACCCAAATGACGAGAAAGATCGAGTTGACCAGCCAACATATCGCGTTGATCAATGATGGAATTTTCAATGCCATGAGAAGAAATAAGCCTTCTTTACTAGGAGGTCAGCATGCTCGTCGGTCGTGGAAGTACCACATCTAAGACACATCTACAGTTCATCCTTGGTACCTGCTTCTGGCACGCCCTCATCTTCTTTGTTGATGTCCTGCGTCGACCCCATGGCAGCATCCACTATCCCTTCCTTGAGCTTGAGCGTCTGAGCCTTGACGGTGAACTTAATGTCCCTGTTGCCCTCGGCGACGTTAGGCCGAGAATGGCGGACGGGCCATGCCACAACAGCTGCGTCCTTGGGAACCTCGCTGTAGTTGCTTAGATCGGTGAGGAGGGCTGTGACTTGAGTTAGGCCGAGAAGCGGACTTGCGAGGTGAAGGGTAACAAGTGTCTGTACCTTGACAGTCGCTGCCATTGGCGACGAAGAGAGGCAGAATGGGATAGAGAGCGCCGGGTGCAAAGATGGCAACCCTGCCTTGATCAAGCTCTCGGTCTGTGTCCTTGGGGTTGTGCGGAACGACGACGCGGTCCTTTATCTTCTCCTCGGCGGTAGCAGGCTTGTCAAAGACAGCAAAGAGACCTTTACCGTCGCTGTCATCGGCACGCTCCTGGTCTTCGATCCACTCGCGTACGTGGAGGGGCATGTCGGCGTACTCCATCATGAGCAGATTACGATCGTACATGTGGCGGTCCAGGCCAGCCCAACCGCCAGGGTATTCGCGACCCGAGAAGAAGAGCTTGAGGCCATCGCCCCAGTTGAACAGACCCGCCGGGGCCTTTTCGAACAGGTCGTGCAGGGTGTACTGCGTCGCGGCGAACGTCCGCGTTGCCTCGCACGTAGGATCGTATAAGTCGATTGTCTTTGACGTGAAAGGGTCTCGCCAGGCGAAGTTCTCGGCCATGGTCGTTTTCGGCTGCGGCATGGGCGGCGGACCGCCCATCTGGAATGCACCGGCAACACCTGCCAGGGTATTGGCGGCGAGAGGGAGAGAGGTGAGCTTCATGGCAGCAGGTGAGGGGCTTGGCGATTTGGAGAGATCTGGAACGAGCGACGAGCACTACATGCACAGAGACGTATCACCTCGTGGCAGCAACATTCCATTTGTGACAGCAGCATTCAAGAATGCGATCTTTTATATCCATGGGCATCATTGAACCGCTGGGAGGCCAGTCACGGTGCAACTGGCATTGTTGTCCTTTGCGGATGCATCGTGCTCCGGATTACCATATCGAGACGAGGTTCACGGACACCGAGTTTAGATACCTAAAACGGTAAGGTGGTATTTTGCTCGGCACTTTATTCGCAGCCAACCTGCAATTAATCCAGCTTCCCGAAGTGCGGGGTTCACAGGTGCAACATCGCGGGGAGTAAGGCCCGGGGCTCTCCGGGCCGGTCTCCGGGCTGTATCCGCGTTCCGCCTGTCACGTGGGTAGACAATGTTACGTGGTGCCCGGTATTGGAAGCGGACTGATGATAGGTGGCATCCAATGGTTTCGCTTGGGAGATCTTACTCATCACCCCCTCCTCTGGTAAAAACACCTGTACGGAGTATTACATAGGTAACTTATTAGCTCTCCAATCGTCGGCCTCCCTCACACTCTGCTATGACGGTACTACACAACAGACAACGACGGACGACAACGACAGACGACGGACTGCAACGGATAGAAACAAGACATGATATACAACAATGATGATAATACATAATATCTCACTTCTGTCCTCAATCGCAACCTCACCAGGTCATATGGCCCTAGCTATGGACTCAAGGAGCTGCTTACATACAATTAGAAACGTGACGTCATTTTCATGTCCTGACGTCTTCATTACTAGCACTTACTGCTTGTCATCCGATGTAGATAGGGACGGATCCGACCCATCAGATGGCATATCGCATCGCATGTTGAACTACCTGGGTATTTCTCCACGGTGGCAGGTTACAGGTATTCCGTAAATGCTTCATCCACCCTGGCATGGGACGAAAAGTGCGCCCTAGCCACCACCTCGCATCGCGCATCGAGACGCGCCTGCCGCCGGTTTTCTAGTGTACGTCTACATCATCCTTGCCAATTCGTACGTGAAGTCAACATCGCTTAGCTGTTTTCTGGTCCAGAGCTCTGCCGTCCACTGAATCCATGACGTCGGATTGACGCTCAAAATGACGCCCGTCGTCCGTCATGGATTTTACACCGTTTCCCACTTGGTTACATCGTACCTTCCCATTGCAGTAGGGTAGTTTCCATCTCAATGACTTCTTATTTTACTTCCTACCTGACGATGCCTGCTTCCCGGAAAAGCGTTTTTTCTTCTCTTCATCCATCGGCCTAACTTGCTATCCATTCAGCTGCGGTGCACAAGCCATACAATAAACCCCGACCCACGTTGATACTTTCTCATTGAACTGCAAGCCGTCTTTGATTCGACCCATGGCGACCCAGGCAGCGTACGCGGCCGAACAGGCGATTGGCCATCAAGGAGACTCTGTCACTGCTCAAGATGTTACGAATTACGGAACGGTCGGTGACGATGCCGAGACTATGAAAGCGCTCGTCTGGCAGGCAAAAAATAAGGTCGAGATCGGTAAGTTCAGCTGCCCAAAGCCTGCCCGCGAATGCCTCTAACACCGGGTGATTCAGTTGAAGTACCGAAGCCCAAAATCATCGAGGACAGCGATGTGATTCTCAGGGTCACTGGTAGCACTGTTTGCGGCAGCGACCTTCATCTGCTCCACGGCTCCGTCGTGCAGATGAGCAAGGGCGACATTCTCGGCCATGAGTTCTGCGGCGTCGTCGATCAAGTCGGCTCTTCGGTCACGAATGTCAAGGTCGGGCACCGATACGTCGCCTCTTTCCAGATCGCGTGTGGAAATGTTCGTACCATTCTGCAAGAGTTCCCCGGGATAACTTCGACTGACACCCATCCAGTGCTTCTATTGCAAACAGAAGCTATCATCCCAGTGCGAGAAAACAAACTCCAACACAATGGAGAAGTCAATGTACGGATCGCAGACAGCCGGCATGTTTGGCTATTCCCACTTCACCGGCGGGTTTGCCGGTGGCCAGGCCGAATACGTGCGCGTACCCCTGGGGGACGTGAACCTGCTCGAGATCCCCGACGGCGTACCCGACGAGAAAGCGTTATACCTATCTGACGTGCTGGCCACCTCGTACAATGCCGTCAAAGACACCGCCGTCTACCCAAAGGACCAAGTCGCCATTTGGGGCGCCGGGCCGATCGGACAAATGGCGGGTGCGTTCGCAGTTGACGAGGGCGCTTCCAAGGTCATCTTCATCGACACGGAACCGCGTCTCTCGTTTGTCAGGTCGAGGTGGCCCATGAAGCACAAGGACAAACTCGAAACGATTGACTTCAAGAAACTCTCCTCCGGCGTCACTAGCAAGGAGACAGTCGTATCTAAACTGAAAGAACTGTGCGGTGGTCGGGGACCCGACGCCTGCATCGAGTGTGCGGCTGGCGAGTATCCCAAAAGCTGGCTCCACACTGTCGAAATCGCCCTCGGTGCCGAGACTGACACGAGTGAGCTCCTCAACGAGATGATTGAGGGTGTGCGCAACTTTGGTCGCTGCGGCATCACGGGTGTTTACGTTGGATACACAAACCACTTCAATGTTGGTTCGTTGATGGAACGTGGGGTTCGTTTGATCGGCAACGGCCAGGCTCCCGTCCATCTCTACTGGGAGGGATTGCTCAAGAAGATACAGGCTGGGGAGCTAGACGTCTACCAAATGCTGTCGCACCGAGTTCGGCTCGACGATCTTGACAAGGTATATTACAAGTTTGAAAATCACGAGGAGGGCATGCAGAAGGTCTTCGTGGAGACCAAGTTCTCGTTCCCTCGTGCCGAGGGTTCTCCTGAGCTTTCGACGTATTGACTTGAGCTCGGCGCTCGAGATGTTAATGCAATCTCGGGTGCAAGCCACCTTGTGCCGGGATTTTGATCACTGGGTACGGACGGGAGGATACCAGCATAGGTAGCACACGTGGCATGGGGAAGCTATGTCAATCTAAATCTTGCACAAACGTCCCGCCGGAATTTCAGTGAATCTTTCCGCCCCGACGCAAGTAGGACAATAAAAAAGACCGGTCGGGTCGTATTTCTGTTTCGTCGAGAGATGATGGCCGTATTGCGAACCGTAGAACGCGTCGATGTACTCTGGATCGTGCCTGTCCCCTTCGTTCATGTAGCCTCCGGTG
Source organism: Colletotrichum musae (assembly GCA_027406025.1). Lineage (NCBI taxonomy): Eukaryota > Fungi > Ascomycota > Sordariomycetes > Glomerellales > Glomerellaceae > Colletotrichum > Colletotrichum musae. The sequence goes on from JANVYC010000007.1 coordinate 4,570,817, forward strand.
TATGGGGCCAACACCTTACTGGCGGCACCCTTAACGAAGGTCACGTCGTGCTGCACGCGATTTCTCTCTGCGACGCTGGCTGTCTTCGAAATGCCACGACCGGTGATGATGACATATGAGCAATTTCGCCAGGCCGGATGCAGCCCCGAGGTATCATCTCTCGCGTCCTCGAAAACACGACCACCGGAGACAAGCAGGACGACATTAGTTGTGTACTCTTCGGGCTTTCCACTGAGCACTTCGACGGCTTCTCGAACACGATCTGCTTCCTCGACTGCCGAACGGTCAACCATGCGAGATGTTACGATTGAGGTGTCCCCGGCGGAGTCGTAGAGCCCGGATTCTGCCTCGTAGAAAGACCAGTAATCATCATAGGTCGTGAAGCTTTCGTGAATGAAAAGCCGGTCACTGAACGAGGCCAGTGCCGTGCGCACCGGGGAAAACCCAGAGTCGGCCTGCTCTTGGGTCTTGCCGATGGTCCAGAATCCATGGGTATAGCCAGAGGTGGCGTTGCCAACGAAGGTGGTCGGGAAGTTGCGAAACCAGTAGGCGTATCCTGCAAAGCCCGCGTCGTTGAGGTCAGGGTACGACTGCAGAAGCAAGGAAACGGCATCGAGAAGGTCGGAGTTATTAGCAGTCTGAGTCAGGGGTGCGATGGCCAGCCTGTGGGCTGTCACGACGTTGACATTGGGGTACGTCTTTATCGTTGTGCTCAGCACAATCCCGTATCCGGGACCACCGCCGCGGAGGGCCTTGAACAGATCCGTGTTCGCGCAGTGGTCTGCCACCACGATGCTTCCGTCGGCCAGCATCACCTCTGCCTCGAGGATCTGGTCGGCGCCGAGGCCGTAATTGCGGGTAGCGGGTCCGTGGCCACCGCCCGAGGGCCAACCTCCGTTAGCGCCGGGAGAGATGGCCCCGCCTCCGACGGCGATCACATCGTGCGCCTTGGCGATCTCGTACACGTCCCGCCACTGGTAGGCACCGTCTATACGGATTGCACTTCCATGCCAGCCAGACGCCGCACAGCCGTCGGTCGAGGCGTACGTCTCCTGGAAGTCGATGGTATTACGGTAGTATCGCAGCCATATCTCAAGGCTTCCATAACCGTCGGAGCGTCCCATCAGGTCATGGCCTGTACTGGCGACAACGAGTCGGACATTGTGCTGACGTGCAAAGGCGAGACCCTCGCGTATGTCAGCGCGCGTTGTTGCGTTGATGGCGTAGGCTGGTGAAGACCCAAGAGAGCAGGTTGTCGGTTCCTGGCCAGCAGCATAATCCACTGGCGCGCAGGTGATGTTGTATGGATACGGTCGCCCAATCGGGTTCGAGGTCTGATAGTCCTGGTCGGACCACATCTTGGTAACGAAGGCGCATTCGTCGAGGTCCAGGGACGGGCCGTCGTAGCACGACTGGGCTACGGGCGCTGTCTTGAGCAGCTTACCGCCGAGGCGTGCATTGAGGGCGTTCCACGAGCAGGCCGACGGCCAACATGCGTCTCCAGGCACCTGGCGGCAAGGTTAGCCAGAGGCCAGAGGCCAGAAACGCGCTTGAATGGTGGTTCACCAACGCATTTACACTCAGTTTGCGGAACACCACGGGAAACGTTATCCCCAGCCACGAACTGACCGGTAGCACTGGCCGCGAGAGTGGCGAGTAGGGGGGAAAACGCTACGGGCCTCATAGTCCGACTAGTTGAGTGAAGCCAAATTACCCGAGAGGGTTGAAGTGGTTGAAGTTGAAAAGGTGGGCGGGGACAGTGACCGAGTACAACTTCTCAAAAGCGTCTCCCACAGGTATCCATATACTATCAACCCTGGTGGCACAGAATGGAAGGTGAGACTGGAGTTTCCGTGATCTGATCTTCACGTTCTGGCCGAGACGGGAAAATTGAAGTACATGTACGGATACATACCTACATTACCTACCTATCTAGCTAGGTACCTAGGTAGCAAAAAGTAGGTAGTACGAGTGGTGGACGCACACATCGATGCAATTGCAGCAAGTGGGGTTCCATACCAAGCCGGCTCAACTAGTGCTAGACTTCCTATTGGCAGAGAGGAAGAGAGGGAGACGGGAGTCCATCGATGTAAGCAGGAGCAACACTTGTGAACACTACCTAGGTACCTGCCCAGGTAGGCAGGTAGTTGTGAAGTGATAATTACTTGGTAAGCAGTAGGTAGGCATACCTAGGTACACTGTACGTTAGGTACAGTACCCGACCAATGTCTTGTTTGAGCTTTGAAGGGATGTGGCATCTCAATACTAATCACTACCTATTCAAACGCAATGATATTCAGTTTCGGCAAGCAGTATTCGACATTGACGGCATTGGTGTGGCAAGAAACTAGCGATTCTCATTTTTCTTTTAACAACAAACGTAATTTGTTGTCCAAACAGGGAGACACTTCAGTGTCTAAGATGTTGGATACTGCCTCGTGGAGCGCATGATATCAATGTGCCCTGCAAGCAGCCCCCATTGCGACCGACGACCCGAGACCTTTCATCCCCCAGATTCCGTTTAGGCCTAGTTGAACGAACTTCTGCCGTTGGCAGAGCAGGATCCTCGAAAACCACGAAGGGCTAGGTATGTTTCCAGTGTCTGCGTTTATTTGTGCTGGCCTTCGCCGATGCAGAAGGGGATGGGGTAGGTGTCGCTACTGCACAGACGAATGACGCCCTTGACCCAGGCGAGGTTGCCGTACGACTGGCTCTCGTACGTGTCGGCCATGAAGCTGGTCTTGGTCGGGCTGTCGGTGCAGCCGGTCAACAGATTGCCCTGAACTCGGCGAACGTACGGCTGGCTGACGATGACGCCAAACTTTCCATCGGGGACCTCGAAGTCGAGGGAATTCTCCTGGGAGGTGGACCAGCTCATGTCCAAGTCCAGCGACAGAGAGACTCCGATGAGGGAGTCGCCGCCGATGCTCACCTCGTGACCGATGGAGAGTGAGTTGGAGATTTCGTAGCCGGCCGATACGCTCGCTGTCGCCTGAGTGTTGCCCTGGGAGGAGACCACGGGCGAAATGGCGATGTCCCAGTTGAGGAACTCGTCCTCGGAGGTGACCTGGACCTCGGTGCTCTCGGGGCAGCCACGACGGAAGATGCCGGCGGTGCTGGTGTGGTTGTAAGAGTTGATCGACACTGGCGCTGCGCTTGCTGTCTCGAGGGCCTCGTAGTCGGCAGCCTTCATGATCTGAGACGTTCCGTCGGTGCGAAGAAGGATGACGTCGTCGGCGGCGAGCATACGAGGGCGAGGGGGCGCGGCGGCAACGGCAGCGGTCATGCCGAGGACGGCAACGAAGGCGCGGGAAAACATGTTGGCGAAGTGAAGGAGTGTTATATCGAGCACCGATCGATCAGCAAGAGCGCAGGCTCGACGGGTAACTGGGTGGGATAAAAAGGAGTGACAAGAGTCGGCAGGGCGACTAAGAACGAACCGAAAAACGAGCGGACGCCGACTTGGGCAGTCAAAGAAGCTGACAGGAAATAAAAGTGAATTTTTTTTGTGAATACGCAAACACCATCGTCTACTGTCCAGGGGAACCAGCGAACCATTATATTCCCAAGTCCACTGCCCCGGACTGATCAAGATAGCCACATCTGATTGTTTGGAAACGGGGCGAGGTCCGAGTGAAGGGAGCCCACGTCCCACGGGCCACGGGCACGATGCCACATGCCCTCCACATTTGAGGCTGAACGCTCGTGAGATCCTCTTGGTTCTTCCAATGGACACCCGGTCTTCGACCCGGGTCTCCGCCGAGGGTGAAAGGGGGGGCATGAAGAGAAGTTTCCCAATCCAAAGCTTGGCCGCCCACATCCTTGCGCCGTAATTTCAGCCTGCATGCTGCCATGAACAGCTGAGCCATGCTTGGCCGGGGCTGCCGCGCCCACCCGCTTCCCGACGAGCTAAAAATGAAGTCAAGACGGATCGCGAAGACTTGCTCGGGTGGCAGGCAAGCCAGCCCCTCGCATTTCCATCCATCCGAAGTGTAATTTGTTGTCGATTACCGGTCCCCTTTCTTATTCAGCCTTCCTGGGCTGTGATATAGGCGATGGATGTGATTAAGCATGTTCGACTTGTTGTCTGCCCAAAAAAGGAGTCGACGGGTTGGCTTCCGATACCCACTGTTCGTCCAGCTCAGTTTTGACTTGATTGGCCCGCGGGCATCACCGAGTCATGACTTGCTCGTGAGGCTCCCCGGACATAACCGTTAATGAATTGCCGTCTCAGGTGTCAATGCCAGTTCCAGAAACACCCTTGGCAGTCAAAATTGTGCCTCCATATCCATCCAACTTGCAGCAGAAGAAGGACCGCCCAACAACAGGCTGCTCGTCGACGGGCTTTCTGCATTGCCTACCATGCTCCCCGCAATGAGCGAGGCACCACCGACACCAAGCCCCGCGCGCTGGTCCTTGGCGGACTGTGGCTCGGCAGATTGGCTGGAGGGTTTCCAGGTCCCATCAAATGCACCCGACACGACAGTACTACCTGATTTGGCGGCATTAGGGGTCATGCAGACGGGCGGTGGCCATACTACTACTTCCAGCAGCACCCAATTCACCGCGCAAGATCATCAGTCATGCCGCTGTTGAGCAGAGACCAATAAGTCGTGTCGACGCCCTGGAAAGCCCAGTCGCCTGCCTCGGCCGTGATGCCAGGATACTGCCATTCGAAGCAGTCGCTGCTGAAGCCAGTACTTACGTACTGGCCGAGAGCCGCTGAACCTGCTTCGTCCAACAACGAGTCCACGGACGCGATGGGGGATGTCCTATGGCGGGGCGAGAACGACGCTGGCGATACTGTGGTCGTGTTCGTCGGCGTTGGGAGCTGAGAGTGGGAGAGATTCACCGAGTGGGATTGGGCGTTTTGGTTTGACGAGGTGGTGATGTTTATCGTCCCGAGATATGGGATGCTCAGCCGGACATTCCATGGCCCATCGGACTGGTCGGCCAAGCAATTGTTGCAGCAGTCGATGATGGGAAGCAACTGTTTGATGATTCCGGCACTCTCGCCCGACAGCTTGTCGTCGTTCAACACAGCCAATTCCTCCATCTTGGCCAGGACGTTTTCGGCGAGACCTCGATCCTCGCTTCGCTGGCTCGACCACTCTTCGTCCCGAACCCCGGACGGGCGGCTCAGCTGTCCCAGCAGAAGTGTCATGGCCGCCACTAACGAGGAGTAATCAATGTGGCGACACGAAAAAGCAGCGTTGTTCGCGGTACGAAAGATGATACAGCGCCTCAACACGGCCCGGCTTGACTCCAGGCACGTGTTTTTACTGTAGTCGAACCGGCTGCTCATCTGATTTCGGAGCATGTACGGGAGGTGCAGCAGAATCAGCAGGCTGTGGTGGTGGATCTGGAGCATGATGTGTGACATGACGCTCATCTGCATCGTAACGTCGTCCGCGTAGACAGGCGCGGGGGGCACATCCCACCATCCGCTCCCCATGGTCTTGGCAGCCGCCTCAAGCTCGCAATCGATGGACTGCGTCATGGCGTAAGCTTCGCTGGCAGAGGCATGGTTCCTGTCGATGATGCGGAGCGAGATGACGGTATGGCGCTTCTCCAAACTCTCCATCGGGGTGTCATGAGCGATGAATGCATCGTCGGCGAAGCTGTTGTCATGCGTGCCGGCAGGCAGGCCCAGAAGCAGAGACAGGTAGCGATCGCAGAAGTTGATGCGGTACCACAGCTGGTGCGGCGAAGGGATCACGGCCGGGTCGACGGCAGGGTCGCAGGATCTTAGCGGTCGGTGTGCGTTTTGCTCTATGCCCATCAGCTGCGCTAAGCTCAGGGCTCTGCGCATGGCCAGCCATGCCTTCCGAAGATTGCCAGAGTTGACGAGGTAGAAGCCTTGGAGAATGAGGCACTCCAGGCCTTCCGCGGAGCCAACCATCTCGTCGTTCGAAGTGACCAAGGACGCGGTTGCCACCCACTCGGCCATGGTGTCCTGAATGGAAAGCCCGAGGTTGAGCCGAGATGCATCGAAGCCGGGCGGAAGCTGCTGAAGACATATTGCTAGTAGAAGCAAATGCTTTGCAAGCACAGCAGGGTGCTTAGATATGCAGGGCATGGCCGAAAGGGACGCAGTGGGCGGAGATTTTCCCCGTAGGATGTCCTCGTATGAGTAGAAGAGTACCAGGGCGAAAACGGGCCCTTTGCTTGACTCAATGATGACCTTGGCGTCATGAGACGACGGGAACATGGCATGGAGCTCTCGGCAAAGCCTGTCGTGCTTGGAAGGGATCTGGCAAGGCTGGATCGTCGGCGACCGGGACGGCACCAGAGACCGGGATACGCGCCGGGGCGCGCCGGCAGCATTTTCGGTCGGCGGGACGTGAGCGGGGCTGCCTCTGACACGCGGGAGTTCGGATCTTCGACGAGCGGCATCGGCCTCGGCCTCGGCCTCGGCACTAGGAGACGGCGTGCTGGTCGCCTCGGCGGAGGTTTGTGGCCCAATCTTGTCGGCCAGCTTCACCATCAGCTCCTCGAGGCGTCCAAGACGCTGTGAAAGGCCACGGTCGGGTGGTCCGGCAGGTTCATGGTCGACGAATTCCTGGCTAACGCAATCGGCGCCGCGGACCTTACAGCCGGCGCACGTCTCATCGTCACCGGAGGCGAACTCGCAGCGGATCTTTCTCTTTCGGCCTGGGTGGTCACGTACGGATCAGTGGGTCAGCCGAGCCAAGGTCGTCGCCGTTGCAGCACGGCGCAAGGTATGTACGGATCGTCCAACTCAAACTCACACTGCCAACAGCTTCGTGTTCCCTTGCGGACCTTTCGCTTCTTCGCCGGGCGCTCCTCCATGGCACACCAATGGCCACGTCGATTTGGCGTCGGATGAAGAGCGACCAGATATATCAGTATATACGGAGAATCTGTCTTGCGAATACTGTGAAGCCAGCATCTGGACGCTTTTCCCGGGCCTGTAGCGGTAGTGTATGAAACCGGAGACGGAATAATAATAGCTAGGCTGGTGATGCCTTTCATCTAGGTATGTTACTTGCTGCTTACGGATGAGTCGTCCGTTCGGGGTCCGAGACGGAAGAACGGCTCCCTGTCATGGGTGCTTAGGGCGGACGAATTTGTCCGAACCGCAACAGAAGAGGTCGGGACCGGTTTGGGGGCCAGGGGCCAGGGCTAGTAGGTACCTAGGTAGTGCTGGTACAATGCAATGTACCTGCTGAGTAGCTGTTAGATGCTCATGTTTTTACTTAAGGTACCTAGGGAACTGCTTCTCCCCCACATTCCGTCCTAAAAGAAAGGGGTGAAAAAAAAAAAAAGAACTAAACTAAACTGTGCATACAGGTACAGTGTATGATATTATAGACTTTTATTAGTTGTAAAGGAAAGGAGAAAGAAAGAAAGAAACGGGCAATAGAGTAGGTATACTAAGCACTATCCATACAGTAAGTATATGATACCATGGACACCACGGAATGGCCTGGCGCGACCTCTAGGGTGTGGCGGTGCCCTATGGCTGGTGCCAGATATGGATGTGGCTGCCCCCGTTGCGGGCTGGACTGGCGGGAACCTACCTACACATGGCCGGACCCGACTGCATTGAACCTACCTAACCATCGACGCCTCGACCGGGCGCAGCTCTCCCCCTACGCCCCGATCATGGTCCTGACGTCCGAATACAAGTTCGTCACGTTTGGCACCGACAATGGCAGCTTTCAGCCGGCGAGCAGGTCGATCCGCAGCCATGCTATCAAGACCGCCATCCAGAGGGGCTCCTCGGAAATGGGCGCTGATACGGCACTCATGTCGCAAGACACCGTCAAGAGCAAGACTCAGCTGAAGGGCCGCTTCAGACTTGCTGGCACGACCGGCTCGTTGAAACCCTCTCGCAGACTGGCCCAGCAAACAACAACGGTCGAGAAACGCCCTCGAGTATGCACCTGCTCACGTTCCAAGCCATGCCTCGTACTCGGTTGCTCATCTTTCGCTAGGCTTCGCTGCCCGCGATCGACGTGAGCGACGTCCTGTTACCGCAAATCGCGCTGCCGCCATGGGTTCAGAGACTGGGAAGTGACAATGCAGATCCCTTCAACACGCTGCCCATTCCGAGTAACCCGTCCGTGGATTCCTTGGTCAAATACTGTAAGACCAGAAGTCGCCCCAAAGCAGACCACAGGGTCTCTGTGTTGTCCGGACGCTCCAAGGGTTAACTCGACTGTTCTAGTCATCACAAGGTTCAATCTCAACTCGACAACGACAGACGCGCAGAGACCTTGGTTCCCTTACGCCATGCAGAGCTCCCTGATTATGCGCGTCACACTCTCTTTGGCGGCAGAGTTCTTGACGGCCACCTTGCCGGCGCTGGACCCCAAGCTACAGCGAGAGGGCTACCATCAGAAAGGGGAGGCGATGCGTATCATCAGGGCTCGCCTTGAGTCGATGGAATCTGCGCGAAGTGCGAGTGATGACCTGTCCGTTCTCGCCGGCGTTGCCATGCTTGGGAGCGTCGAGGTCGGTTCTCCCCGCGCATCGCCTACGTCGCTTCATTACTGACGCGGGCTTCCCACCGTCTGTCCAGGCATTCCAAGGCCATTTCACGGCCGCCAATGTCCATCTGACTGGCCTTCACTCCATGATCGAGGCCCGTGGCGGACCGGACACGATCAGACACGATTATATTCTCTGCCGCTGCATAAACTGGTGAGCTCTCGTTCCGGCAGGCAAACACAAGTATCGCTGGTGTGTTCGCGCTCACGCATGGCCCGTCAGGATCGATATTCAGGTGGCATCCGGCCTTGGGAGAGTCCCCAAATTCCCCATGTTCCACACTCTCGACAAGGTTTCCCTCCCGCCGTCGGTCGTGAGTCGTGCACTGACGCCTTCCCTGGGCCATCTGGAGAGGCTCGCGGGGCACCAACCCGACGAGGGCGTCGAACCGCGCAAGATTTTCACGACGCTCAGGCAAGCAATCTGCTCGCAAGCTGGGCTGGTATCGGCGGACACCATCAGGATCGTCATGAACACGGCAGACAGCTCGATACTGCACTTCCTCTACGTGGAACGCCGCACGGCTACGCCTGTGCAGAAGCGCTTCCTCGTGCTGGTGTCGGCTGCACAAGTCTTCCTGTATGCCGTCCTGCGCGAGATCCCAACAACAGGGCACATGATGCGTATCCTAGTAGCGCGGGTGCGCGAGGCGCTGGAGGACGCAGATTCTATCGCCCTCATCTGGGTCTCGCACGACGCCGCGCTATTATGGGTTCTCTTCGTCGGCGTAGTCGGCTCCGGAACGGCCCAGGACCGTGCGTGGTTCACATCGCGGCTGCTCGAGGTGTTGCGGAGAGCTCGAGACACGCTGCCTCCGGAAAGATGCAATCGCGAGACTTTGCAGCAGCAGCTTGCCGCCTTTCTGTGGCGGGACAAGTCCTGCCTGCCGGTGCTCGACGAAATTTGGAAGGATTGGGACCGGGGGGTCACATGAGCATGCATCTCATTCTCAGATGCCCAGCCAACCACGGTGAAGCAATGGGCGGAAGATGGACTGGTCCGTCCAACAAGCCCTGCGCGGGTCGGAATATGGCTGGCAGGTCGTTCCGCTCTTCGGCGAAGGAATGGCCGGGATGTCCCGTCACGACGCAATTTCGTCCATTGATGCGTTCGTCCGACTGAAACTAGGCGGATGTGGCACGAATCATTTCTTGCCATGACGGAGGGTCAACATATCGCCTTTATTAATCCGCTAGTTCTAGGGTGTCTGGAGAGAATGAGGATGTGCCCACCGCGCTGCAATGCCCCTTCGAGGATTCTTTCGAACGTCACGTAACTGGGCCTGTCCCCGCAACTTACCCCGGATTCCATCACACAATTGGAATTGCCAATTGCTTCGTCCCAGCCCCCTTCCCCTCCCCCTCCCTCAGTCCCTGCCAGTACCCAAGGTCCTCTCTCCCCTGTCCCTGTACCGAGTTGCCATGTTGTGGTTCCTTGCAGTCTTGCAGAGGATCCGGGAGCGAGAAAAAATCCGCCGCAAGCCGGGTCGACCGTCGGAGTGTCAGGCTCGTTCGGATTAGCGGCACGCCAGCCGCGTCTCTGTGATGCACCAGCAAACTTTCCTGTCTAGAAATGGGGTAGATCACCGACTATCATGGCTTCGATATGTACTACTTACTACGACTACGACGACTATTACTACCACTATAATGTATGTACCGACGTTGGTAGCTGCTTCTTACAAACGTGGGCCGATTTGCCTAGCTCGGTAGTCGGCGGTGGACGACGCCGTCGCCTGTAGCCTCGGCCATGTAGACGAACCTACGCATGGTTGACGAGCGCCCAACTAGACCCCCAAATGGTTATCGCTGCGGTTGGTAATGAGAGTATGTCAAATGTCAATTCATCTAGCCTTTGGGCGGAGTTAACCATTCACAGCGCTCCAGGCGGGGATGGGGAAAAAAGGGTCTGTCTGTGGCGGCACCGTCTTGTGCTCGACGCTCGTCGCTCGTTGGCCGATGAGGCCGAGGGGTTTCTCGCGGCCGGATGTTCGAGATCTCGCGTCGCCAACTGCGCGAACGATGGGATGGAATGGGATTGACAGGGGCGCTTACCCTCTGGGATCAAGGGCTGAAGCGTCGACGAGTGTCTTCATCACCAGAGCGATCTTCTAGAAGCCTTCCCAACTCGCGACCGCGGGTGGTCCAGACAAGGATCTCGACTCGAGCAAATCGGAATTCTACGGGACCAGGAGAAGCGCTATTACGTTTTCCTTTGCTGCCCCTGCGGGTACCTACTAGTTGGCGTGGGTCACCCCTGCGCATCCAGGCAACGCTGCAACAAGGCATCGTCAACCGTCGGCAGGGTGGGCGGCCGGCCTATGGGAGACTTTTTTCCCTTTCTTTCCAAGACGGACGGCCCTAGGGCAGGGTCCCTAGGGCCCCTGGTTCGGCAATCGGCCAACTTGGCTCTCTGCTTCATCTGAAAAATTGAGCCTCACATTCTTGGCCCAACGTCTGCGCACTGCGTCTACATCGCAGCAACTCTGATGCCGTGAAGCAGAGAAACCAGAGGTGTGTCTCCTCTCTTGAGCGAGAAAAAAAGATGGGCCACTCCGCAGACCCAGTTCGTTCCCCGGCCACAGCCCATGCTACCATTCTGTGTAGTAGTGTAGTAGGTCTCTTCCCAGCTTAACCGGTCGTATTTCGGGGTTGATCGTGGGTATGGACTGACTCAAGGGGCAAGGTGAGGCCACTCTGCGGCTCTGCTGCTGGGGCCATTATGTAAAGACGAGGTCAGAAAATCCACTCTATTACGATGGCAAAACTCGTCCAATTGCTTCGGTCCCGCAATTGTATCACGACGCCGTCGGAGCGACCTTGTTTTCCTGACAGCGCAAAACCAAAAAAGTCAAAAAGTTCAGTCCCTTTTCGTGACTGGGAAACTAGGAACGCCAGACGGCGTCTGGAATCTCAGGGACGCTGGTCGATTTCGCGGGGAAGCTCTGCAACGGTCTATTCCCCCGCAAAGTCAAGACGCACGGAATCCACGGGGATGGGACGAGCCCTTTCATATCAGCGACCTGGGACTGGTAGAACTTGCCGCCCGCTCTCGTCATAGAGCAGGTGCCGGCGTCACCGCTTCCCAAGATCGCGGGGGGTCATAGATAAGACCCTTGCTCGAGTGTGCCGGGTCCAGTCTCGTTGAGTTCGTTCCAACTCGGCCAGTCGAGGCTTCAAGCCCTCGGTCTGACTCCGGGGTCGGTGCTGGTGCTCCGCCCTTTGCCACCATATATCCTCCTCTTGTCTTCCCACCTGCTCATTCCATTCTTCTCTCCTCTTGTTGTCCAGTCCAACCGGCCATCGACTCTCTCTTGTTCTCTCTCTCTCGCCGTCCCCTCTCAACTCCCGCTTGACCTGCTCAACCCGGTCACCCTTTCTGTGTGCGTGCGCGTGTGGTCTTTGCGTGCGCCATCGCCAACGTCATCTCCTCACCCGCACTCGACATCAAACCTTGTTCCTCTCTGAAGAACCGTGCGCCCACCAGTAACCGCACATCATGGATCACGACCAAATCCGCCAAACACGTGGGACCGAGTCCAAGGACGCCAAGTCAGAGGGCGCTGTTGTCGCTCCCCAGTTCTCGCGGGATGCCGTGTTCCCTGGCGAGGTGGTCGGCGAGGTTACCGACCTCAACCGGGCCGATCTTGAGAAACAGAAGGCTGCACAGGGAAGCGCGCACTTCCACCGCCTTGGGTGGAAGCGTCTGACTGTCGTCCTCATCGTCGAGGCCATCGCCCTCGGCAGTCTGAGTCTTCCCGCCGCTTTCGCCACCCTCGGCATGGTTGCTGGTGTCATCCTCTGCATTGGTCTTGGTCTCATCGCCATCTACACCAGTGACGTCGTCGGCCAGGTCAAGCTCAAGTTCCCCCATGTTTCGCACTACGCGGACGCGGGTCAGCTGATGATGGGTCGTTTTGGCTACGAGCTTGTTGGTATCATGTTCGCCTTGCAGTTGACCTTCCTGGTTAGCTCCCACACCCTCACTGGTGCCATCGCCTTTGGCAACATCACCGAGAACGGCGCGTGCTCCATCGTCTTCGCCGTCGTATCGGCTATCATCCTGCTGTTGCTCGCCATCCCGCCCTCCTTCGCCGAGGTCGCCGTCCTCGGCTACATCGACTTTGTTTCCATCATCCTGGCTATCGGCATCACCATGATCGCCACGGGCATTAACAAGGACAGCATTGCTGGTGCCGCCTGGTCAGCTTGGCCAAAGGAGGGCCTTACCTTCGCTGAGGCCTTCATTGCAATCACCAACATCGTCTTCGCCTACAGCTTCGCCATCTGCCAGTTCTCCTTCATGGACGAAATGCACACGCCGTCTGATTACGTCAAGTCCATCTGGGCCTTGGGTCTTATTGAGATTTTCATCTACACCCTTACCGGCGCTCTCATCTACGCCTTTGTTGGCCAGGATGTCCAGTCTCCCGCCCTCCTGTCGGCCGGTCCCCTGATTTCCAAGATTGCCTTTGGAGTTGGCTTGCCCGTCATCTTCATCTCGGGATCCATCAACACCACTGTGGTCGGTCGCTACATCCACGGCCGCGTCTACAAGGACTCTATCATCCGCTTTATCAACACTAAGATGGGTTGGATTACTTGGCTGGTGCTCATCACCATCATCACCGTCGTAGCCTTCGTCATTGCCGAGGCCATCCCGTTCTTCTCGGAGCTGTTGTCTATCAGCTCCTCGTTGTTCATCTCGGGCTTCACCTTTTACTTCCCCGCGATGATGTGGTTCATGCTCATCAGGGAGGGTCCCTGGTACGCCAAGCACAACCTGCTGAGGAGCGGTCTGAACGGACTCTGCTTCGTCATCGGTATGATCGTCCTTGTTTGCGGAACCTACGCAAGCATCGTGGAGATTGTAAGCGCACCCCCCCCCCCCCCCCCCCCTCGATACGTCTGATACTGCGTAGTGAATGCTAACCAGGTTAATTCTCTAGATGCACAAATTCAGAACCGGTTCTATCAACAGCCCTTTTACTTGCGCCGCTCTTGGTTAGAACACACTCCAGTACTAGTTAATACAAACACCGTGAATTATTACACAGTAACCTGTCTATCCTCGATGAATCGGTTGCATTGAAGATTTGTTACTGTGCTCTTAAGGACGAGATAAAATCGAGATCGAATCAACGACGTGAGACTCAGCTGCGCATTAGACGACATCCTTCTGTCATTAGTGTCGACTTTGCATACATGCTTCCAGAGAGGATACCCAAAGGCACGGCCTATCGTGGACTATTGAAATTAAAAGCACCTACTGACAACATTTCTGCGAATCTGGTTCCTAGGACACTGTCGTGCCGCATCCACCTACCTAGGTCGATACGGTTTTGCAGTTAGGTGTGTCCTGTAAGAAGCAGATCCCGCATGGCCCAAGCAGCTGCTTACTACGTGTACATCCGTGAGACATAATAAACTTGCGCTCCTAGTAGGCTAAGTGCGTTTTTGTCTCATTCAATGAAATATTAAATAACAAAGGCCGCGTATGTATTACGTTAATAACTAACCCTATGTCTATGAGATTCTGCCCAGTACCCAAGATGAGGGAAGCGCCAATCATGTTTAATAGAAAAGCGGGACCCACTTAGATTGACCGCGTCCTCCAGCAAATCAAATGCCATTGGTCGGTCTTCTTACCTCTCCCATACACTTTTGGGGGTAATGAGCTACAGTTCTCAACCTCAACTTGTCGATCTCAGAACACCACTCCCCCCAAAACCATACTGCGGCCCATCCTTCGCCCGCACCCTTCGCCATGGGCTCCGACGACAAGTCCGATAAGTCCAAAGTGCACAAGCTCGCCCTCAAGGGCAGCGCGAAGCTCGTCGCCGAGTTCGTCAGTACACCAACCCTCTCCTCTCATAACTCTGGCCTGTTTCCAAACATGAGGCTGATTGGCATCACCAAATACAGTTCCAGTACTCGATACACACCATCCTGTCCGTGTCCCTCCCCGTTCCCCGCGTGCCGAACCCGCCCCGCAGCATGGGCTGACACCCTCCCAAGCTTCCAACGAGGTGTTTACCCTGCCGAAGACTTCACAGCGTGAGCCAGCCTGCCCGTCCGCTCTGCAGCGGAAACCACGACTGACTGCTTCGTCCCTCGTCGCAGTGTCAAGAAGTATGGGCTCAACATGCTAGGTTTGCCTCCTGCTCATCCGCATCGGTGGTTTCTCCACCGTGGCGATTGCAGAAGAGAACGAGAAGCCTGACCAACCGCAGTCTCGTCCGACGACCAAGTCAGGGCGTACATAAAGAAGATTATGGGGCAGCTCGACCGCTGGATGTTGCGCGGAAAGATATCCAAGCTAGTCATCGTCATCACCAACAAGGACACAGGAGAGCACGTTGAACGGTGGCAGTTTGATGTCGGTTCGTCCTATCTACAACTCCCTACAAAACACTGACAGCCCGTGCAACGTACAGATTCAAATCTTTGGCAATTCCAAGTCTTCCAAGTCGAAATCGAGCTCCAAGGCAGCCGACCAAGAGAATGCTACACCGGGGTACGTCGTCTCGAGTCCGTCTGCGGTTGCCCGCCCGCTCATTTCCCCTTGTGTTTTTGTTGCCCTCTCGTGACTGACCGACCTGCTGCTGCCAACTAGGTCGACGTCAGATGCACCTGCCCCGGAAAAGACCGAGAAAGAAATCCAGGATGAGATCGCCGCGATCTTCCGCCAGATCACCGCTTCCGTCACCTTCCTCCCCCAGCTTGCCGGAGACTGCACTTTCAACGTGCTGGTCTATGCCGATGCCGACAGCGACGTTCCTGTCGAGTGGGGAGACAGTGACGCGAAGGAGATTGAAAACGGTGAGCGCGTGCAGTTGCGCGGCTTCAGTACCAGCAACCACCGCGTTGACACGCTCGTCAGCTACCGTTTGGCTGAATAGGCGCCATGCCGTGGTTCACCTGCCTTGGCAACGGCAGTACGGGACCAAAAAGAAAAAAAAAAAAGAAAAAGGGAAACCTACGTACGGTGGCTGGCGAAAGAGGTGGTGTTGTTCCGCCATGGACTGAGCCCTGCGACGGCCTATTCTTCAGATTGCCTTTCTTGCACGTCACGTAAAACAGATAGCAACTTCTTAATTGGTAAATTCCCACCCGCCTTTCACTTTGTTGTGAAGCGCTGCTGTCGTTGCCATGATACCATGCTTTTTGGGCCCTCAAACCAGTCGTGCCAAACATGCGCGTCATATGCCCCGTGGGGCTGTGCCGTTTCTTCCATCCTCGCAACCGGAACGCCGCCACCATTTGCGCCTACACACGCTTGAAAAAGTACACGTACGCAAACTTGCGCATTTCTTCAATTTCAGCCGCCTCAACAACCTTCTCATCGTTGAACAGAACCCATGAAGTACGGTCCCCAACGGTCTTGCGAATGAACGCAACGTAGTGTCTGACGTTCTGTTAGCATAATGTCACCACGCTAACAGGTTTGAGACGTACCCGGCATGGATGCTCGTTCCCTTGTGGCACGCAATAGACTGGAGGTGATATCTAGCAGGAGTGTCCCCAGTTCCGGCTGCCGCCTTGGGCACGGCGGGTTCAGAACCAGCAGCAGTCTCTTCAACATCAAAAACGCCCTGGTCCTCGGGGTGGCTGAAGAGCCACTCTACCGCCCTCTCCACGTCGCCGTTTGTCTCGCGCAGGGCCTTCTTGGCCTGAGGCGTAGAGAAGCCCATGGCTCCCAGCATCTCGATCTTCTCGGGGTCTGCCGAGACGTTTCCCGCACTGGCGCCATCGTTCAGCACTAGGGGCTTGTCGATATCGGGATCATCCATGTGCGCAAAAAGCCACTCCATGGCGGCGTTGGCATCCGAATTTCCAGTGGCGTGCAGCGCGCGGTCGCACCGGTTGCGTGGAAAGCCCATGGCCTCCAGCTGGCTGACGGCCTCCTGGTCAGCGATGAAGGCTTGGGGGCTGCTCTCGGGTTCGTCCGGCAGAAGGTCCTCTTGTGGCTGCAAACCCTTTGAGAGGTATGCATCCAAAAGGAACGGCTCATCGGACACAATGACGGGCACGTCAATCTTGACAGGCACCCAGTTGATTACCGCCATCTTCCGAGCATTGACAACGAGATTTTCCGGAAGGGTCTTGAACAGGGAACGCTTCTTGTATCCGTCCTTGCTGCCGCACGCAGCGCATGTCAACTCAACCACTTCCTCAGCAGTAAAGTTATCGAGACACTCCTTGAGCGTAACCGGCTTGTAGGCGTTTGCTTGCGCATCAGAGGTCTCGTCCGCTGGAATCTTCTCTAGCGGAACGTCTATGAAGACGTTGTCTTGCTCATTCGTCGTGTAGCGGACCTTGTTGCACCCGTGACACTGTAATCTTTGCTCTAGCACGAAGCGGAAGGGCTGAGTGGGATCACCTAGATCAGACGGATGTTGAGATCGGCTGATAAGCTTGAAGATGTGCTGCAGTAGCTCGAAGGCGTCCTGCTGCCTCATAGTCGAGAACTCGGCATGCCCGCGACCGATCAGATGCTTCAGCATGGCGGGTGCGAGACCTCTCTGGTGAGGGATCTCGGGCGTTTGATCTGACGCGGCGACATCCGAGTCGGGCTTGGAGTAGCGACCAGAGAGTAAGCCGTCCGCAATCTTACGAAGCTGCGTCTCCAAGTCTGCGGCGGGTTCCTGGACTGCAGGAAGTTCTCGCTCAGGCAAAAAATACCGGTTCCTAAAGGCAGGCGTGTCAAAAAGACACTGAATAATGCTGGCGAGATAGCAGCTGTTGCCGAGGTTCTTGAGACCCGTCAGACCAGCACCGAAGAGGGGTTTCAGCTCCTTGCCATCCTCCGTAGTCATGCTGAAATCCCAGCGCAAGTTCTGCTCGATCTGCATTTCGGTCAAACTCTTCTCCGTCTTTTGCTGGTCTGCGAGGATGATGCCCCAGTGGCCGAGATGCTGTCCCAAGTCTCCATCGATTCGCTCCTCGTCACACTTATAGCAGTAGACGTCAGCCGTTCCTTCGGGTGTGATAGATCCTAGCTTCACCGCGACGCCGTGACCTGACTGAGTCGAATGGGCCAGGGCGTGGGAGTTGCCGTCAACTCCACCCATTTGCTTGCGGCCGCACCCGAGGTTGCCGCACTCAAGACAGAGCCACAGGTTCTCGTGCAGGTCACAAGCAGAGCAGTGGCCGAGATCACCAGACTGGATGGTCTTTGATTCTGTCTGCTGCATCAGCAAAATATGCTCGCAGCTAGTCAGCTCCTGCTCCCAAGCCTTGACCTCCTCCTTGCGCGAGAAGGTGTTGGCCTGCATAATACCATCAACAATATGAGCTAGGTTGCCGCTGGTCTTGTCGAGGTCTTGGTTGCAGTCGAGACACTTCAAGGTCAATGTGGTATCAAACCGGTCTTCTTCTGTTTCGGCGGCGATGGCGAGCTTAGACATCTTGAGTGGGGGTTCGTCTCGAACAACATGCTTGCGGGTGCGGCGGATATTGAGGACGAGAGGGTGGTTCCAGAGCTGGCGGTGGAGCTGTGCGTGGTTGCGATCACCAGCGCAACCGCCGTTGAAGCACTGGAGGCAGACATCGATCCCAGCAGCATCATCCTGTTGGGACAGCAAGGTCAGTATAGAGCAGCACGTAGGCAAGGGCATCCAGCACGGGTAGAAATTAGAGCTTACAATAGAATCAAAGCACTGTGTGCAGTCCTCCCGGTAGACAGACTGAAACGGAGCTGGTGGCTGTAAAGCTGTGAGGAGTCAGTCAGCTAGAAGCTGCACCGGGACATGAGGTTAACTAACCAGGGCCTACAGCCTCAAGGTGCGAGCACGCCATAACGACACGGTGCTTTGTTGTTGTTGGAGTTGTTCTGAGTTTTAAAATGACCCTCGCAAAAAGGATAGCAGCCAGAGAAGGGAAATGGAGGAGTGAGGCTGGAGAGATGGATAGGTAGGGGACCTTGGCAAGGTAGGTAGGCAAGCACTTGACGTGCTCCAACGAAAGGCGTGGTTTTGTCAAGGCTGTATACACTAGGTGATAAGGTATCTACCCCGCGGTGTCCTTAGATAATAGGTATAATACTAGTAAGTAAGTACTTTTTAGTTTTAATTAACTATCTAATATAACTACTAGTTAAGAAGTAACTAAGTAAAGTACTAGTTACTTAATTTATACTTATATATAGTATTTTTATTAATAATATTATTTAATATAGTATTTAAAATATTAATCTATACTCTAATTAATAACTAAAATATAATTATAACTTTATTATCTTAGATTTAAAAAGCTAATAAACTCCTATAACTTATAGTAAGTAGCTAGTAGTACTTAGTAATACTTCTTACATACTAAAGATAATGACAAATTGTAAATTGTGCGGGGTTACCCACCACTACCGATCTCGCCCACACTGCCCTCGGACCTTGTGCCTCGGCCAATTGCAATTGCATTAGGTAAGCCTGCCCAAGTGGGACTGTGGCCGTGGACGAAATTTCGTCTTCTCCGAGGCGCCGAGCCTAGCAAGCCCTTCATGACTTAATGCATGGTCATTGAAAGCCCTGATTGGCCAGATCCCTCTATCTACCACCGAGATCGCCATCGTTTCTCCGTCACAAGTCCCGCATCCATCCATCCAGTCGTCGCAGTCACGGTCGCACCCCGTCTCTCCAACAAATATCATCTACCTCGCCTTCGCACTAGACTGTCTTCCCGTCTCTTGCACTTCAACAAACTCTTGTACCCGCCATCTACCAGTCGTCATCACCATCTACTCGACCATTCCCACCGCCATCGAGTCCCCGACGCTTCCGATCGGCCGCGCCCTTCTAGCTTTATTGCGGCTGCTTTCCCCCCGACGCTCGACTCAAAACTCGACCACATACAGTATCACACATTCGAGTTCCATCATCGCCACAATGTTTTCCAGATCCCTCCGCGTTGCCTCTCGAAGGGTCCTGTCCAGCTCGTTGCGCCCCTCCACTGTCCACGCTCGCCAACTTGCGCCCGTGAGTGCTGTCGGCACAACAAGGGCGTACCATGAGAAGGTTCTTGATCAGTACGTCTCTCCGGGTATCAAGCTGATAGATGGGAACATTCTGACTTGGCCTGCGCGCAGCTACTCCCGCCCCCGAAATGTTGGCTCCATGCCCAAGGGCGATAAGGACGTTGGCCAGGGCCTCGTCGGCGCCCCTGCCTGCGGAGACGTCATGAAGTAAGCCGTCCAGCCGAAACCTCTCTCAAGCACACACTTTATGGACGTCGGCTTCCCTGACGGGAGTAACGGATGGGGAACGACTGTTACTGCACGTGGACCGCTGCGTTGCTGCAACAATCCGGCCCTTGTTCTTAAAGCTGCTCGGGACGATGAAAAGACTGCTCACTGTCTGGTAATAATTGCACGCATGCTAACTTGCGACTATAGGCTCAACATTCGTGTCGATCCGAAGACCAACATCATCTCCGATGTCAAGTTCAAGACTTTCGGATGCGGTTCCGCCATTGCATCGTCCAGCTATCTTACCGAGTTGGTCCGCGGCATGACGTGAGCCAGTCATCTATCTCAAGTAATTTCATGAAGCTGACGAATAGATGAAGCTTGGAGCAGGCCAGTCGAGTTAAGAACACGGAGATCGCACAAGAGCTCAAGCTTCCCCCCGTCAAGGTATGTGTACTGATGTAGTGCGACTTGGCTTCCCGCACATCACTGACAACTCGTAGCTGCACTGCAGCATGCTTGCCGAGGACGCTATCAAGGCCGCCATTTCCGATTACTACACCAAGAACCCCAACGCGAAGCCTACCAATCTTGCAGGCACCGAGGCTGTGACCGATTCTACTGCCGCATCCGCTTCTACATGATGAGTGTGGTCTTCCGTTCACCCGTTGCAAATGTTTTCTGGAGTTAGGTTACAGGAGTGGGTGCAAGACGAGTGGGCACAACTACCTGGCCACACAGATTCTCGAGGTGGTGTTTATCAGACAGAGGCCTCGCTGTTCTCGCCAATTATTTTCCAACAAAATTAAGTCGGAGTTTTGGGAAGGAATTACGGATTCGCACAGTCAGTACGGACAAAAGCGCATTGTTGCGCCTGCAATGGTGACCGCGGCAGAAAGAAGGTCGCTGCCACAAAGCAGTCTACTGCTCTCGGGGTTGGCTATCGGGAACCCACTTGCCAGGGCCCAAGATTGTACCTCCGTGTTCGTTGAAATAGGTACCAGTATCGAGTGTAATCCTTGGTCAACATGAGATGCATATAGGCGGTCGACCAGGGAAATGAATCAGTATGAAACACAGATTGCCATTTGTTTTCCTCACGCGAGTCCCTGTTTGATAACCTTAATAGTTGTTTCGACTTCTTAGGTACCAACCTCGGTAGAGCTTGATGAATGACAGCTTCTGCGCTGATTGTATTGCAAAACAAATTTTAATAGAAAGAGTCGCCTGGACATCCTCAGCACTAGCATTGCCGGACAGTCGTGGACTGTCACCTTAACCGATCACTCTTGCACTAGACCGATTCACTGCGCAACCGCAGTACTGGTACACCGTATGCACCCGACATCCTCAACTTTAGGTACCATAGGTGCACTAGGTACTGATATAACACCCTACACTACCCGGTACCTACGGCACCGCCACAGTTAAATAGCACACTTTGGCGGCCGCGTGGTACAGTGTATTACGGCGGGGCGGGTCCCATTTTTGGTAGGTGCGGGGCTCTCGCCAGAAAGCAGGTGTGCATGTTTGCTTGTCAACACGGCAAGAGCTCCAGCAAAGGTTCAGGACGGCATTGGCCCTGACCTACTCCCAGAACTGAAATATTGAAAGTATGGGCGGGCCTGCGTGGAAGTCGCAGGACATGGAATTCGAGACGTCTCAACCATAGTATGTAGATGATAGATGAAGGACGTCAGTGACGGATAATAGAAACTTCTTGCGGAACCTAAGTTCCCATTGTTAGGTAGCGCCGAAAGTTCCTACCTACCTATAGTAGAAAGGCAGCTTTGCCGGGGGGGGGGGGGGGGGGGGGGGGGGGCGCTACTTTAGGTACTAATGTCTAAGTACCTACCTTGCGCAAGACGCCTCGGCGTAATCGCTGAGTGAACATCTTTCTTATCAGATTATCGATAAGCAATTTTTTTCCCCCTTCTTCCCTCCTGGTTCACCATTCGTTCCTTCGCCGATCTCACCTTCCGTACCACAGCCACTTGTTCACCACAAAGTTTTATTTCACCTACCTACGAGAGATACCTCAAGTGTTCTGTACCGGACCACCAGCAGTTCAATTTGAGGTGGCGAAGATGGCAGCCACCAAGCATTCGCTGGCCGACAGCGAGGCCGAGCACAACAGTGCCGCCGAGACCTCGCGTCCCAACAAGAAGCAGAAGATCAAGGGTGTCTCGACCGTCACCGACGCCGACAGCGACGAGGCGGCTGAGCTGAAGAAGCAGAGAAAGAAGGAGAAGAAGGAGCGCAAGAGAGAGAAGGAGGAGAAAAGGGCAAAGAAGGAGAAGCGCAGCAGCAAGGAGAAGACTGCCGAGATGTCCACCGAGGAGCAAGCCCCTGCCGAGGGCAAGACGGAGTTGGACGAAGAGCACAATGCTCAGAAGAAGAGCAAGAAGGACAAGAAGGACAAGAAGAACAAGAAAGACAAGAAGGAGGGAAACAAGAAGGAGGGCAGCGGCGCTGACGCGACGGCTTCCTCGGACGGCCCTGCTGGCCCTGTTGCAGGTGCAGACTATACGCAGTCCGCCTCCCTGTCCACTCTACCCCAAAGCGATGTCGACGCCTTCATGGCCGCCGAGAGCATCACAGTCACCGACCCCACCAGCAAGTCCACGCATCTGCGGCCGATCCTTGAGTTCTCCCATCTTCCGCAGACCGAGCTCATCCAGAAGAATCCCTTCTCGGCCTACAAGAAGCCGACTCCCATCCAGGCTGCCTCATGGCCCTTTACCCTCTCAAGACGCGACGTCATCGGTGTAGCGGAGACGGGCTCGGGTAAAACGATGGCTTTCGCCCTGCCATTGATCGAGGCCATCTCGCAGATCAAAAAGCGCGGAATCAAGGCCGCTGTCGTATCTCCCACCCGCGAGCTCGCCATGCAGACCCAGGAGCAGCTTGAGCATGTCGCGTCTCTCCTCGGCCTCAAGTGCGTATGCATCTACGGCGGTGCTTCCAAAGATGACCAGCGCGCCCTCTTGAAGCGCGGCGCCGATGTCATCGTCGCCACCCCAGGCCGTCTCAAGGACTTCATGGCAGACGGCACCATAGACCTCAAAGACACGCGCTTTGCAGTCCTGGATGAGGCTGATCGTATGCTCGACAAGGGTTTCGAGGAGGATATCAAGGAGATTCTTGGCAGCATGCCTCCACGTGAGGAGCGTCAGACTGTCATGTTCACGGCCACCTGGCCCGCATCCGTGCGCAAGCTAGCCGAGTCCTTCATGGTTGACCCCATCAAGATTACCATAGGCTCCAGCGGCAAGGAGACGGCCAGCGGCGCCGTCGAGCTGCAGGCGAATACCCGCATCACCCAACATGTCGAGGTTGTCGAGCCTCGAAGTAAGGAGCAGAGGCTGCTACAGCTTCTGAAGCAGCACCAGCAGGGCGGTAAGAAGAATGACCGCATCCTCGTCTTCTGCCTATACAAGAAGGAGGCCACGCGCATCGAGACGTTCTTACAGCAGCGCGGCATCCGCGTCTGTGGCATCCACGGCGACCTCCGCCAGGAACAACGTACTCGGAGTCTCGAGGCGTTCAAGTCGGGCACCACACCCGTCCTGGTTGCTACCGATGTGGCGGCCCGAGGCCTGGACATTCCCGAAGTCAAGCTTGTCATCAACGTTACCGTGAGTCCCCTTCAAATGTCTCATCTCGCAACTGTCCTGACATTCATAGTTCCCCCTTACCATTGAGGATTACGTTCACAGAATTGGACGAACCGGTCGCGCCGGCAAGACTGGCGAGGCCATCACCCTTTTCACGCAACAGGACAAGGCTCATTCTGGATCGTAAGTGACTGGTTCTCGGATCGCAAAATGTGCGTGCACTTGCTCACATATTGCCAGCTTAATCAACATTCTCAAGGGCGCCAACCAGCCGGTCCCTGACGAATTGTTCAAGTTTGGCACCACTGTCAAGAAGAAGGCGCACGACACCTACGGTGCCTTCTTCAAGGACGTAGACATGACGAAGAAGGCGACCAAGATTGTGTTTGACGATTAAATTCTTTGCTGGACGGGCGATCGATCTACGTTTTTCACTCTACCTAGCGGCGGCCTGTGCTGCCACGCTGGGCCGGCGGGTCGAGGCATAGCATCTCAGGAGGAATCTGCGCTCTGCGACAAGACTAGGCGCTGTCAGCTGGTGTGCAAATTTTCAGGCGTGTGAGAAATGGCATCTTACATTAAGAGAATAACCGGGACGCCAGCTAAGCCAATGGCTATGAGGTCCCTGAATGGGGTAGAGGCCCGTGAGGCAGAACCGGTCAGTCGCCTGATGATATGCGGCGCCGATAGACAAACAATAGAGGTTACGGCGCTGGGTTGCAATGTAAAAAGTTCGAATGGCGTATCGAGACCCTCGAAGTATGACTTGACGAACGAAATGCTCCAAACAATGCGGCAAAACATGTTGATGCAGTTAGCCATGACGAGACCGGATGCCCCGAGGTCAAGGACACGCATGAAGACAAACGCTGCCGTACCGAAGGCGACCGAGAACGCGCCCATCCAAGCAGACTGTCGGTGTACCTGCGCTTCGCTTGCCACGGAAGCCACGAAAGCTTCAGCAACGCCGTTAATGGCAAGCAAGGGGATGTAGTAGCAGTACATCGCGAGGACACTACCGGCGCCTTCGTTCGCCCAGTGTTTTCCAGCGACGAGCGACAATAGTGGAGGCGCAGCTACTGGGCCAATGCTCACGATGAGTGCGGAAAGCAGCACGTAGAACTTGATTAGGTTGTGCAAATGCTGGTTGGCGGTGCCTGCCGTCTCCTTTGTAGGTTTGCTTGTGCTGGTGCCATCGGTAGATAGCAAGCGACCGAAATAGCCGCGGCTGCTCTCCTCGATAGGCTGGAAGATGAGCCGCGCAAGCAAGCCTCCGTAGTTGTTGGCGAGGGCGTAGACGCCCTGAGACTTGGGTGTGGAGAGGATGGAAACCAAAAATGTATCGCCCTGGGTGAGGAGGTGCTTGACGATACTCTGAGCCATCATGCTGGAGGCCAAGCTAACAGTCGGTCGATAAAAGTAGCGGGCAACGTAATCAGTACTCGAACCAACTGTCCTGGGAAGCAAGGAGAAGCCGTCTTCACTTGACATCTGGGAGCCAGACCAGGTGTAGATTATGAGTAGGCTGGCCCCGTATGCCAGCTGTCCGACGGCAAAGGGGAGGACGCCGAAATCGGTGCCGGCACTAGACGCCCACAAGGCGGTTGCAAAGGTGAGGGTGCATCGTATGAAAGTCGCGATGGATTCTGCAGATGCCCGGGTGCGAAATTGCAGCCGGGTCTGCATGAGAATGAAGCATGGCTCGGACAAAAGCTCCAGCACGGCGGCGATGGCGTACAAACGAAGCGCGAGGTGAAAGTTTGGGGTGTTCCTCGTCACGGGGTCGGCGGATGAGAGGTAGAGCCAAGCGAAGATGACAGCAACAATGCAGCCTAGCAACACGGCCAGGTATCCGAGGTTGATGATGGCCTGGCTCTCACGGCGTACCAAGGCTTCTGAATCGTCATGTCGTTTATCATGGCCGGGGCGGGTTTCCTGGCGCTGGACGGCGACACGCAGGCTCTCGCGAGCGAAGAAGAGAATAGACAAATAGTAAACCTCCAGTTGAGTTGACACGCCCAGTAGCTGAGCTGTCAGGAAGCGTAGCAGCAGTTGGTTTGCGATGAAGGTAATGGCGCGAGAGCCGATCTGAAGGATAATGAGTAGGGAGGCGCCGCGCACAACGTCTCTGCTGGCGTCCACTCGAGCAGACTTCTCGGAAGGCGGCATGGCTCGTCAAGCGGAGGGTTTCGAACGGGTGCGCGGCGAAAGAGTAAGAAACAGAGGGCGGATGTGTGTGTGGTGATGGTGGCTGATACCTACGAATGTGGTTACCACTACGAGTCGAACAGAGAGTTGAACGACATCTTCTTGACCAGTGTTTTTTCTACCTGTATAGATGGATGGATACACTAGGTGTCCAGTATGTGGCCCGGTCGGCTCTACGTGAGCTGCCCCGGAGCTGTGGCTCAGCATCAGCCACAGGCACACCTTGGAAGGCGGGGCTGCCTTCGATAGATGGTGGGTCCATAGCGGTGTGCCTCCAGTCAGGTGGCTCCAGTGTCGCCACCTCTAAGTACATTCCAGGTACGGATGTACTTGGCGAAGCTACGGATACCTGTAGGCAGCACCTGGTAGGTACTAGATTGCCAGCCAGTTTTACCAAGTAATAGAGGTGACTTACATGTCGCATAACTCATTTCTTAGTACCGCCGCCTATGAATCCTGCTGCCTCTACGACCTGAAAACACAAACATACTTAGTAGTAAGTTCGCCTTACTGTACGGAGTACCACTCAGTTTACGCGTCGTCTCCTTTCTCTGTGTCTTGACACTTGTGTAATAAGAGCTGTAAGTCTGTGATGAGCGTCATTTCGGCTCGGACCACATGCTCGCAAAAACGATTCAATCGCCCCTCACGGTCCCAGGGCTTCCCCCGTTCTTCATCCATTAATACTCCACCGTCTTTTCCAGGTACTACCTTGCCTGCCTTATTACCTACTTAGGAGAGATACCTTGGGCCTTGGCCACCCGAGTCGCGTCCACTAAAATTTTGAGATCGTGATAGGTAAACAATGACAATCTACCTGGCCTAAGTAGGCAATACTACTTCACAAAGGGTATTTGGAGGTAGCCAAGCCCAACTCCCCCTCCACGCGCCTGATGGCATCGCGGTCCGCCTCACAATATCCACAATTCTTTATCAACGCGCCCGCCAACACTCATCCTCCCCCGCGCGCCCAACGCTTCCGTCAGTCGTATAGACGCCGCCATACTTGCCTTGCGCAGCAATATCGACACCGAACGAGCCGTCCTATCACGCCCAGTCGGCCTCTGGAGCACCATCTTGTCCTCGCCAGCGGGCTTCGTCTGCGCTGCCTTTCAGCATGCTACCCACAGTAACAACGCCTACTCTGCCGCGATAACAATGGCAGAGCCCGTCGACGATGCCATATCTCCCGACACCGATGCCATGGCAGACTTTGCCCAGACCCCCGCCGGGCGCTCCGACGACAAGTCTACGCTGCGCTGTTGTTGCGGCCGCAACGACTGTGTCTTTCTGAAGCACAGTTGTACTGTCCTCGAGACGGTCGAAAAAGATGTCCACACGGCCGCCAAGCTGGGGAAGGTGCGTTCTTGGGTTTTCACCAATTCGTGAAACATTCCAGCCCCCGCGTCTTTCCGCCATGGTTCTCGCGCAGCATTGCCGTGCGTTCCAAGACTTGATTTACCGTGATTCACATGCCCCCCGCGTGATGCACTTCCTTGCTACTTCCCGTCCTCAGGCCTGTCGTCGCGGCTTTGCCCTCGAATTCTCACTCTCCCAAGCACGTAAACGCACCGCTGACCTTCTCTCCTTCCAGGCCCTCCTTGCCCGTCACGAGGCCTACATGGCCGACGCCGAACGCGACCGCCTGGCCTTGACGAGTCGTATAGAGGAACTGGAAACCGACAAGCTGGAGCTGCAAGCGGAGAACGCGAGAACCGTTGCGGAAAACCGCACTCTCCTGGACCAGCTCGAGATGCTCAACAACACCGTTCAGGATTCCGACATCCGCATACAGACCTTGGAGGCCACGTTGCTGTCCTCCCACCAGGCGGTCCGTCGCCTCGAAGGTGCTGCCGCTCGCGCTGCCGAGATGGAACGCCACATCGCGATTCTCGAGCAGGAGCAGCTGCGCCTACAGAATACCCTAATCACAACAGAATCCGAGGCCCGCTCCGCGATGCAGCGGTGGAGGAAAGCAGAGAGGGGCATCTCCGACCTTCAGGAGCAGCTCGAGCGTATGGAGCAAGAAGCAAAAGAGGAACGGGATCGTCACACCGAGGTCCTCTGCCGGATGGAACGACAGCGTGACATGGAAAAGGAGTTGAACGCAGCCGCCGGTCGCCTCAAGGGGGCTGCAGCGACCAAGTCACTCCGTGATGGCAAGAACGCCAATGTCGTGTCACACTTCGTTCGCGATTTGCTGCAGGATAATGCCAACCTTCAACTGGGTATGGCGGAATTGCGAGAGATGCTTGTCAGCTCCAACGACGAGATCCAAGCTTTGCGGGATCAGCTCATGTGCCACCAGCCCGTCGGCGACGAAGATGTCACCGCCGCATCCACGCTGCGTGCTGAACTCGCAGCCGGGCCCACCGAATTGCCCCAGAGGTTTTCGCAAGAGCTGCACATTCACCACCACTACCACGTTGCCGAGAAGATGAAGTCCAAGAAGAAGCGTCACAGCCTCAATCCGGGAGTCTTCTCGCCTACCAGCATCGTCTCAAGGTCTGCGACGCCTCCGCCGGTGTGGCGACCCCCTCCAACGCCCCCTGCCCTTGCATCCCATTCGCACAAGGCGTCAACTTCGACTGTATCCATGGGGCCATCTAACAGATGGTCGCTGTTCTCGGAGCAGCCCTCAGAGTTTGCGCCTTCATCTGTGCCTAGCTCTCCCCAATCGAATCCACGGCTGTCCATGTTTGACAAGCCAATGCTTGATACCGAAATGCCCTCGTCACCAACCACGAGCTTGGATCCTACTTCACCCACGTGGAAGGCGTCTCAGCACAAGAGAACGTGGGATGCACCGGGCCGAGGTTTCTCTGTTCCAAGCAAAATACTCAGCGTGGCGTCGCCTGCTCCACCGGCAGCACCTGCGCTCCACATCAGCAAGCACCTTTCAATGACCATAGAGGAAGAGAGGGAGGAAGATGGCACGGAGGAAGCTATAGGCCTCTTGTCGCCAAATGGGGGGCATCCAGAAGCTGACATGATGATGGAGGCCTCTTTTTCCAAGGATGACGAGCTGCCAAGGAGGCGCCTTCACCGTGCCGTATCTCACGAATCGATCATATCTTTGTCAGGAGGCCTGGACATCCATACACTCAAAGCACGGCCGAGTCAGCTAACGTTGCGCCCTCTGGGAGGAGCAGACGCTGTCTTCACTGGGGTCACGGTACGTCCCACTATCTCGCGTGGTAGCGACAAGCGGAGCGACGCCTTGCTGCGCGACAGCCTCGCAGGTATGCCCATGCCGAGGATCGTGTCAACTCCCGTCCGAAGTGCCTCGCCAGCGAGCACGATCTCTCAACAATCTCAGTACTCCGCTGGCCTCGGTAGATGGGTCAGCTGGCGACCGTGGAGCGCCACAAGCTCAGTAACTCGATCAACGACACCCACGCCTACGC
Source organism: Colletotrichum musae (assembly GCA_027406025.1). Lineage (NCBI taxonomy): Eukaryota > Fungi > Ascomycota > Sordariomycetes > Glomerellales > Glomerellaceae > Colletotrichum > Colletotrichum musae. The sequence goes on from JANVYC010000007.1 coordinate 4,599,747, forward strand.
CGACCAAACAAAGTGGCCGGGGAAAGGTCCGGGACAAAGACAAGGACAGGGATCTCCTAAGGGCCCCTGGCATCAACCAGCCCGGCGCAATACCTGGGTTCCAAGAATACCTTGCAGCCCACCAACGGCGCGGTGCCCCAAGCAAAGTGTCTCCCGACCTAGTTGATATCGATGCCCTGCGGGAGGGGCTCGAGGGATGACAATGTTGCGGACCAGGTATGCTCATAGTAGAATGTGCTGTTTGTTTCCCGGCCGAGGTGTTTCTTCCCTTGCTCCCCACTTGTTTCGTACTTTTATTCCTTCTCAGTTTGCCTCTTCCTAGGTGTGTGCTTTTCTTTTCTCGGCAAATACCTTTGGTGTTACTGGTGGGCATAATTGAGGATGAGAACTGGAGATACCCTATTGCGCATTCACTTTTGTTCCTAGTGTTTCCTTTGTCCACACCCATGAATCATCCTACATAACCTTTTTCGTCCAGGGGCAATGCTCTAAGGATAACCAAAAGCAGAACAAATATCGTTCATCATTACATGACATACACCGTTACAAGCATTACAAAGAACAATGCATTTTTAAATATAATACTAGTTACACAAATGTAAGAGTAGTCCTAAGTAGTCCTATTTTGGGTATAATTGCAGTCAGCTGGCTTAGCGTCATAGTTGATTTGCTGTTGCTAACTCTACTTGCTGGACGTCACGCTAGACGTTATGCGTCACCTCAACTTGGGTCCCTAAGTAGAAAACTGCAGTAATATACTAGGGAAGGAAGGAGTCTACAGCCGTGCTCACGTCCTTTCTTACATCTCACTGGTATTGAAAGATTCTAGAGGCTACAGACTACCTACGTTGGAATTGTTGATGGCTGGTTGACCCAGGCGGATGGTTAGCAATCAAAGTAATCCGCACCCAGAATCAATGTCGACGTCTCGTCTCACGCCGAGTCCTGTCCACTAGGGGCGTGAATGCCATGAAACCCCAATCCCACGGCAAAGCCACACTCGGCCCGGCCTGTCTCCGTCATGGATCGGGCATCCAAGCATAGGAGGTAGCTCTTCTGAGCGGTGCCATCGAGCACTACGCTGAGGATTACCCCGTCGTCCTCTTCGGCCGGCTCACCACTGACCGAAGGCCTTGCCACGAAAATTGGTTCCCCGGGCGTGTGAGCTTGCGGGCACTCCCACATAAGGGCGTCGCCCGTGTCTGCGTCGGTCTTGACGATGGTGTCCAGGAGGGTGCTGAGACCGCGGTCTGACAGGCTATAGACGTAACGATGGCGTCTGGTGAGGAAAGCTGGGTTGATGGTCGGTAGCTCGCCGGCGTGGGGCGCGGGGATTGTGAAGAGAAGTTCCGGTTCCGTCTGTGTCACTTTCGTCTTGCTGTTACTGTTTGGGATCTTGAATTTGAACCTGCGCAGGCTAGCGTATCCGTTCTCCAGGCGATCCCCTTCCTTCCAGAACTTGTTCGTTGCGTTGTTCCTGTTGAGGAGCACATCGTAGTATAGATTGTGTAGAATGCTGAGGTTTTGATAAGAGGCGGCCTCGCAAAAGACGTCGATGCCATCCTCATTCACCTCCTCGAATGCGTTGGTCGAATGAAAGAAGAACCCAGCCGGTGTCTCAAAAGTCGCAACAAGGCCCTTGCCTTGGAGACGGTCGACAAAATACCACCGGCAGCGTTTGGTGCCATCGAAAGGTTCAATGGCATCAAGAATATTCCTCTCCCATGGGACTTTGAGGCCATTCAAGCCCAAGTGTGACACTGGTATGCAAAGGATGACGAAGCTCCTTGAGAGAAAAAGGCTGTGGATGTACGCCGGTTTCGCCGCAGCTTCGGAAATGGACGCCAAGATATCCGTCTTGCCGGTCGCAGCGCTAACGCGAAATATGCGGTACGTAGCCAGTCTTCCGAATGCGAGATTGAAGTTGAACACGTCTCCAGTCTCGGGGTCTCGGTTGGCATGGGCGCAGGACAAAGGTCCTGTGAGGTCTGGGTGCAGCTTGTTTTGGCGAGCAGTGCCTATGGGCTCGAGAGTGTCTGGGTCAATTTCCAAGACGGGGTTCGCATCCGTGGAGAGCCATAGGCTGCGGAGACCGTTGCGATGTCCCGCACCTACCGAGCTGCGGTCCTTGTCCGTGATTACCGGTGTGAGGCCCGGGAGATTGGCGCCGACAGCGACACAAATGTTGGGGGGGCCTTCTCTCGAGAAGACGCTCATGATCTTTCCGAATATGCCAACACATGGGTCCCTCCGCTGGCCGAAAGTAAAGCGGTCCTCGGCACCCGAAGCCTGGATGGTTTCAACGAGCCGATCGCACTGGCGTCTTGACGAGTAGAGCACACGCGTGTTGCCGCCCGTCGTGGCGTCCGGCGGGAGAATATCGAACCTGTGCGTGTGCGCAAGACCGTCGAACCAATGCGAGATATCGTACGTTCCTTTGGTAGTATTCTCGACCTTACAGCAACCAGGGCCAGTCCGGTAAAGCGCGCCCGCAGCCCAGGCTGGGATCTCTCCTTGGACGGTGAGCTCTACAGGACCGCGTTCTTCGCTAAGGCCGTCAAACTAAGCATACTTCAGCATTGGAGACAGGATACGGCGAGCTATTGAGAACCCACGCCGGCTTCGTTTGGCCACTCGTCGTAAGCGCCTTTGATACGGTTATCCCGGAAAGCCTTTAGGTCCGCTTCTTCGTCTTGCGCGGTGCGCATTACTGTTGCGGCTGATAACCTGGTCGCGAAGGCGGTCATCTTGGGTGCGAGAGGGGCGGATATCAGATATCGCAGAAAAAGAAAGCAGGTTGCTTGAATATAGGTAGACTACCTATGGTGGAACTTGGCATGCGTGAGACAGGCAACGAAGAGATATGTATGTATGGGGAGGAAAGAGCTACCACGACGATCCCTCTCGTATCGACATGCGTCCACGGTTGTGGGCGTGTGATTGTGCTTGGCCGAATGCCCCGAAGCCAGACAAACAGACTGATCCACGGAGGCGGGTGCGAGCGTGAGGAGATAGATATCGTGGCGGTAAATGTGTGTGATGGAGGGCCGTGAGGCAGCACAAACAGACAGGCAGCACAGTCCTTGCGTGATCAATGTGCGGTCGATTCAATTCATTGAGAATACAATGTTCCAAGAGGAGATAAAAAAAAACACGAGGTTGTAGGACAGAGACGGGGAGAGAAAACCCATCCAGACAGTACGGTACGCAAGGGACAGGCAGCACGGTCAGGATCGGATACGGACGTTAAGTGGCGGCTGGGCGGGTAACTCAGCGGACAAGGAGACTCGGACACGATGAGCCAGCCGTTTTGGAGGCGCCAAGACGATACGGCCGTACGGCTGTACGCGGCTGCAGCGATACAAATCAAAACGTCCTTGTTGGCGGCTGGGAACACGGGTGCTGAACGACTCAATAATTAATTCAGCCCGCGGAAGGAAGGCACGTTTATAGCAGTGCGATCGCGACAAACAAGGGAGGTCATTGTCAAGGTAGGAAGATACTTAGGTACTTAGTACGCAACACATCCTGCGCCGAGATAACCGAGTCGAGTCGCCATAGACTCGTCATCGAAGGGAGCTCAAGTCGCGATCTTTTGGGGTTGACACCTAGCCTCTCAGTATCGTCATTGGTGTGCACCTGCAGTAGTATTCACCCAGTAAGCGAGCGAATCCAGTCGGTCGGGTTCAGTGGGTGTGGATCCACTCCTATCCATATGTTAGCCAATCCCCGAGCTCCCCAGCCGAAGCCAGGGACAGCCACCCCGACCGGACCACACCCACGTGGATCTCGGCTAATCCATGCATGTGGTGCGATTGGACGCGAACCTGAGCGGGCCCGCCGTACAGTGTAGGTAGTAGACATCTGTCAATGGAGGCACCTAGGTAGGTGCTTCATAACACCTAGTCTACTGAAGTACGAGTTACACTAAGGCGATGAAATACTGTGACTACAATCCCTTCCGCTACACATCCATCCCAACCATCTTGACCTGAACTCGACCGGTAGACCCAGTCATCTCGTTCAATAGAGTTCTCATTAACATTCTAGCAAAGCAAGTAAAGAAGAGAACGAAAAACCACCAACTTAAAAGTTGCCATACCACGTGACGTCTTAACACCACCTACATCCACTCTATCCACATTCACCACGCCACGCGTAATCTCGACTCCCTCACCGGTCGCCAACCAACAGGGACATGGGACTGTACGTGAGCTGCGCTCCCGTGGCCGACTCGACTACGCGATACACGGGCTCCAGAGGCTCTGTCCTGCAGGTTGGACATGCCGACTTCCCCGTCAACCAGTACCGAAACAAGCAGCCCCTGCCAAAGTGATGTCCGCAGTTATCGATCCGTACCGCCGGCTCTCCGTCGTCCTCCACGCCGCAGTAAACCTGCGTCGGCCACGCTTTCTTTGCCATCGCTTGCGACGGCGATTCCCAATACCCGACGTGGCAAAGCCCGCATTCTGCATGACCGTCCTGGTCGCCGTGCATGGCCCGGAGCGCCGATCCGTTGACGGCGGTTGTGGACTTGTCGAAGAGCATGCGCCTTGCGTTGTAGCTCCGGATTGCTGTGCTCCACAGATCGCGCTTGACGTTCAAGTACGCTGTGACCTGCGCAATGAGTTCTCCATATGGCTCGTCCGGTTCTTTTGTTTGGACTGTTCGGGACACGACGTTGGCAAGGTACTCCACCCCCAGTGTGCCCGATGACGCCCGCCATTGCGGCAGCTGGACGAGGAGGGCGAGCTTCTCGGCCAAGAATGAGAATTTGGCGCAGGAGATTCCGCTGTCGAAGACGATGATCTCCCCCATGAGCTTCGCGATGCCCTGACGCTTCCGGGCTTGGGACTCTATCATAGTGTGTGCATCGCTCCAGGACAATTTGGTTGTCTCAGCATTGTTCCTGAGGTCATCTTGCACGTTCTGCCACGCCACCGTCATGACCCTCGCTAGCGTTTGGCGTCTCTGGTCGATGGCCACTGTCGAAAAGAAGGGCTGTCGAGAAATGCCGTCTCTGAAGTACCGGTTTCCGTCCTGGCACATGACCCCAACAGACTGCTGAAGGCTGGCCAAGGTTTCTTTTGCATTGGGGCTTTGTAGGCGAGGATCCCGCTCGAGAGCCATGGCGGTCTTGTTGGTGAGATGACGACGGACTGCCATCGCTGGGTTGTAAAGGAAGTCAATCGGTCCGTTGGCCTCGCAACCGCATTTGGACGACCCGTGGTTCTCCTCCTTACAGCGGCGCTCGTGAAAGAAGGCCGGGTACATCTCTATCATCTCTCGGGTAGAGACGCGATCTCCTCGCTCGTGATGCTGGCCCCAGATCCAGAGGGAGACAGCTCGGCTGAGAGATTGGATGTAGCTGTGAGACCAAGCGTCGAAGTGGGACGCGTCGCGAACCCAATGCTCTTGGTGTGGCTTCTCGTGGGGAACACCGGGAGGCTCGCCCGAGCAAGCAGAGCACATGCTGTGGTAGTAGCTGTTGCGGTCCTCCCAGTGAGCTTCCTGGCAGGGGAAGTTGTCGGAGCATAGAATGTTTCTTTTAATCTGATGCTGCTTAGGAGCGCCCTCCTTTGAAGGACATTTGAAGAATTGAGTGTGTCGGATGCACATGATGCTCTCTTTTACAGAGATAGAGGAAAGATAGCGTGTTGGTTTTTTCGTGGCCGATTTCCCTGGCAGGACTAGTGAGTGTCGGGGGTATCTTGGGAATGGGGGAAAGTGTGCCATGGGAAGAAGACGGCTTCTTTAAAGACGAGTCGATCAGGTCACCCGCAAGAGGGGGTCAGTCGCCCTTTCCCCGCCTTTAATAATAGTGCCATTATCATCTGAATGGGCGGTGGCGGTGCTTTGAGAACAATGTGTTTCCTTGCTGGATACCTAATTCAATAATTATTGTTAGAATGAAAGGGCTGTAAGGCCGTTTTTGGCTTGTAATTACATAAGCAGTTAGGACTGACTTCCGCGTCGTCCGGCAGGGCGATACGGACCGTGCCATTCATGTCCTTTCTGCGTTTAACAGAGCCGATCTCGGCGGACGGTGTGATTTCCGGTTCCCGATGCTCGACGAATCTGTTGTTGCGTTCTGCGTCTCTGAGTCGGCGGCTTGGTCGGTGCCTATGTCCGTGTCTTGCGTTTGCCACTTGTTGATGACAACATCTTCCTTCTTCTCTTTCTCGAGGCCCCTAGCCTCGGGAGCGCGAGGGGAAGAGGGGAGGGAGTTGTCTTCCTCAGTCAGACAATGGGTCAGGTCGACAGCGATACGCGGGGGCAGTGTTGGGTCTGCCTCTCCTCGCTCCTTCCAGTACTTCGCTCCCTCTGATTCCTCAGTGGCTGCTGTCCCAGGCGTTAGTGGTGAGTTCCTCCGCGGCGGCAGGTTCCTCGACAGCTGCAGGCTCAGCGTTCTGGGGGCTTGACCGACGGGGGAAAGCGACTTGGGTGTCTGGGCCAGGGTGTGCTTGGGAGGGGGTCTGGGGCTGGGGAGGTAGAGGGAGACTGGTCCGCTCGGGAATGAAGGGCGCAGTCTCTGGAAGCCACTGATGTGAATTTGATGGCAAAGGGCTCAGAGGCAGTTGAACGGGCATGGAGAACTGATGGTTCTGAGCGAAGTACTGCGGCGATTCCGGAGGGAAGCCTTGAACCGGTCGAGATCCCATTGGTACGCACCGTGGACCTGCGGAGGGGGGATGGGAGGTTGCGGCCACTGGTGAAGCATTCCTTGCGGTGAAAGGTAGAGGCCGGGTATGGATTGAGTCTGGCGCCATGGCTCGGGATCGTGAGTGAACTGATGAGGTGCGGCTGGCTGTTGGCACGGTTGAAACTGCTGCTGCGGCATGGGAGCAAAATCTGGAAGGGCTTGGACCAGATATGCGGAACCTTCGACGAACTGGGGAGACACAGCCGGTTGCGGGAACTAAGTGTGTTTCCGCTGCGGCATGTGCGGGAATCCCTGGGACGGCTGGATCGGGCTTCACTGCGCGAAACCAGTGTCTGCCACGAGGAGTGAGGCAGGATACTGGTGCCGAGATAGGAGCGTGTTGAAGGTCGGCTGCGGAATCAGATCGGAGGGGCCGTGGCAGGAACGAGTAGCAGGCGAACACTGGACCATCTGGTACGGAGAAATGTAGGCGTGAGTACCGGGCAGGTAGCGAGACGCGTGTGCTGGCTGACTCTCGAAGACAGGCGAATCGGTACCAGTCCGATGATTCTGAGCGGCGTAGTTCTCTGCAGCCATCTCGTCCTGTTGCTTGGATTCCATTTCTCTGTCAGTGCCGGCGTTGGAGATCCGCGTGTCCGACTCAGAGAGGCGAGTTGGGCGGTTGCGGCACGAATTGATCAAACCGGCGTCGACAGCTTGGTTTTCCTCGGGCTTGGGAGACTTTGCCATGTCCTGGGACTGGTTGGAGGCCATCTTGAAGCAGAGGGGATTTGATAGAGAGGAGCAGGTTCTAACAGGGATGAGCAGGTTCAGAGAACGAAGGAGTGATGATGTTTGGGGAACGGTGCGAAGCTTCTTTTGCTGAGTCTGAACGCTCTAGGAAGAGCTGGGGGAGGGAGATAGAAGAGCACAGAGAATTAAAACAAAGAATTCGATTCTGGGGGCCAAAAAAACAGAGTAGGCAGCTGACCAGGCAGACGCATTGGTTTGTTGTTCGACGGGAAGGTGCGCGAAAACTTTTCAACTTTCTCGACCAGAACGGAAGGAACGCAGAAGAAAATTTCTGTAAAGAAAGATTGATGAGGGGAGAAGGGTGTAAAATTGTTTGAGTCAACTTGGATCACCGAGGAGGAAGATCCGGCCCTGGGCGGTTGAGGAGGCCGTTCAGGGTGAAGATTGCGTGTTGCGTGATGCAATTAGTGATGCCGTAAAATAGACGCAATGCTTCCGCAGCAAGTTGCCTTATGCTGCGATATCTAAGTCTTGTTGTGGCTTCGGCGTTGGCTGGTACGCGCGATGTCGAAGTTGCATACCAGCTGAGGTACGTCTTGTTTGGGAGTGTCACCTAACTCCCAGGTAGCTTCTGGATATCTCATCCACTTTGTCTTGTAGGAGGTTTTGCTGTTCCGTTTCTTGCGATTGAGGATCTCCTTGATGGTAAATTTTTCCTGCTTGAGTGCTATGAGGGGTCTTGGTGGGAGGTGAGCTCTGTTGAAGGGACTTTTCTTCACGGATTCCAGGTTCTCAATGGACATGTCTGGGTGCCAGTGTATCTGAGGTGGAAGTCGGACGCGGAACTTGAGGGGATTGATGACCTTGTTGTTCGAACGGGCCCACGCGTGAGTGCGAAAGCTTTGTTTGGCTGTCAAAGTGGTATCTGGAATGTCCTTTCTTCGCGAGCTTGACGTAGACTAGGTCGTCTGCGGCCAGCTTGGGGGGCTTCCTGTGTTGCTTGTCGTAATAGGTCTTCAGCCGTGCCAGCGAGACTTGGCAAACTTCCTAGACTCCCTGGCGTATCTGCCGTTGCTGTTCGCTGAAATCCGTCGGGGGCTGGACCGAGGGGGGCCAGGAAACCTTTCGATTGGCGGCCGTAGAGGGCTTCGTACGGTGCGTGACGAGTTGTGGCGGATATTGACGTGTTGAGGCATGCGAGGACGTGAGGCAGGACGTCTTTCCAATCGCTGTCGTCGAGGCGGGCTCCCATGATGGCACGGAACGCGTGGATGATTGTCAGGATGGTGCGTTCCGCTTCGTTGTTGGCTTGATGATGGTAGGCGGTGGAGACCTGTAGTAGGATGTTGGCGGCGCAGAGGGATATCCAGATGGTGGAGACGGGATCGAGATCCACGTCTAAGATAAAGACAATGGGAAGACCCTAATCTGGGTAGATATGCTGTACGTACGACGTTGCCCACTGTTCGGCTGTCCAGTCGGTGCAGCCTACCAGGGCTCGCACGAACTTTGAAGTCTTGTTTTTGACTAAAAGTACCGCGCCCTGTCTATTGGTCGAAGTTGGCAGAGCGACTATGAAGTCCAGGCAGAGGGTGCTCAAGGGAACTCTGGGCACGTCGATGGATGTCAGGCCGCCGTAGGGTGAGGCTCGCTCTGGCTTGCTTTCCAACATTCAGGGCAGGCGGTGATGTATGAAGAGAGGGAGCCCCGCATGTTCCAGAAGAAACAAGCTTTCCGCAAAAGCAGTATGCCCTGGCTACTCCGACATGGGCGCGATCGTCATGGGCTGCTTCGCATGTTTCCGGAATGCAGGTCTCCGGGATGCAGAGCCGCAGGTCCAATCCGCCTCTAGAAACAGCAAGCCTCGTGAATCGAGCACGAAATTGTGAAGTTCCTTGCGTCCGTCCTGTGCTATAGAGTTAGTTAAAAATGCAGCGAAAGGAGCGATCGGCGGGGAGCGTCTGGAGAATCTTAGTGAGGAAAGTCTCTGACATACCTAACCAAGTCCATGGTGAGAGTCCCGGCGTCCGTTACGGGAGGTAGATTGGCTTGTCCTGTGGGCGTTGGAGACTGAGGTAGTATCAAAGCGAGAGGTATTTGTCGAGAGCCTTGCCGCATCGTGACAATCACTTTCGGGGGTCGTTCTCTGTCGAGTGGACTGGACGAGCTGATTATGCCCTCAGCCTGAGCGAGAAATCCGGAAGGCTCGTCTTCGTCATCGCTGCTGTCCACCACGAAGGAAGTGTGAGCTTTGAGGCGAGCGTGCGAGTAAATGTTGGTTTTGGTGAATTAAGAATCTATGGCCTCGGTGATTGTGAGTTGATTGCTATCCGCTAGACTTAAATCAGCGGCGGGTCGTCCTCCACCTGCGGAACGGAATTTTCTGGGGTATGGCCAATCTGACTGATGTATCTTCCTCTTCGGCACTAATGTTGGACTGGGGAGCTGGGGGAATCTCCTCCACTGCTGCTTTGAATGTGATAGAGTGTTGCGGGGTAACGGATGCCTGCTTCTTGGGGTTAGGTGAGATGACGGCTGCATTAATGGTCTTGGGCTTCGCCACTGGCTTCGGACTACGAAATGTCTCAACGATGGGGAGCTTAGCAGAGCGGACTGTTTTGCAGTCAGTCGAAGGCACGTTGATTGCTACGGTTAACAGTCGCCGCATGAGTCTAAAGACTGAGTATTATTTTCCTAGTTGCTGTAGGAGCGATTGTCGCGTTAATCTGGATAGTAGGGGTTGGAAGAGTTAACGCGTTAATAGCCTAACTAATAAGGAGATAGGGAACTGAATTAAGAGCGGGGGTAGAATTCTGGCTTAGTTAGTTAAGCTTAGGCTATAGGCCTAGAATCTTAATAAAAGGTTTTTTAGTAAGAATTATTCCTATTATTATTTTAATAATTATATAGTAATAGTTTTATTTATTTATTTTAGTAATATATTATTTAATTATAGTTTTAAGTTTAAAGTTTTAAAGTATATCTTAATTATTATAATAAAGTAAAGTAAATTAGTTAAATAATATATTTATACTAAATAAAAAGTAATAATATAAAGTATTATTATTAGTTAATAAATAAACTATATTTATTTAAATAAGTACTATATATATTAAATATATTAATTAATAAATATAAAATAAACTACTATATTAATATATATTTTTAAGTAGTATTTTATATAAATGTTTTTATAAATTATATTTTAAAAAATATTATAACTATATATTATTAAGTAGTATAATAAATAAATATATTTAATAAAGTATATTTAGTAAAGATAACTCTTTTTTACTTTACTTTAATACATAGTTTTAAGTAGAGTTTAGTAAAGTATATATACTTTAATATTCTTATTTAATTACTCTTTTAGTAATAATAATAATACTATTATTTATAAATAGTATTAAATAGTATAGTTAATATATTAAAATAAACCTTTATTTATATAAACCTTTAGTTATTATAAATTATATATAAAATTTAATAAACTTTAGTAGTATTTACTATTAAAAAAAGTATTACTACTATAAATAAAGCCTTTATTATTTTTTTTATCTTTTATATAAATATATAATAACTTATAATATTTAAAAAAACATTTCTACTTACTTTACTTAACTTTAAAATAAATAAAAAATATAATTCTATAAATATTAACTAGTATTAATTCTACTAAAAAGTATTTTTATATTATATTATAAGTATATATAGTATTATAAAATATAATATAGTAATGTTTATATTTATAAACTTTTTACTCTTTTTAGAATAACTAATAGTTTATAAGTTATATACTTTAGGAAATAGCTATTTAGTTACTTACTTTATTAATTTTCTTTATTATTAATTAGTAATAATAAATAGTACTTAAATTTACTTACTATAATATAGTTTTTATAAATTTAAAGTAATAAGTATTTTTAATTAATTTTATAAACTCCTAAGTATACTATTAATACTACTAAAGTAGCTTTATTATTATAATTTACTAAAAATAAGTCTTTCTTTACTTTAATTTCCTTATAAACTTAATAACTTAGTACTATAAAAATATAAAGTATTATAAAATATAAACTACTACTAAAATAGAGTATAGTAATATTAAAAAGAATAAAGAAATAAAGAAAAAGGCTTTATTAATAAGTAGAACCCTTTTTAAAAGAAGTACTAACTTAAAATAACTAATACTAAAAACCTATTTTAAAGTACTTTAAGTTATATAAAACTTACTATTAAGTAGTTATTAAATTTATTTTAAAGTATACTTAGTTATAGTAAACTTATTTTTAAGTATACTTAGTTATAAAAAACCTACTTTTAAATATATTTAGTTATAAAAAACTTACTCTAAAGTATATTTAGTTAAGAAAAACTTACTTTTAAGTATACTTAATTATAAAAAGCCTACTTTTAAGTATATTTAGTTACTCTCTTTAGAGTAACTAATAACTTATAAACTATATACTCTAGGGAATAGCTATTTAGCTACTTACTTTATTAATTCTTTTTATTATTAATAGTACTTAAATTTTCTTACTATAATACAGCTTTTATAGATTTAAAGTAATAAGTATTTTTAATTAATTTTAAAGTAAACTACTAATTATACTATTAATACTACTAAAACTACTAACGTTTTTTATATACCTCCTATATACCTAACTATTTAATAAACTATTTCTTTAAACCTATTAAATCTAAACTAAACTAAACTAAACTATCTTTTTCCTTAACTATTAAATCCCTCTATAACTAATACACTATTACTATACTATAACTAATTAACTTAATTAAACTACTTTTCTCTATACTTTTTAATAAACGTTTTAATATTTAGGCCTTATTAAATATACTAGTCTTTTAACTCTAGGGGATTTATAGTTATTATTATTTCTTTTATTATTTATTTAAAGTAGTATTAGTTATTTTTTAAAAATAATAAGTTTAAAATTTAATTTAGTATTAAATTAATTAATAGATTTAGTTTAATATTTTTTATTTAGTTTTTATTACTATTAGTTTAAAGAAAGTAAAGGCTAAAAATAGTAATTTAGATTTTTATACTTAAGAGTTAAGCTAGTTAGTTATACTATATAGTAATAGTATTAATACTAAGCTATATAGTTACTTTACTATACTACTAAATATTATTTTTAACTATAGTAACTAAGTTATAGTATTTAGTATTTAGTAGCTAAGGGACTTTTATATTTATAGTAGTTTTTACTATTTTATTACTTTAAAAGATTCTTAAGTATATAGAAATATAAAAAACAAAAGGAATTAATAAAAGCTTTACTTATAGTAGTAGTACTCTTTTTTTTAATTATAAATACTACTAGGACTTATTAAACTCTATATATAATCTAGCTAAAGGTTTATATAAGTAAAGGTTTATTTTAATATATTTAGTACTACCTATTAGTAATAGTATTATTATTATTACTAGTATATCTATAGCTATATTTATATTTACTACTATAGTAAAAAGAGTAAGTAAGTAAAAGTATTAAAGTATATATACTTTACTAAGCTTTACTTAAAACTACTTAAACTAAAGGGAATTAAAGTTATTAAATATACTTTATTAAATACTTTTATTTATTATACTACTTAATAATATATACTTATAATATATTTTTTTAAAGTACTTTATAAAAATATTTATATAAAATAACTACTTAAAAAAATATAAAAGTATATTTAGTTATAAAAAACTTATTTTAAAGTATATTTAATTATTAAAAACCTACTTTTAAGTATATTTAATTATAAAAACTTACTTTTAAGTAACTTTAAAACCTACTTTAAACTAGTTTTTTAACTTACTTTAAAGTAGTTTTTAAATTTACTTTAAAGTATAAAAAAACTACTTTAAAGTAACTTTTAAATTTACTTTTAAATAACTCTTAAAATTACTCTTAAGTAGTTAAAACTTACTTTAAAATAACTTTTAAACTTACTTTTAAGTATAAAAAACTTACTTTAAAGTAGTTTTTGAACTTATTTTAAAGTAATTAAAACTTACTTTAAAATATAAAAAACTTATTTTAAAGTAGTTTTTAAACTTATTTTAAAATAATTAAAACTTACTTTTAAATATAAAAAACTTACTTTAAAGTAACTTTAAAAGTTACTTTAAAGTAACTTTTAAATTTACTTTAAAGTAATAAAAATTTATTTTTAAATATAGAAAATCTATTTTAAAATAATTAAAACTTATTTTTAAATATAAAAAGTTTATTTTAAAGTAGCTTTTAAATTTACTTTAAACTAACTTTACTTTAAAGTAGTTTTTAAACTTATTTTTAAGTAGTTAAAACTTATTTTTAAGTATAAAAAACTTATTTTAAAGTAAAGAAGTATTTAATTAAAAAATAAAGTTTAAGTAAAATACTAAATAAAGGAGTATAGAGTTAAAAGGAATATTTAGTTTTATAAAAGAAAAGTTATTTTTTTTAAAAATAGAGTAAGTTATTTAATAGTAAAGTAGGTTTAAGTTTTATTTTTAAGTAAGTATATAATATTTTACTATATTTTATATTATATAGTACTTTTTAACTTATTCTAAAGTTTTATTTACTATTAAGTATAAGAAACTTATTTTAAAGTAGTTTTTAACTTTAATTTTAAGTATAAGAGATTTATTATAAAGTAGTTTTTAAATATATTTTTATATATAAAAAACCTATTTTAAAGTAGCTTTTAAACTTACCCTTAAGTAGTTAAAACTTACTTTTAAGTATAGGAAACTTACTTTTAAGTATAAAAAACTTATTTTAAAGTAGCTTTTAAACTTATCCTTAAGTATAAAAAACTTACTTTAAAGTAGCTTTTAAACTTACCCTTAAGTATAAAAAACTTACTCTAAAGTAGCTTTTAAACTTATTTTTAAGTATAAAAAACCTACTTTAAAGTAACTTTTAAACTTACTCTTAAGTATAAAAAACTTACTTTAAAGTAACTTTTAAACTTATTCTTAAGTATAAAAAACTTACTTTAAAGTAACTTTTAAACTTATTCTAAAGTATAAAAAACTTACTTTAAAGTAACTTTTAAACTTATTCTAAAGTATAAAAAACTTACTTTTAAGTATAAAAAACTTACTTTAAAGTAGCTTTTAAACTTACCCTTAAGTATAGAAAACTTATTCTAAAGTAGCTTTTAAATTTACTTTTAAGTATAAAAAACTTATTTTAAAGTAGCTTCTAAACTTATTTTTAAGTATAGAAAACTTATTCTAAAGTAGTTACTAAACTTACTTTTAAGTATAGGAAACTTATTCTAAAGTAGCTTTTAAACTTACTTTTAAGTATAGGAAACCTACTTTTAAGTACTCTAAAACCCACTTTAGTATATACTTAGTAGTTACTTAAGGCTATTAAGTACTATAGGGGGTATAGGTCTAGTGTTTAGAGTAAGTATGGGTTGTTATAAGTGTTTATGTATTATAAGTTAATTTTTTTATTTTTTTATATAAATTTTTTTTTTAAAAAATAAAAAATTAAAAAAAAATTTAATATAATAGATTTAGGGCTTAAAAAGTATTAGTAGGTCTATAAAAAGGGAGTAGGTAGTATTTATAAGTAATATATAGACTTAATTCCCTTTATAATAACTACTATAGTAGTCTATAGTAGAGTATATACTATAGTAATATAGTATAAAATGTTTTGTATTTTTTAAACTACTATATAGTATCTTTTTAGTAATTTTTTAAGGCCTTAGTAGTTTTAGTTTAAGGGAGTTTATAGTAGTAGTTGCTTTTTATAGAGGAGGCTATTTAAGTAAACTACTAAATTAGAGATACTAAATAAAATTCTAAAGCCTTATACTTTTATAGTTTAGTTAAATAGACTTTATAAATAACTAACTATTAGTTAAACTTATACTAAGTAATAGGGGAAAAGCTTTTAGTATTAAATACTAAATAGCTAAAGTACTAAAGTAAGTTTTTCCTTTACAGATACTTAAGCTATATAACCCCCCTAGGGGCACAGTATAGTAGATAGTAGCTCTAGGAAACTTAAATAAAGAAAGTAGAAGCCCCTAGAGCGCTACAGGCCTAGTTAGTAGTCTGCTCTAGTAGGCGTAAGTAGTATAAGGGTACCCCCCGAGTACTATAAGTAAAATTAGTAACTAAACTCTATTAAATACTACTAATAGCCCTAAGTACCTTAATAGGTAAATAATAGTTACTTAATTAATTTTACTAGTAATTATATACTTATTTTAAAAATTAAACTATATATATTTAAGTATAAATAATTATATAATAAAACTATAAATAGTTTATTATATAAGTTATTATTTATTTAATAGTACTTTACTATTTAAATAACTATAGTAATTCTAAAGCTAATATATACTAAAAATCCTAACTTTAAAAGGAATATATTTATTAAATTAAAAACTAATACCCTTTAGAGCTTACTAGTAATTTATAATAACTTTTTAAATCGTATAGCTTTACACTAATAATAGTTTATTTAAATTTCTTTTTTATTAACTTTTAATACTAAAGTAGTATTCTAGTATAGTTATAACGGGTAATAAAGGGTTAGAGCTTAACCCTAGAAAAGGAGCCTAAGAAATAGCTACTATATTTAAAAAAGGTAGTAAGTACGCAAATTACCTAATCCTAACTCGGGGAGGTAGTAACAATAAATACTAATATAAAGCTTTTTTAAGTTTTATAATTAAAATAAGTATAATTTAAATCCCTTAATAAAGAATAATTAAAGGGTAAGTTTAGTACTAGTAACCGTAGTAATTCCAGCTTTAATAGCGTATATTAAAGTTATTATAGTTAAAAAGCTTATAGTAGAACCTTAGGCCTAGCTAGCTAGTCCGCCTTACTATGTATATTAGTCCAGCCGGGCCTTTCCCTTTATAAAACTATATACTCTTTACTAGGTATATCAAAAAAACAAAACTTTTACTTTAAAAAAATTAAAGTACTTTAAGTAGGCCTATACTTAAATACATTAGTATAAAATAATAAAATAGGATATATAGTTTTATTTTATTAGTTTTTAGAACTACTATAATAATTAATAGGAATAGTTAAGGGTATTAGTATTTAATTATTAAAAGTAAAATTCTTAGATTTATTAAAAACTAACTACTATAAAAGTATTTATTAAAGATATTTTTATTTATTAAAAATAAAAGTTAGAGGATTAAAAATAATTAAATACTATTATAGTTTTAACTATAAACTATACCAATTAAGGATTAAATAATATTATTTTTTAACTTATTCAGCACCTTATAAAAAATTAAAGTACTTAAGCTCTAGGGGAAGTATAGTTATAAAGCTAAAACTTAAAGAAATTAATAAAAGGGTACTACTAAGGATAAATAGTAGCTATTTTACTCTACCCTAAATAGTAAGCCCATAAAGGGTCTAGTAAGAAGCTTAATAATTTACTAGTTACTACTTATAGTAGTAATACCCCTAAATTACAAAAAACCCTCTAAAAATAAATACTCCTAAGTATAACTTAAAAAAGACTATATAGTAGTAGCATAATAGCCACTAGTATAGAAAAAATGTATTTACTTATAAGGCTACTTATAACTAAGCCCCTACTTACTTTACGTATAAAAAAAAGGTCTAGAGACTCAATAGAAATAAGTAAGCGGCTCTAGCTAGCCTACCTAAAATAAAGTCTATACTTATTTAAAAGAGTAAAAAGAACCTAAAAAGAAAGCCTACGGTTTAATTTAACTTAATATAAAAAAACTCACTAGGTCTAGATATAATAAGAATTAATAAATTAAAAACTTTTTTTTAATTTTATAGGTAGTAGTATATAGTTATTTTTAGTTAGTAGAGTAATTTATTTATTTAATTATAATAATAAATAAGACCTTAATTTACTAAATAGTCTGTATTACTTTAGTAGTATACTGGTTTTTTAGAAGAACTATTAACTTAAGTTAATAAAAGTTTAAAGTAATAATAGGTTTATAATACTTTTAAATATTTTAGGCCGTACGTGCGTTATACTAATAAAGCTAGTAAGTACTTCTTTAACTAAAAGGTCTAGGTAATTTTATTAAACTCTATTATACTAGGGATAAAGTATTATAATTATTACTCTTTAACAAAGAATCCCTAGTAAGCGCAAGTTATTAGCTTGTATTAATTACGTCCCTATTCTTTATACATACTACCTATTACTACTACTAATTAAATAACTTAATAAGGCTTTTAAACTAACTTAAAGAAGTAGGTAACTACTACTTAAAGCTAAAAAGTTATTTAAACTTAGTTATTTAAAAAAAGTAAAAGTTATAATAAGGTCTTCGTTAGTAAACTAGTAGAGGGATTATTATCGAGTTACTACTCTTTATAACCCTTTATAAATATACTTTAAACGTTACTTTAGTAAGCAACTAAAGTCTAGCTCTAGCGCCTAAAGCTACCTTTTTAGCGCGCCCTACCCGCTAGTAAACTACTAAACTCTATTATAACAACGTCTCTTTTAAGTAGTATAAGTAAATAATTAAAACTTTTAATAATAGATCTCTTAGTTTTAGTATTAATAAAGAACGTAGTAAAATATAATAAGTAATATAAATTATAAAATTTAATAAATTATCGAATTTTTAAATACACATTACGCCCACTAGTATTTTAGTAGGTATACCTATTTAAGCATTATTTTAACCCTTAAGTACCACTTAGTATTAGGGCCCTACAGCTTCTATAGGCCCTAAAATATAGTAGCGGACCCTTTTAAAGTCTCTTTTATATAGTAACATACTACTTCGTACTAAGATCTAAAGGAACTCCTACTATAAAACCCCCTAATTTATTAAAGTTAACCTTAGATTAAGTAAGAATACCTACTAAACTTAAGTATATTAATAAGTAAAGAAAAAGAAACTAATAGAAATTACTTTAGTAATAGTAAGTAAAGCGGTAATAGTTTAAATTTAAAATCTAGCCCCCTAGGTCTAAGTTATAATTTATAAAGGATACTTTTAGCGTAGTGCCTTTTAAGTTCCCTAAAACGGGACGCTATAAAGAGTAAAAGCCCCGTATAGTTAAATACTAAGTCTATATAAAACTCTTTTAACAAGTTAAGTAGTTTAGGAATACTACTTAAAATAAAAAGTATATTTTTTTTAAAGCTAAATACTAGCTAGAAACTAATAGCGCATAAATAAAGTAATTAAAAAATAAAAAGTACTTTAAAAAGAAGGTTAAATAGTACGTAAAATTATTAAAAGAAAAGTACTTATAACTAAACTTATATTTAGTAAATTACCTAGCTTTTATAACTAGGGTACTTTACTAGTTTAAACTAGTATTAGTTTACTATTAAGAATAAAAGCTTTAGGAATATAACTCTTTTTAGAGAGTATTATAGTTTATTATACAATACCCTTTAATAGGCTAAGGTACGCGCTCTATAAAAATACTAGTGTAATAGTTATTAGTAACCTATTTTAAAATACAAACTAAAAAGTCAACTTTATATATAAGTATTTAAGTATTAAACCCCTATATATAATAAAAGTAAATATAGGTAAAAGCTTTAGTGTATTATTAACTAATTCTAATATTTTTAAATAGATTTAAGTAAGAGTATATAGAGTTAGATTTAAAAAAAGGTAAACTATGCGTATATAGGGTAAAGCTAGAAGAAACTCTAGTAAAGGCTTATAGCGGTTTTAATGTATAAATTAATTATTAAATATACGTATAGGGGCAAAAGACTAATTAAACCTTTTAGTAGTTAGTTTTTACTAAAGTTTCTCTTAGAATAGTAGTATTAAACTTAGTTTTATAAAGTAAAGTAAATAATTAGGGACTTAGGGGCGCTATATTACCTTTATCCATTCTTAAACTTTAAATATATAAAAAGCCTTTATTACTTAACTAAACGTAAGTATTTAAATATATTAATACTAATAAGCTATTTTTAGTAAATAAAACTAGTAATACAGAATAAACTAAACGCAAAGTTAAGGTACTAGAGTAAATACTTATTAAACACTATAAAAGGTATTAATATATCTTAATAGTAAAACAGTAACTATAAAAGTTAAAATCTACTAAAAACTATATAACAACTTACCTACTAAATATACTAGCTCTAAAAATAAATAGTACTTAAGTGTTTTACTTATACCTTACCCTTAGTATAAAAATAATATACTAAAAAGTAGGTGGATATAGAGGTTAGTAATAAAGTCTAGGGTATAAGTCTGGGTAGAATAGCTTTTAGTATAAATTTTAGTAGTAGTAGTAAATACTTTAATAAGAACTTAAAGGACTAAAGTAAGAAAAGGTTCTATATAAATAGTAGTTAAATATAAGTTAGTTAATTCTAAACTATAAAAAAGTTTTATTTTAAAAGAGTACTTATACTTTATATAGTAAAAGGGAAGCTAGTTAATATTCTAGCACTTAAATATAGGTTTTATACAGTAACGTAACTAAACACAAAAACAATAGCGGGGGCCCTAGGTAGAGTTTTCTTTTCTTTTTAATAATTTATTACTCTAAAATTAGTTTATTTAGAATTAAAGTTTAATAGTTAAAAGAGTTTAGTACTTTTATTAAGTTTAGTATACTCTTAACGTTCCTTAAAAATTTATAAAAAAAAATAATTTTTATACTAAGTTATACTTATAACTACAGTAGGTTTTTAAAGTAAATAGTCTTTAGTTAATAAAATAATATAAATAAAAAAAGTTAATAAAATAAATTTATAACTTTAGAATAAGGATTAACTTTAAGAATTAAGTATATTAAACTTTAAGTAGATAGCTTAAGAGTAAGTCGCTATTAACTAAGTAATTAACTAAAGGCTTTTAGTATTTAAGTTTTAATACTCTTAATAAACTTTAACTGTTTAGTATATATTTAATAACTAACTTAAAATTAGTATAAATAAAGGGAATTTAACTATTTAATTAAAATATAGTATTATAATAACTAAAAAGTAGTATTAATGTAATATAATTTTTACTTAGTACTTTAAATATTAAAGTAAAGTAATTTAACTAAGTATAGGTAAATAGTAGAAGTAACTATAACTTAATTTAATTAACTAATAAAGCCCCCCTAGGGGTTCTAAATAAAAGGGTTATAAAAGTAGTACTAAAGAAGTAACTACTAGTAAAGCTTTGTACTTTATAATACTATTAAATTACAAAAACATTCTAAAGCTACTTACTACTATAGCTATTTAAAAGGGCTAGTCTCCTTATAGTTCTTATTTATAGAGGGGGAAATAATATAAATAAATAGTATAATAAATAACTATATAACTAAACTTTAAGTCCCTCTTAAGGGATAAGAGTATAGTTTAATAATTAAATAGTAGTAGGTTTTTAGATACTTAGTGCTCTAGGGGGCTTAAAATATAGTTTTAAGTTTATAAAAATATAGTACTTACTAAATAGCTTTTAAAGTAGCTAAATACTTTATTATTTAATTAGTAATGTGTATAAATAAATTAATAAAATTCCTACTATCCCTATTTACTATTTAGTAAAACTATAACTAAAAAAACGGACTTAGTAAAATTAATAAAAAAAAAAAACTCTATTAAACTTAACTTTAGTTTAATATTATAAAAAGATATAAAAAGTATAGAATAAATAAAAGCTTTAGTACTAGTAAAATACTACTACTTCTATTATTTTTTTATTTATTTAATAAAGTAGAGTTAGATTTTTATTTAACTTTTAGTTTTAAAGTTCTTTATAAATTAATTTAGGTTAAAGATATTATTAAATAGGGAGTTTAGCTAGGGTGGTATATTTATTAAACTATAATGTAAGTATTTTAAGGGGGGTTTATAAAAAATAAAAATCTTTAGTAAAATAAAAGGGTAAAAGTCCCTTTAATTTTAATTTTTAGTATAAATACAAACTATAAAAGTATAGTTTATTAATTCTTTAGTCCCTTAAAATTTAAAACTAAAAGTACTAAAAAAGTTACTATAGGGATTAACTACTAGTTCTAAGTACTATAATAAAAAAGTAGTATTTAGTTAAGTACCCTCTATATAATACTAAGGGGCGTTACTATTTATATAACTTAGTAGAACTAAAAAGTTCTAGTTCTTAGTAAAATACCTAGATATAAAAAAGTTTTACTAAGTTAGTAGTAGTAAACTATAAAGTAACACTTTATAGTAAAGTCCTTTTTAGAGTGGCTAATAACTTATTAAATAAAAATAATCTATAACTAACTAAGCTACTATGCCCCCTTTAAAGTATAAATATTTAGTAGTTTAATACTTACTAAAGTATTAGTAAGGGGTTCTTTTTTATTTAAAGTACAGACTACGCCTATTTAAAAGAGTACTATATTTACTAACTACGTTAACTAAAAAGTATAGAGTAAACTACTATAGTAGTAGTTTATAAGTATTATAGAACTAGTTTATAGTAGTTAAGTATTTATAATAATATTACTTTTTAATTCTTTAATATTAACTCTTTTTATTATACTAAAGTAGAATTTAGTAAGTATTAGATTATTTACTTACTAATAAAAAATATAAGTTAAGTTTAAACTATTATAAAATAAGTTAGTTTTACTCTACTAATAACCTTGTTATAATAGTAATTAAACTTAGTATAAAAAGAACTATTTATTTAAATAATTAGTTTTTATAGCTATTTAACTAAGTAGTACTACAATACTACTATTTACTAAATAATAGCTAAATACTTTTAAATTAAAATTTATACTAAAACGCAATAATACTTCCCGTATGTATAAATAAATATAAATAGACTTTAGTTTAGTATTTTAGTAGGTAATTCTTTTACTATTCTTAAAGTAAGTAGTAGTATTTTATAAATTATAATTTTAGTATAAGTAGGGTTAAATTTTTTATAAATAACTTAAATATATAAAAGGGTCCTATAAGTAATAGAATAGCTTTATTATTATAATTTACTAAAAGTAAGTCCTTTTTTACTTTAATTTCTTTATAAATTTAGTAGTTTAGTACTATAAAAATACAAGGCGTTATAAAACATAGACTACTACTAAAATAAAGTATAGTAATACTAAAAAGAGTAGAGAAATAAGAAAAAAGGCTCTACTAATAAACAAAACCCCCCTTTAAAAGAGGTACTAGCTTAAAATAGCTAATACTAAAAAGCCTTTCTTAAAGTACTTTAAGTTATATAAAACTTATTACTAAGTAGTTTTTAAACTTACTTTAAAGTGTACTTAGTTATAAAAAACTTACCCTTAAGTAGTTCCTAAACTTATTTTTAAGTACAGGAAACCTACTTTAAAGTAACTTTTAAACCTATTCTAAAGTAGCTCTTAAACCTACTCTAAAGTAGCTCCTAAACCTACTCTAAAGTAGTTCCTAAACTTACTCTAAAGTAACTAAAACCTACTCTAAAGTAACTCTTAAACTTACCCTAAAGTAGCTAAAACTTACTCTAAAGTAACTTTTAAACTTACCCTTAAGTATAGAAAACTTATTCTAAAGTAGCTAAAACCTACCCTTAAGTATAGGAAACTTATTTTAAAGTAGCTTTTAAACTTACCCTTAAGTATAGAAAACTTATTCTAAAGTAACTCTTAAACTTACTCTTAAGTATAAGAAACTTACTTTAAAGTAGCTTTTAAATTTACCCTTAAGTATAAAAAACTTACTCTAAAGTAGCTCCTAAACTTACCCTTAAGTATAGGAAACTTACTCTTAAGTACAGAAAACTTACTCTAAAGTAGCTTTTAAACTTACCCTTAAGTATAGGAAACTTATTTTAAAGTAGCTTTTAAACTTACCCTTAAGTATAGAAAACTTATTCTAAAGTAACTCTTAAACTTACTCTTAAGTATAAGAAACTTACTTTAAAGTAGCTTTTAAATTTACCCTTAAGTATAAAAAACTTACTCTAAAGTAACTCTTAAACTTACTCTTAAGTATAAGAAATTTACTCTAAAGTAACTCTTAAACTTATCCTTAAGTATAAAAAACTTACTCTAAAGTAGCTCTTAAACTTACCCTTAAGTATAGGAAACTTACTCTAAAGTAATTCCTAAACTTACCCTTAAGTATAGGAAACTTACTTTTAAGTACCCTAAAACCCGTTCTAGCGCGTACTTAGTAGCCGCTTAAGGCCGTTAGGTACTATAGGGGGTATAGGGCTAGTACTTAGGGTAGGTGCGGACTATTATAAGTATTTATGTATTGTAAGTTAATTTTTTTATTTTTTTATATAAATTTTTTTTTTAGGAAATAAAAAATTAGGGGAAAATTTAGTATAATAGATTTAGGGCCTAAAAAGCGTTAGTGGGCCTATAAGAAGGGAGTAGGCGGCGCTTATAGGTAATACATAAGCTTAACTTTCTCTATAATAACTACTATAGCGGCTTATAGTAGGGTATGTACTATAGTAATATAGTGTAAAACGTTTTATATCTTTTAAACTACTACATAGTATTTCTTTAGTAATTTTTTAAGGCTTTAGTAGCTTTAGTTTAAGGGAGTTTATAGTAGTAGTTGCTCTTTATAAAGGAGGCTACTTAGGTAGACTTTTAAACTAGAGATACTAGGTAGAACTCTAGGGCCTTATACTCCTATAGTCTAGTTAGATAGGCTCTATAGACAACTAACTACTAGTTAGACCTATACTAAGTAATAGGGGAAAAACTCCTAGTATTAAATACTAAATAGCTAAAGCGCTGGAGTAAGTTTTTCCTTTATAAATACCTAAACTACACAACTCCCCTAGGAGTATAGTATAGTAGATAGTAGTTCTAGGAAACTTAAATAAAAAAAGTAGAAGCCCCTAGGGTGCTATAGGCCTAGTTAGTAGTTTGTTTTAGTAGGTGTAAGTAGTATAAGGGTACCCCTTAAGTACTATGAGTAAGATTAATAACTAAATTCTATTAAGTACTATTAGTAGTTTTAAGTACTTTAATAAGTAGATAATAGTTACTTAATTAATTTTATTAATAGTTATATACTTATTTTAAAAATTAAGCTATATATATTTAAGTATAAGTAATTATATAATAAAACTATAAATAACTTATTATATAAGTTATTATTTATTTAATAGTACTTTACTACTTAGATAACTATAGTAATTTTAGAGTTAATATATACTAAAAATCCCGACTTTAGAAGGGATGTATTTATTAAATTAAAAACTAATACCCTTTAGGGCTTACTAGTGATTTATAATAACTTTTTAAATTATATAGTCTTGTGCTAGTAATAGTTTATTTAAATTTCTTTTTTATTAACTTTTAATACTAGAGTAGTATTTTAGTATAGTTATAATAGGTAATAGAGGGTTAGGGCTTAACTTTAGAAAAGGAGCTTAAGAAACGGCTACTATATTTAAGAAAGGTAGTAGGCGCGTAAATTACTTAATCCTGACTTGGGGAAGTAGTAATAATAAATACTAATATAGGGCTCTTTTAGGTTTTATAATTAGAATAAGTATAATTTAAATTCTTTAATAAGGAATAATTAAAGGGTAAGTTTAGTACTAGTAACTATAGTAATTCTAACTTTAATAGTATATATTAAAGTTATTATAGTTAAAAAGTTTATAGTAAAACTTTAGGCCTAGTTAGTTGGTCTGCTTTACTGTGTATACTAGTTTAGCTAGGCTTTTTTTTCTATAGAACTATATACCCTTTACTAAGTATACTAAGGAAATAGAACTTTTACTTTAAAAAAATTAAAGTACTTTAAATAAGCTTATACTTAAATATATTAGTATAGAATAATAGAATAGGATGTATAGTTTTATTTTATTAGTTTTTAGGACCGCTGTAATAATTAATAAGGACAGTTGGGGGTATTAGTATTTAATTATTAGAAGTAAAATTCTTAGATTTATTAAAAACTAACTACTATAAAAGTATTTACTAAGGATATTTTTATTTATTAAAAATAAAAGTTAGGGGATTAAAGACGATTAAATACTGTTGTAGTTTTAATTATAAACTATACTAACTAGGGATTAGATAATATTATTTTTTAACTTGTTTAGTACTTTATAAAAAATTAAAGTACTTAGGTTTTAGAGGGAGTATAGTTATAAGGTTAAAACTTAAAGAAATTAATAGAAGGGTACTACTAGGGGTAAATAGTAGCTATTTTATTCTATTTTAAATAGTAAGTTTATAAAGGGTTTAGTAGGAAGTTTAATAATTTACTAGTTACTACTTATAGTAGCGATACTTCTAAATTACAGAAAACCCTTTAAGGGTAAATACTCTTAAGTATAGTTTAAAAGAAACTATATAGTGGTAGTGTAATAACTATTAGTATGGAGAAAATGTATTTACTTATAAGGCTATTTGTAGCTAAGTCCCTATTTATTTTATATACAGAGGGAAGGTCTAGAGACTTAATGGGGATAGGTAGGTAGCTTTAGTTAGTTTATTTAAGATAGAGTTTGTACTTACTTAAGAGGGTAGAAAGAACTTAAAAAGGGAGTTTATAACTTAATTTAACTTAATATAAAGAAACTTACTAGGTTTAGATATAATAAGGATTAATAGATTAAGAGCTTTTTTTTGATTTTGTAGGTAGTAGTATATAGTTATTTTTAGTTAGTAGAGTGATTTGTTTATTTAATTGTAATAATAAACGAGACCTTAATTTATTAAATAGCTTATATTACTTTAGTAGTATACTGGCTTTTTAAAGGGACTATTAGTTTAAGTTAATAAAAGTTTAAAGTAATAATAGGTTTATAATACTTTTAGATATTCTAGGCTATATACGCGTTATACTAATAGAGCTAGTAAGTACTCCTTTAGCTAAAAGGTCTAGGTAATTTTATTAAACTCTATTATACTAGGAATAGAGTATTATAATTATTACTTTTTAATAAGGAATCCTTAGTAAGTATAAGTTATTAGCTTATATTAATTACGTCCCTGCCCTTTATATATACTGCCCGTTACTACTACTAATTAAATAGTTTAATAAGGCTTTTAGACTAGCTTAGAGAAGTAAGTAACTACTACTTAGAGTTAGAAAGTTATTTAAACTTAGTTATTTAGAAGAAGTAAAAGTTATAATAAAGTCTTTATTAGTAAACTAATAAAGGGATTATTATTAAGTTACTACTCTTTATAATCCTTTATAAATATACTTTAAACGTTACTTTAGTAAATAGTTAAAGCTTAGCTTCAGCGCCTAGAGCTACCTTCTCAGTACGCCCTACCCACTAGCGGACTACTAAACTCTATTATAATAACGTCTCTTTTAAATAGTATAAGTAAATAATTAAAACTTTTAATAACGAATTTTTTAGTTCTAGTATTAATAAAAAACGCAGTAAAATACAATAAGTAATATAAATTACAGAATTTAGTAAATTATTAAATTTTTAAACGTATATTACGCCCACTAGTATTCTAGTAGGTATATCTATTTAAGTGTTATTTTAACCCTTAAGCACCACTTAGTATTAGGGCCCTATAACTTCTATAGACCCCGAAATATAGTAGCGGACCCTTCTAAAGCCTCTTTTATATAGTAATATACTACTTTATACTAAGATCTAAAGGGACTTTTACTATAAAACCCCTTAATTTATTAAAGTTAACTTTAAATTAAATAGGAATACTTATTAAACTTAAGTATATTAATAAGTAGAGAAAAAGAAACTAATAAGAATTACTTTAGTAACGGCGAGTAAAGCGGTAATAGTTTAAATTTAAAATTTAGCCCTCTAGGTCTAAGTTATAATTTATAAAGGATACTTTTAATACAGTACTTTTTAAGTTCTTTAAAATAAAACACTATAAAGGGTAAAAGCTTTGTACAGTTAAATATTAAGTTTATATAAAGCTTTTTTAATAAGTTAAGTAGTTTAAGAATACTACTTAAAATAGAAAGTATATTTTTTTTAAAGTTAAATACTAGTTAAAGACTAATAGTATATAAGTAGAGTAATTAAAAGATAAAAAGTACTTTAAAAAGAGGGTTAAATAGTACGTAAAATTATTAAAAGGGAAGTATTTATAACTAAATTTATATTTAATAAATTACTTAGTTTTTATAACTAGGGTACTTTACTAGCTTAAGCTAGTATTAACTCACTATTAGGGATAAAAGCTTTAGGAACGTAGCTCTCTTTAGAGAGTATTATAGTTTATTATATAATACCCTTTAGTAGACTAAAGTATATACTTTATAAAAATACTAGTATAATAGTTATTAATAATTTATTTTAAAATACAAACTAAAGAGTTAACTTTATATATAAGTATTTAAGTATTAAACTTCTATATATAATAAAAGTAAACGTAAGTAAGAGCTTTAGTATATTATTAACTAATTCTAATGTTTTTAAATAAATTTAAGTAAGAGTATATAGGGTTAGACTCAAAAGAAGGTAAACTATATATATATAGAGTAAAGTTAAAAAAAACTTTAGTAGAGGCTTATAGTAGTTTTGATATGTAAATTAATTATTAAATATATGTATAAGGGCAAAAGACTAATTAAACTTTTTAGTAGCTAGTTTTTACTAAAGTTTCTTTTAAAATAGTAGTATTAAATTTAGTTTTATAAAGTAAAGTAAATAATTAGGGACTTAGGGGTACTATATTACCTTTATTTATTTTTAAACTTTAAATATATAAAAAGCCTTTATTACTTAGTTAAATATAGGTATTTAAATATATTAATACTAGTAGGTTATTTTTAGTAAGTAGAACTAGCAATACAGAATAAACTAAATACAAAGTTAAAGTACTAGAGTAAATACTTATTAAATACTATAAAAAGTATTAGTATATTTTAATAGTAGAATAGTAGCTATAAAAGTTAAAATCTACTAAAGACTATATAATAACTTACTTACTAAATATACTAGCCCTAAAAATAAATAGCGCTTAAGTATTTTATTTATACTTTACTTTTAGTATAAAAACAATACGCTAAGGAGTAAGTAGACGTAAAGGTTAGTAATAAAGCCTAGGGCGTAAGCCTAGGTAAAACGGCCTCTAGTATAAATCTTAGTAGTAGTAGTAAATACTTTAATAAAAACTTAAAGGACTAAAGTAAAGAAAGGTTTTATATAAATAGTAGTTAAATATAAGTTAGTTAATTTTAAACTATAGAGAAGTTCCGTTTTAAAGAAGTACTTATACTTTATATAGTAAAAAGGAAGTTAGTTAATATTCTAGTACTTAAATATAGGTTTTATATAGTAACGTAACTAAACATAGAAATAATAGCGGGGGCCCTAGGTAGAGTTTTTTTTTTTTTTTAACAATTTATTACTCTAAAATTAGTTTATTTAGAGTTAGAGTTTAATAGTTAAAAGAGCCTAGTACTTTTATTAAGTCTAGTATATTCTTAACGTTTTTTAAAAATCCACGAGAAGGAATAATTCTTATACTAAGTTATACTTATAACTATAGTAGGTCTTTAAAGTAAATAGCCTTTAGTTAATAGAATAATATAAATAAGGGAAGTTAATAAAATAAATTTATAACTTTAAAATAAAGATTAACTTTAAGGGTTAGGTACGTTAGGTTTTAAATAAACGGCTTAGGAGTAAGTTACTACTAACTAAGTAACTAACTAAAGGCTTTTAGTATTTAGGTTTTAATACCCTTAATAAACTTTAACTATCTAGTATATATTTAATAACTAACTTAAAACTAGTATAAATAAGGGGAATTTAACTATTTAATTAAAATATAGTATTATAATAGCTAAAAAGTAGTATTAACGTAATATAATTTTTATTTAGTACTTTAAATATTAAAGTAAAGTAATTTAATTAAGTATAAGTAAACAGCAGGAGTAACTATAACTTAATTTAGTTAGCTAATAAAGCCCCTCTAGGGGTTCTAGACAAGAGGGTTATAAGAGTAGTACTAAAGAGGCAACCACTAGTAAGGCCTTACGCTTTACGATACTATTAAATTACAGAAATATTTTAAAACTACTTACTACTATAGTTATTTAAAAGGGCCGGTCCCTCCGTAGTTCCTATCTATAAAGGGGGAAATAACGTAAGTAAATAGCACAATAGACAACTATATAGCTAAGCTTTAAGTCCCCTTTAAGGGATAAAAGTATAGTTTAATAATTAGATAGTAGTAGGTTCTTAAGCGCCTAGTACTTTAGGGGGCTTAAAATATAGTTTTAGGTTTATAGAGATATAGTACTTACTAAATAACTTTTAAGGTAGCTAAATACTTTATTATTTAATTAGTAACGCGTATAAATAGATTAATAAGATTCCTACTATCCCTATTTACTATTTAGTAAAACTATAGTTAAAGGAACGGGCTTAGTAGAATTAGTAGGGAAAAAAGACTCTATTAAACTTAACTTTAATTTAATATTATAAAAAGATATAAAAGGTATAGAATAAATAAAAGCTTTAGCGCTAGTAAAATACTACTATTCTTATTATTTTTTTATTTATTTAATAAAGTAGGGCTGGATTTTTATTTAACTTCTAGTTTTAAAGTCCTTTATAGACTAACCTAGGTTAAAGATATTATTAAGTAAGGAGTTTAGTTAAAGCGGTATATTTATTAAACTATAACGTAAGTATTCTAAAGGGGGCTTATAGAAAATAAAAATTTTTAGTAGAATAAAAGGGTAAAAGTCCCTTTAATTTTAATTTTTAGTATAAATATAAACTATAAAAGTGTGGTTTATTGATTTTTTAGTCTCTTAAAATTTAAGGCTAAAGGTGCTAAAAAAGTTACTATAGGGATTAATTACTAGTTTTAAGTACTGTAATAAAAAAGTAGTATCTAGTTAGGCGCCCTCTATATAACACTAGGGGGCGTTATTATTTATATAACTTAATAGGACCGGAAAGTTCTAGCCCCTAGTAAAATACTTAAATACAGAGAAGTTTTATTAAGTTAGTAGTAGTAAACTATAGAATAACGCTCTATAGTAAAGTCCTTTCTAGGGCAGTTAATAACTTATTAAATAGAAATAATCCACAGCTAACCGGACTACTATACCCCTTCTAAGGTATAGATATTTAGCAGTTTAATACTTACTAAAGTATTAGTAAGGGGTTTTCCTTTATTTAAAGTACGGACTATACCTACTTAAGAGAGTACTATATCTACCAACTGTGTTAGTTAAAAAGTATAAAGTAGACTACTATAGTAGTAGCTTATAGGTATTATAGAACTAGCTTATAGCAGCTAAGTATTTATAGCAACGTTACTTTTTAATCCTTCAATATTAACTTTTTTTATTATACCAAAGTAGAATTTAGTAAGTATTAAATTATTTACCTACTAATAAAGAACATAAGCTAAGTTTAAACTATTATAAAATAAATTAGTTTTACTTTATTAATAACTTTATTATAATAGTAATTAAGTTTAGTATAAGAGGAACTATTTATTTAAATAATTAGTTTTTATAGCTATTTAACTAGGCAGTACTATAACACTACTATCTACTAAATAATAATTAAACGCCTCTAAGTTAGAATTTATACTAAAACGCAACAATACCTTCTATACGTATAAATAGACACAAATAAGCTTCGGCTTAGCGTTTTAATAAGCAATTCCTTTACTACTTTTAAAGTAAGTAGTAGTATTTTACGAATTATAATTTTAGTATAAGTAAGGTTAAATCCTTTATAAACGATTTAGATGTACAAAAGGGTTTTATAAGTAGTAAAGTAGTTTTGTTATTACGATTTACTAAGGGTAAGCCCTTCTTTACCTTAATTTCCTTATAAACTTAGTAGCCTAGTACCGCAAAAACGCAAAGCATTATAAAACGTAAACTACTACTAAGATAAAGTATAGTAATACTAAAAAGAGTAGAGAGATAGAAAAAAAGGCCCTACTAGTAAGCAGAACCCCTTTTTAAAGGGGGCGCTAGTTTAAAATAGTTAACACTAAAAAGCCTTTTTTAAAGTACTTTAAGTTATATAGGACTTACTACTAAATAGTTCCTAAACTTACTTTAAAGTATACTTAGTTATAAAAAACTTATTCTTAAGTAGTTCCTAAATTTACTTTTAAGTATAAAAAACTTACTCTAAAGTAGCTTTTAAACCTACTCTAAAGTAGCTCTTAAACTTATTCTAAAGTGGCTCTTAAACTTACTTTAAAGTAGCTCCTAAACTTACTCTAAAGTAGCTAAAACTTATTTTAAAGTAACTCCTAAACTTACTTTAAAGTAGCTAAAACTTATTCTAAAGTAACTCTTAAACTTACTCTTAAGTATAAGAAACTTACTCTAAAGTAGTTAAAACTTACTTTAAAGTAACTTCTAAACTTATTTTAAAGTAGCTAAAACTTATTCTAAAGTAACTCTTAAACTTACCCTTAAGTATAGGAAACTTACTCTAAAGTAGCTCTTAAACTTATTCTTAAGTACAGAAAACTTATTCTAAAGTAGCTTTTAAACTTACTTTAAAGTAGCTAAAACCTACTCTAAAGTAACTCTTAAACTTACTCTAAAGTAACTAAAACTTATTTTAAAGTAACTCTTAAACTTATTTTTAAATATAAAAAACTTACTCTAAAGTAGCTTTTAAACTTACTCTTAAGTATAGGAAATTTATCCTAAAGTAGCTTTTAAATTTACTTTAAAGTAGCTAAAACCTATTCTAAAGTAGCTCTTAAACTTATTCTAAAGTAGCTAAAACCTATCCTTAAGTACAGAAAACTTATTCTAAAGTAACTCTTAAACTTACTTTTAAGTATAAAAAACTTACTCTAAAGTAAAAAAGTATTTAATTAAAAAATAAAATTTAAGTAAAATACTAAATAAAGGAGTATAAAGTTAAAAAGAATATTTAGTTTTATAAAAAAAAAGTTATTTTTTTTAAAAATAAAGTAAGTTATTTAATAATAAAGTAGGTTTAAGTTTTATTTTTAAATAAGTATATAATATTTTACTATATTTTATATTATAAAATACTTTTTTATTTATTTTTAAGTTTTATTTACTATAAGTATAAAAAATTTATTTTAAAGTAGTTTTTAACTTTTACTCTTAAGTAAAAGAAATTTATTATAAAGTAGTTTTTAAATATATTTTTATATATAAAAAACTTATTTTAAAGTAACTTTTAAATTTACTTTTAAGTATAAAAAACTTACTCTAAAGTAGCTTTTAAACTTACCCTTAAGTATAGAAAACTTACTTTAAAGTACTTTTTAAACTTACTTTTAAGTATAAAAAACTTATTCTAAAGTAGCTTTTAAACTTACCCTTAAGTATAGGAAACTTACTTTAAAGTAGCTCTTAAATTTACTTTTAAGTAACTAAAACTTACTTTTAAGTAACTAAAACTTACTCTAAAGTAGCTCTTAAATTTACCCTAA
Organism: Colletotrichum musae; assembly: GCA_027406025.1. Lineage (NCBI taxonomy): Eukaryota > Fungi > Ascomycota > Sordariomycetes > Glomerellales > Glomerellaceae > Colletotrichum > Colletotrichum musae. The sequence goes on from JANVYC010000007.1 coordinate 4,632,467, forward strand.
AGTAGCTAAAACCTACTCTAAAGTAGCTTTTAAACTTACCCTTAAGTATAGGAAACTTACTTTAAAGTAGCTTTTAAACTTACCCTTAAGTATAGGAAACTTACTCTTAAGTATAGGAAACTTACTCTAAAGTAGCTCCTAAACTTACCCTTAAGTACAAAAAACTTACCCTAAAGTAACTCCTAAACTTACCCTTAAATACAGAAAACTTACCCTAAAATAACTCCTAAACTTACCCTTAAGTATAGAAAACTTACCCTAAAGTAGCTCCCAAACTTACCCTTAAGTACAAAAAACTTACCCTAAAGTAACTCTTAAACTTACCCTTAAGTATAAAAAACTTACTCTTAAGTACCCCAAAACCCGTCCCAGCACACACCCAACAGCCACCCAAGACCATTAAGTACCATAAAAAGCATAGGGCTAGTACCTAAAGTAAGTACAAGCTGTTATAAGCGTTTACGCGTTGTAAGTCAATTTTTTTATTTTCCTATACAAATCTTTTTTTTAAAAAATAAAAAATTAAAGAAAAATCTAGTATAACGGATTTAGGGCCTAAAAAGCATCAATAGGCCTATAAAAAAAGAGCAAACAGCGCCTATAAGCAACACATAGACCTAACTCCCCCTATAATAACTACTATAGCAGCCTATAGCAAAGTACATACTACAGTAATACAGCACAAAACGTCCCGTATCTTTTAAACCACTATATAGTATCTCCCCAGCAATCTCTTAAGGCCTTAGTAGCCTTAGTTTAAGAGAGTTTATAATAGTAGTTACTCCCTATAAAAAAGGCTACTTAAGTAGACCTCTAAACTAGGGATACTAAGTAAAACTCTAAGGCCTTATACCCCTATAGTCTAGCTAAATAAACTTTATAAACAACTAGCTACTAGTTAAACCTATACTAAACAATAAAAAAAAAACTCCTAGTATTAAATACTAAATAGCTAAAGCACCAAAGCAAGTCTCTCCTCTACAAGCGCCCAAGCTACACAACCCCCCTAGGGGCACAGCACAGTAGATAATAGCCCTAAAAAACTTAAATAAAAAAAGTAAAAGCCCCTAAAACACCACAAACCTAGCCAGCAGTCTACTCCAGCAGACACAAACAGCACAAGGGTACCCCCCAAGCACCACAAACAAAATCAATAACTAAACTCTATCAAACACTACCAGTAGCCCCAAGTACCCTAACAAACAAACAATAGTTACCTAATTAATTCTACTAGTAGTTATATACTTATCTTAAAAATTAAGCTATATATATCTAAATATAAGTAATTATATAGTAAAACTATAAATAACTTATTATATAAGTTATCGTTTATTTAATAGTACTTTACTACTTAAATAACTATAGTAATTCTAAAGCTAATATATACTAAAAATCCTAACTTTAAAAAGGATATATTTATTAAATTAAAAACCAATACCCTTTAAAACTTACTAGTAATTTATAATAACTTCTTAAATCGTATAGCCTTACACTAGCAATAATTTATTTAAATTTCTTCTCTATTAACTTTTAATACTAAAGTAGTATTTTAGTATAGTTATAATAAGTAACAAAGGGTTAGGGCTCAACCCCAAAAAAGGAGCCTAAAAAACAGCTACTACATCTAAAAAAGGCAGCAAACGCACAAATTACCTAATCCTAACTTAAAAAAGTAATAATAATAAATACTAATACAAAGCTCTTTTAAGTTTTATAATTAAAATAAGTATAATTTAAATCCCTTAATAAAAAACAATTAAAAAACAAGTTTAGTACTAGTAACTATAGTAATTCTAGCTTTAATAGTATATATTAAAGTTATTATAGTTAAAAAACTCGTAGTAAAACCTTAAGCCTAACTAGCCGGTCCGCCTTACTGTATACACTAGTCCAACTAAACCTTTCCCTCTATAGAACCACATACCCTTTACTAAGTATACCAGAAAAACAAGACTTTTACTTTAAAAAAATTAAAGTACTTTAAATAGACCTATACTTAAATATATTAATATAAAATAATAGAATAAAACGTATAGTTCTATTTTATTAGTTTTTAAAACCGCTATAATAATTAATAAAAACAGTTAAAAGTATTAGTATTTAATTATTAAAAGTAAAATTCTTAAATTTATTAAAAACTAACTACTATAAAAGTATTTACTAAAGATATTTTTATTTATTAAAAATAAAAGTTAAAAAATTAAAAATAATTAAATACTATTATAGTTTTAACTATAAACTATACTAACTAAAGATTGGATAATATTATTTTTTAACTTATTTAGTACTTTATAAAAAATTAAAGTACTTAAACTCTAGAAAGAGTATAGTCGCAAAGCTAAAACTTAAAAAAATTAACAAAAGAGCACCACTAGGAGTAAACAATAGCCGTTTTACTCTACCCTAAATAGTAAGCCTATAAAGGGTTTAGTAAAAAGTCTAATAATTTACTAATCACTACTTATAATAACAATACCCCCAAATTATAAAAAACCCTCTAAGGACAAACACTCCTAAGCATAACTTAAAAAAGACTATATAGCAGCAGCATAACAACCACTAATATAAAAAAAACATATCTACTTATAAAGCTACTCATAACTAAGCCCCTACCTACTTTACATATAAAAGAAAAGTTTAAAAACTTAATAAAAATAAGTAAATAGCTCTAGCTAGCCTACCTAAAATAGAGTCCGTACCTACCTAAAAAAGCAAAAAAAACCTAAAAAAAGAGCCTATAGCTTAATTTAACTTAACACAAAAAAACTCACTAAGTTTAAATACAATAAAAATTAATAAATTAAAAGCTCTTTTTTAATTTTATAAATAGTAGTATATAACTATTCTTAGTTAGTAGAGTAATTTATCTACTTAATTACAATAACAAACAAAACCTTAACCTACTAAATAGCCCGTATTACTTTAGCAATATACCAGCTTCTTAAAAGAACTATTAACTTAAGCTAATAAAAGTTTAAAGCAATAACAAGTCTATAATACCCTTAGATATTTTAAGCCGCACGCGCGTTACACTAACAAAGCCAGTAAGTATTCCCTTAACTAAAAAGTCTAAGTAATCTTATTAAACTCTATTATACTAAAAATAAAGCATTACAATTATTACTCTTTAACAAGGAATCCCTAATAAGCATAAGTCATTAGCTTACGTTAATTACGTCCCTACCCTTTATACACACTACCCATTACTACTACCAATTAAATAACTCAATAAGACTTTTAAACTAGCTTAAAAAAATAAACAACTACTACTCAGAACCAAAAAGTTATCCAAACTCAGTTATTTAAAAAAAGTAAAAGTCATAACAAAGTCTCTATTAATAAACCAACAAAGGGATTATTATTAAGTTACTACTCCTTATAACCCTTTATAAATATACTTTAAATATTACCTTAATAAACAACCAAAGCCTAACTCCAGCACCCAGAACCACCTTCTCAACACACCCCACCCACTAATAAACTACTAAACTCTATTATAATAACGTCTCTTCTAAGTAGTATAAATAAATAATCAAAACTTTTAATAATAAATCTCTTAGTTCTAGTATTAATAAAAAACACAGTAAAATATAATAAATAATATAAATTATAGAATTCAGTAAATCATTAAATCTTTAAACACACATTACACCCACCAGTATTCTAGCAGGCATACCTATTTAAGCGTCATTTTAACCCTTAAGTACTACTTAGTATTAAGGCCCTATAGCTTCTATAAGCCCTAAAATACAGTAGTAGACCCTCTTAAAGCCTCCTTTATATAGTAACATACCACCTTATACTAAAATCTAAAGGGACTCCTACTATAAAACCCCTTAATTTATTAAAGTTAACCTCAAATTAAGTAAAAATACCCACTAAACTTAAGTATATTAATAAGCAGAAAAAAAAAAACTAACAAAAATTACCTTAGTAATAGCGAGTAAAGTAGTAATAACTCAAATTTAAAATCTAACCCCCCGGGTCTAAGTTATAATTTATAAAAAATACTTTTAATATAGTACCTTTTAAGTTCCCTAAAACAAAACACTATAAAGGGTAAAAGCCCCGTATAATTAAACACCAAGCCTATATAAAGCTCCTTCAACAAGTCAAGTAGTTTAAAAATACTACTTAAAATAAAAAGTATATTTTTTCTAAAGCTAAATACCAACTAAAAACCAATAGTACATAAGTAAAGTAATTAAAAAATAAAAAGCACTTTAAAAAAAGGGTTAAATAGTATATAAAATTATTAAAAAAAAAGCACTTATAACCAGACTTATATCTAGTAAATTACCCAACTCTTACAACTAAAGTACTTTACTAACTTAGACTAGTATTAACTTACCGTTAAAAACAAAAGCTTTAAAAACATAACTCTTTTTAGAGAGTATTATAGCCCATTACACAATACCCTTTAATAGGCTAAGGTACGCGCTCCACAAAGATACTAGCGTAATAGTTATTAGCAACCCGTCTTAAAACACAAACCAAAGAATCAACCTTATATACAAGTATTTAAGTATCAAACCCCTACACATAATAAAAGTAAACACAAATAAAAACTTTAGCGCATTATTAACTAATCCTAATATTCTCGGATAAATTTAAATAAAAGTATATAAAGTTAAACCCAAAAAAAAGTAAACTATATATATATAAAGTAAAGCTAAAAGAAACTTTAATAAAAACTCACAGTAGTTCTAACGTATAAATTAATTATTAAATATACACATAAGGACAAAAAACTAATCAAACCTTCTAATAACTAGTTTCCGCCAAAGTTTCCCTTAGAATAGTAGTATTAAACTCAGTTTTATAAAGTAAAGCAAATAATTAAAAACTCAAAAGCACTATATTACCTTTATCTATTCTCAAACTTTAAATATATAAAAAGCCCTTATTACTTAACTAAATATAAGCATTTAAATATATTAACACTAATAAGCCATTTTTAGTAAGTAGAACTAGCAATACAGAATAAACTAAATACAAAGTTAAAGTACTAGAGTAAATACTTATTAAACACTACAAAAAGTATTAATACATCTTAACAACAAAACAGTAGCTATAAAAGTCAAAATCTACTAAAAACTATATAACAACTCACCTACTAAATATACTAACCCTAAAAATAAATAACACTTAAGCATCTTACCCATACCTCACCCTTAATATAAAAATAATATACTAAAGAATAAGTAGATGTAAAAGTTAGTAATAAAGCCTAAAGTATAAGCCTAAATAAAACAGCCTCTAGTACAAATCTTAGTAGTAGTAGTAAATACTTTAATAAAAACTTAAAAAACTAAAGTAAAAAAAGGTTCTATATAAATAATAGTTAAATATAAATTAGTTAATCCTAAGCCATAAAAAAGTTCCGTTTTAAAGGGGCACTTATACCCTATATAGCAAAAAAAAAGCCAGTTAATATTCTAGTACCTAAATATAAGTTTTACACAGTAACACAACTAAACACAGAAATAATAACAGGGGCCCTAAACAAAGTTTTTTTTTTTTCTTAACAATCTATTACCCTAAAATTAATTTATCCAAAACTAAAGTTTAACAGTCAAAAAAGCCCAGTACTTCTATTAAGTCCAGTATACTCTTAACGTCCCTTAAAAATCTATAAAAAAAAATAATTCTTATACTAAGTTATACTCATAACTACAACAGGTCTCTAAAGTAAATAGCCTCTAATTAATAAAACAATATAAATAAAAGAAGTTAATAAAATAAATCTATAACTTTAAAATAAAAATTAACTCTAAGAGTTAAGTATATTAAACTTTAAATAAACAACTTAAAAGTAAATCACCACTAGCTAAACAACTAACCAAAAGCTTCTAGCATCTAAGTTCTAATACCCTTAATAAACTTTAGCTATTTAGTATATATTTAATAACTAACTTAAAACTAGTATAAATAAAGAGAATCTAACTATTTAATTAAAATATAGTATTACAATAGCTAAAAAGTAGTATTAACACAATATAATTTCTACCCAGTACTCTAAATATTAAAGTAAAGTAATTTAACTAAGTACAAATAAATAATAGAAGTAACTATAACTTAATTTAATTAACTAACAAAGCCCCCCCAGGGGTTCTAAATAAAAGAATTATAAAAACAGCACTAAAAAAGCAACCACTAGTAAGGCCTTGCACCTTACAACACTATTAAATTATAAAAACATCCTAAAGCCGCTTACTACTATAGCCGTCTAAAAGGGCCGGTCCCCCTATAGTTCCTATCTATAAAGGGAGAAATAATATAAGCAAATAGCATAATAAATAACCATATAGCTAAGCTTTAAGTCCCCCCTAAGGAATAAAAGTACAGTTTAATAACTAGACAGTAGTAAGTTCCTAGGCACCTAGCGCCCTAGAGGGCTTAAAATATAGTTTTAAGTCTATAAAAACACAGTACCTACTAAACAACTCTTAAAGTAGCTAAATACCTCGTTATCTAATTAATAACGCATATAAATAAATTAACAAAATTCCTACTATCCCTATTTACTATCTAGCAAAACTACAGCTAAAGAAACAGACTTAGCAAAATTAATAAAAAAAAAAAACCCTATTAAACTTAACTCTAGTTTAATATTATAAAAAAATATAAAAAGTATAAAATAAATAAAAACTTTAGCGCTAGTAAAATACTACTACTCCTATTGTTTTTTTACTTATTTAATAAAGCAGAACTAAATTTTCGTCTAACTTCTAGTTTTAAAGTCCTTCACAGACCAACCTAAATTAAAAACATTATTAAATAAAGAGTTTAACTAAAACAGCACATCTATTAAACTATAATACAAGTATCCTAAAAAGGACTTATAAAAAACAAAAATCTCTAGTAAAACAAAAGAGTAAAAGTCCCCTTAATTTTAATTTTTAGTATAAATACAAACTATAAAAGTATAGCCTATTAATTCTTTAGTCCCTTAAAATTTAAAACTAAAAGTACCAAAAAAGTTACCACAGAAATTAACTACTAGTCCTAGGCACCGTAATAAAAAAGCAGCGTTTAATTAAGCGCCCCCCGTATAACACTAAAGGGCGTTACTATTTATATAACTTAATAAAGCTAGAAAGTTCTAGCCCCTAGTAAAATACTTAAATATAAAAAAGTCTTACTAAGTCAATAGTAGCAGACTATAGAGTAACACTCTATAGTAAAGTCCTTTCTAGAGCAGCTAATAACCTATTAAATAAAAATAATCCATAACTAACCAGGCTACCACACCCCCTCTAGAGCATAAATATTTAATAGTTTAACACTTACTAAAGTATTAATAAAGGGTTCTCCCTCACTTAAAGTACAAACTATACCCACTTAAAAAAGTACTATATTTACTAGCTACATCAACCAAAAAGCACAAAACAAACCACTATAGCAGTAGCCTATAGGTATTACAAAACTAACTTATAACAGCCAAGCGTTTATAGTAACATTACTTTTTAATCCTTTAATATCAGCTCTTTCTATTATACTAAAGCAGAATTTAGTAAGTATTAAATTATTCACCCACTAATAAAAAACATAAACTAAGTTTAAACTATTATAAAATAAATTAGTTTTACCCTATTAATAACTTTATTACAATAGTAATTAAGCTTAGTACAAAAAGAACTACTTATTTAAATAATTAGTTTTTACAGCTATCCAACCAGGCAGTACCACAACACTACTATTTACTAAATAATAACTAAACACCTCTAAATCAAAATCCATACCAAAACACAACAATACCTCCCGCACATATAAATAAATACAAATAAGCTTTAGCTTAGCGTCTTAATAAGTAATTCCTCTACTACTCTTAAAACAAGTAGTAGTATTTTACAAATTATAATTTTAGTACAAGCAGAGTTAAATCCTTTATAAATAACTTAAATATATAAAAGGGTCTTATAAGTAGTAGAGTAGTCTTATTATTATAATCTACTAAAAGTAAACCCTTCTTTACCTTAATTTCCTTATAAACTTAGTAGCCTAGTACCGTAAAAACGCAAGGCGTTATAAAACATAAACCACCACTAAAACAGAGTACAGTAATACTAAAAAAAATAAAAAAACAAAAGAAAAGGCCCTACTAATAAGCAGAACCCCCCTCCAAAGGGAGCACTAGCTCAAAACAGCCAACACTAAAAAGCCTTCCTTAAAGTACTTTAAGTTATATAAAACTTACTACTAAGTAGTTCCTAAACTTACCCTAAAGCACACTTAGTTATAAAAAACTTACCCTTAAGTAGTTCCCAAACTTACCCTCAAGTACAAAAAACCTACCCTAAAATAGCTCCTAAACCTACCCTAAAGTAACTCCTAAACCTACCCTAAAATAACTCCCAAACCTACCCTAAAGTAACTCCTAAACTTACTCTAAAGTAACTAAAACCTACCCTAAAGTAACTCCCAAACTTACCCTAAAGTAGCCAAAACTTACTCTAAAGTAACTCCTAAACTTACCCTTAAGTACAAAAAACCTACCCTAAAGTAACTAAAACCTACCTTAAAGTAACTCCTAAACTTACCCTAAAGTAACTAAAACTTACCCTAAAGTAACTCCTAAACTTACCCTCAAATACAGAAAACTTACCCTAAAGTAGCTCCCAAACTTACCCTTAAGTACAGAAAACTTACCCTAAAGTAGCTCCCAAACTTACCCTAAAGTAACTAAAACCTACCCTAAAGTAACTCCCAAACTTACCCTAAAGTAACTAAAACTTACCCTAAAGTAACTCCTAAACTTACCCTTAAGTACAAAAAACTTACCCTAAAGTAGCTCCCAAACTTACCCTCAAGTACAGAAAACTTACTCTAAAGTGGCTCCTAAACTTACCCTAAAGTAACTAAAACCTACCCTAAAGTAGCTCCCAAACTTACCCTAAAGTAGCTAAAACCTACCCTCAAGTACGGGAAACCTACCCTAAAGTAACTCCCAAACTTACCCTCAAGTACGGGAAACCTACCCTAAAGTAAAAAGGTATTTAATCGAAAAATAAAATTTAAGTAAAATACTAAATAGAGGAGTATAAAGTTAAAAAGAATGTTTAGTTTTATAAAAGAAAAGTTATTTTTTTTAAAAATAGGGTAAGTTATTTAATAGTAAAGTAGGTTTAAGTTTTATTTTTAAATAAGTATATAATATTTTACTGTATTTTATATTATAAAATACTTTTTTATTTATTTTTAAGTTTTATTTACTATAAGTATAAAAAATCTATTTTAAAGTAGTTTTTAACTTTTACTCTTAAGTAAAAGAAATTTATTATAAAGTAGTTTTTAAATATATTTTTATATATAAAAAACTTATTTTAAAATAACTTTTAAATTTACTTTTAAGTATAGAAAACTTACTCTAAAGTAGCTTTTAAACTTACCCTTAAGTATAAGAAACTTACTTTAAAGTACTTCCTAAACTTACTCTTAAATATAGGAAACTTATTTTAAAGTAGCTTTTAAACTTATCCTTAAGTATAAGAAACTTACTCTAAAGTAGCTTTTAAACTTACCCTTAAGTAGTTAAAACTTACCCTTAAGTAGCTAAAACTTACCCTAAAGTAGCTCTTAAACTTACCTTAAAGTAGCTAAAACCTACCCTAAAGTAGCTCCTAAACTTACCCTTAAGTATAGGAAACTTACCCTAAAGTAGCTCTTAAACTTACCCTTAAGTACAGGAAACTTACCCTTAAGTATAGGAAACTTACTCTAAAGTAGCTCCTAAACTTACCCTTAAGTATAGGAAACTTACTCTAAAGTAGCTCCTAAACTTACTCTTAAGTACGGGAAACTTACTCTAAAGTAGCTCCTAAACTTACCCTTAAGTATAGGAAATTTACTCTAAAGTAGCTCCTAAACTTACTCTTAAGTACAGAAAACTTACCCTAAAGTAACTTCTAAACTTACCCTTAAGTATAGAAAACTTACTCTAAAGTAGCTCCTAAACTTACCCTTAAGTACAGAAAACTTACTCTAAAGTGGCTCCTAAACTTACCCTTAAGTACGGGAAACTTACCCTAAAGTGACTCCTAAATTTACCCTTAAGTACAGGAAACTTACCCTTAAGTGCCCCAAAACCCGTCCTAGCGCGCACCTAGTAGCTACTCAAGGCCGTTAGGTACTATAGGGGGTATAGGGCCAGTGCCTAGGGTAGGTATAGGCTGTTATAAGTATTTATACGTTATAAGTTAATTTTTTTATTTTTTTATATAAATTTTTTTTTTAAAAAATAAAAAATTAAAAGAAAATTTAGTACAATAGATTTAGGACTTAAAAAGCATTAGTAGGCCTATAAGAAGGGAGTAGGCGGCGCTTATAAGCAACACACAGGCCTAATTCCCCCTATAACAACTACTACAGCGGCCTACAGTAAGGTACGTACTATAGTAATATAGTACAAAACGTCCTATATTTTTTAAACTACTATATAGTGTCTTTTTAGCGATCTTTTAAGGCCTTAGTAGCCTTAGTTTAGGGGAGTTTATAGTAGTAGTTGCCCCCTATAAAGGAAGTTACTTAGGTAGACCTTTAAACTAAGGATACTAAGTAGAACTCTAGGGCCTTATACCCCTATAGTCCAGCTAAATAGGCTCTATAGACGACTAGCTACTAGTTAGACCTATACTAAGTAATAGGGGAAAAACTCCCGGCGTTAGACACTAAATAGCTAAAGTACCAGAGTAAGTCTCTTCTTTATAAGCGCCTAAGCTACACAACCCCCCTAGGGGTATAGTACAGCAGACAGTAGCCCTAAAAAACTTAAACAAAAAAGGTAAAAGCCCCCGGGGTACTATAAGCCTAGCTAGTAGTCTACTCTAGTAGGTACAAATAGCGCAAAAGTACCCCCTAAGCACTACAAATAAAATTAGTAACTAAACTCTATTAAGTACTACTAGTAGCCCCAAGTACCCTAACAGGCGGACAATAGTTACTTAGTTAATTTTATTAGTAGTTATATACTTATTTTAAAAATTAAGTTATATATATTTAAGTATAAGTAATTATATAGTAAAACTACAAATAGCTTATTATATAAGTTATTATTTATTTAATAGTACCTTATTATTTAAATAACTATAGTAATTCTAAAATTAATATATACTAAAAATCCTAACTTTAAAAGGGATGTATTTATTAAATTAAAAACCAATACCCTTTAGGGCTTACTAGTAATTTATAATAACTTCTCAAATTGCATAGCTTTGCACTAGTAATAGTTTATTTAAATTTCTTCTCTATTAACTTTTAATACTAAAGTAGTATTTTAGTATAGTTATAATAAGTAATAAAGAATTAGAGCTTAACTCTAAAGAAGGAGTTTAAAAAACAGCTACTATATTTAAAGAAGGTAGTAAGTGTATAAATTACTTAATCCCGACTCGGGGAGGTAGTAACAATAAATACTAATATAGGACTTTTTTAAATTTTATAATTAAAATAAGTATAATTTAAATTCCTTAATAAGGAATAATTAAAGAATAAGTCTAGTACTAGTAGCTACAGTAATTTTAACTTTAATAGTATATATTAAAGTTATTATAATTAAAAAGCTTATAGTAGAACCTTAGGCCTAGTTAGCTAGTCCGCCTTATTGTGTATACTAGTCTAGCTGGGCCTTTTCCTCTATAGAACTATATACCCTTTACTAAGTGTACTAGGAAAACAGAACTTTTACTTTAAAAAAATTAAAGTACTTTAAGTAGGCCTATACTTAAATATATTAGTATAGAATAATAGAATAGGATATATAGTTTTATTTTATTAATTTCTAGGACCGCTATAATAATTAATAAAGACAGTTAGAGGCATTAGTATTTAATTATTAAAAGTAAAATTCTTAAATTTATTAAAGACTAATTACTATAAAAGTATTTACTAAAGATGTTTTTATTTATTAAGAATAAAAGTTAGGGGATTAAAAACAATTAAATACTATTATAGTCTTAACTATAAACTATGCTAACTAGGGATTAGACAATATTATTTTTTAACTTATTTAGTACTTTATAAGAAATTAAAGTACTTAGGCTCTAGGGGGAGTATAGTTATAAAGCTAAAACTTAAAAAAATTAATAAAAGAGTACTACTAGGGATAAATAGTAGCTATTTTATTTTACTTTAAATAGTAAGTCTATAAAGGGTCTAGTAGGAAGTTTAATAATTTGCTAGTTACTATTTATAGTAGCGATACTCCTAAATTATAAAAAACCCTTTAAAAGTAAATACTCTTAAGTATAGTTTAAAAGAGACTGTATAGCAGTAGTATAACAGCTACTAGTATAGGGAAAATGTGTTTATTTATAAGGCTACTTATAGCTAAGCCCCTACCTACTTTACGCATAGGGGAAAGGTCTAAAAACTCAATAGGGATAGATAAGTAGCTCTAGTTAACCTACTTAAAATAAAGTCTATACCCGCCTAAAAGGGTAAGAAGAACCTAAAAAGGGAGTCTATAGTTTAATTTAACTTAATACAGAGAAACTTACTAAGTCTAAATATAATAAGGATTAATAAATTAAGAGTTTTTTTTTAATTTTATAGGTAGTAGTGTATAGTTATTTTTAGTTAGTAGAGTAATTTATTTATTTAATTATAATAACAAACAAGACTTTAATTTATTAAATAGTCTGTATTACTTTAGCAGTACACCGGCTTTTTAGAGGGACTATTAACTTAAGCCGATAGAAGTTTAAGGTAATAATAGGTCTGTAATACTCTTAAATATTCTAAGCCACACACGCGTTATACTAACAGAGCTAGTAAGTACTCCCTTAACTAGAAGGTCCGGGTAATTTTATTAAACTCTGTTGTACTAGGGATAGAGTATTATAATTATTACTCTTTAACAAAGAATCCCTAGTAAGCACAAATCATTAACTTATATTAATTACGTCCCTACCCTTTATATACACCGCCCATCGCTACTACCGATTAAATAGCTTAATAAGGCTTTTAGACTAGCTTAAAAAAGTAAGTAACTACTACTTAGAACTAAAAAGTTATTTAAACTCAGTTATTTAAAAAAAGTAAAAGTTATAATAAAGTCTCTATTAATAAACCAGTAGAGGGATTATTATTAAGTTACCGCTCTTTATAACTCTTTATAAATATACCTTAAATATTACTTTAATAAGCAGCTAGAGCCTAGCTCCAGTGCTTAAAGCCGCCTTTTTGGCGCACCCCACCCGCTAGCGGACCACTAAACTCTATTATAACGACGTCTCTTCTAAGTAGTATAAGTAAATAATTAAAACTTTTAATAACGGATCTTTTAGTTTTAGTATTAATAAAGAATGTAGTGAAATACAATAAGTAATGTGAATTATAGAATTTAGTAAATTATTAAATCTTTAAACGTATATTACGTCCACTAGTATTCTAGTAGGTATACCTGTTTAAGCGTTATTTTAACCCTTAAGTACTACTTAGCATTAGGGCCCTATAGCTTCTATAGGCCCCGAAATACAGTAGTAGACCCTTCTAGAGCCTTTTTTGTATAGTAATATACTACTTTGTACTAGGATCTAGAGGGACTTTTGCTATAAAACCCCTTAATTTATTAAAGTTAACTTTAGATTAGGTAGGAATACCTATTAAACTTAAGTATATTAATAAGTAGAGGAAAAGAAACTAATAGGGATTGCTTTAGTAACGGTGAGTAAAGCGGTAATAGCTTAAATTTAAAATTTAGCCCCCTAGGTCTAAGTTGTAATTTATAAAAGATACTTTTAGTGCAGTGCCTTCCGAGTTCTCTAGAACGGGACGCTATAGAGGGTAAGAGCCCTATATAGTTAAATACTAAGTCTATATAAAGCTTTTTTAATGAGTTAAGTAGTTTAGGAATACTATTTAAAATAGGAAGTATATTTTTTTTAAAGCTAAATACCGACTAGAGACTAATAGTATATAAGTAGAGTGATTAAAAGATAAAAAGTACTTTAAAAAAAGGGTTAAATAGTATATAAAATTATTAAAAGAGAAGCACTTATAACTAGACTTATATCTAGTAAATTACCTAGCTCTTATAGCTAGGGTACTTTACTAGCTTAGGCTAGTATTAACTTACTATTAGAGATAAAAGCTTTAGAAACATAGCTTTCTTTAGAAAGTATTATAGTTTATTGTATAATACCCTTTAGTGGGCTAAGGTACGCGCTCTGTAAGGATGCTGGCGTAATAGTTATTAGCGACCTATTTTAAAATATAGACTAAGGAGTTAACTTTATGTACGAGTATTCGGGTATTAAACCCCTATATATAATAAAAGTAAACGTAAGTAAGAGCTTTAGTATATTATTAACTAATTCTAATGTTTTTAGATGGATTTAAGTAAGAGTATATAAGGTTAGACCTAAAAAAAGGTGAACTATGTGTGTATAGGGTAAAGTTAAAAGAAACTTTAGTAGAGGCTTATAGTAGTTTTAATATGTAAATTGATTATTAAATATACGTATAGGGGCAAAAGACTAATTAAACCTTTTAGTAGCTAGTTTCTGCTAAGGTTTCTCTTAGAATAGTAGTATTAAACTTAGTTTTATAAGGTAAAGTAAATAATTAGGGACTCGGGGGTACTATATTACCTTTATTTATTTTTAAACTTTAAATATATAAAAAGTCCTTGTTACTTAGTTAAACGTAAGTATTTAAATGTATTAATACTAGTAGGCTATTTTTAGTAAGTAGAACTAGCAATGCGGGATAAACTAAACGCGAAGTTAAAGTACTAGAATAGATACTTATTAAATACTACAAAAGGTATTAATATATCTTAATAGTAGGATAGTAGCTATAAAAGTCAGAATCCACTAAGGACTATATAATAACTTACTTGCTAAATATACTAGTTCTGAAAATAGATAGCGCTTAAGTATTTTACCTATACCTCGCCCTTAGTATAGAAACAATGCACTAAAAAGTAGGTAGATGTAGAGGTTAGTAATAAAGTTTAGGGTATAAGCCTAGGTAGAATAGCTTTTAGTATAGATTTTAGTAGTAGTAGTAAATACTTTAATAAGAATTTAAAGGACTAAAGTAGAAAAAGGTTCTATATAAATAGTAGTTAGATATAAGTTAGTTAATCCTAAGCTATAGAAAAGTTTTATTTTAAAGGGGTATTTGTGCTCTGTATAGTAAAAGGGAAGCTAGTTAATATTCCGGTACTTAGATGTGGGTTTTGTATAGTAATACAACTAAACGCAGAGACAACAGTAGAGGCCCTAGGTAGAGTTTTTTTTTTTTTTTAACAATTTATTACTCTAAAATTAGTTTATTTAGAATTAGAGTTTAATAGTTAAAAAAGCCTAGTACTTTTATTAAGTCTAGTGTATTTTTAACGTTTTTTAAAAATCTACAGAAAGGAATAATTCTTATACTAAGTTGTATTTATAACTATAGTAGGTTTTTAAAGTAAATAGTTTTTAGTTAATAAAATAATATAAATAAAGAAAGTTAGTAAAATAGATCTATAACTTTAGGATAAGGATTAGCTTTAAGAGTTAAGTACGTTAGGCTTTAAATAGACGACTTAGGAATAAATTACTACTAACTAAGTAACTAGCCAGAGGCTTTTAGTATTTAGGTTCTAATACCCTTAGTAGGCTTTAGCTATCTAGTATACGTTTAATAATTAACTTAGAACTAGTACAGATAAGGGGAATTTAACTATTTAATTAAAATATAGTATTACGATAGTTAAAAAGTAGTATTAATATAATATAATTTCTACTTAGTATTTTAAATATTAAAGTAAAGTAATTTAACTAAGTACGGGTAAACAGTAGGAGTAACTATAACTTAATTTAATTAACTAATAGAGCCCCCCTAGGAGTTCTAAACAAGAGAGTTATAAGAGTAGCGCTAAAGAGGCAACTACTAGTAAGGCCTTATACTTTATAATACTATTAAATTACAAGAATATTCTAAAGCTACTTACTACTATAACTATCCAAAAGAACCGGTCCCTCTATAGTTCCTATCTACAGGGGGAGAAATAACACAAGCGGATAGTATAATAAACAACCACACAGCTAAACTTTAAGTCTCCCCTAGGGGATAAGGGTATAGTTTAACAACTAGACAGTAGTAGGTTTTTAAGTACCTAGTACTCTAGGGGGCTTAAAATATAGTTTTAGGTCTATAGAGACACAGTACCTACTAAATAGCTTTTAAAGTAGCTAAATACCTTATTATTTAATTAGTAACGCGTATAAATAGATTAACAAAATTCCTACTATCCCTATTTACTATTTAGTAAAACTATAGTTAAGGGAACGGGCTTAGTAGAATTAATAGGGAAAGAAGACTTTATTAAGTTTAACTTTAGTTTAATATTGTAAAAAGACATAGGAAGTATAAAATAGGTAGAAACTTTAGCACTAGTAAAATACTACTACTTTTATTGTTTTTTTACTTATTTAATAAAGTAGAGCTAGATTTTTGTTTAACTTTTAGTTTTAAAGTTCTTTACGGGCCAACTCGGGTTAAAAATATTATTAGGTAGGGAGTTTAGCTAGGGCGGTATATTTATTAAACTATAACATAAGTATCTTAAGGGGGGCTTATAGAGAATAGAAATCTTTAGTAGAATAAAAGAGTAAAAGTCCCTTTAATTTTAATTTTTAGTATAAATATAAACTATAAAAGTATAGTTTATTAATTCTTTAGTTTTTTAAAATTTAAGACTAGAAGTACTAAAAAAGTTACTATAGAGATTAACTACTAGTTTTAGGCGCTGCAATAGAAAAGTAGTATTTAGTTAAGCGCCCCCTGTATAACACTAAGGAGCGTTATTATTTATATAACTTAGTAGAACTAGAAAGTTCTAGCCCCTAGTAAAATACTTAGATATAGGGAAGTTTTGCTAAGTTAGTAGTAGTAAGTTATAGAGTAATACTTTATAGTAAAGTCCTTTTTAGGGTAGCTAATAACCTATTAAATAGAGATAATCCGTAGTTAACTAGGCTACTGCGCCCCCTCTAGGGCGTAGATATTTAGTAGTTTAATACTTACTAAGGTATTAGTAAGGGGTTTTCCTTTACTTAAAGTACGGGCTATACCTATTTAGAAGAGTGCTGTGTTTACTAGCTACGTTAGTTAAAAAGTATAGAGTAGACTACTGTAGTAGTAGCTTATGGGTATTACGGAACTAGCTTATAGTAGCTAAGTATTTATAGTAACGTTACTTTTTAATTCTTCGATATCGACTCTTTCTATTATACCAAAGTAAAATTCAGTAAGCGTTAGATTATTTACTTACTAATAAAGAACGTAAGTTAGGTTTAGACCGTTATAAAATAGGTTAGTTTTATTCTACTAATAACTTTATTATAATAGTAATTAAGCTTAGTATAAGAGAAACTGCTTATTTAAATAATTAGTTTTTATAGCTGTTTAACTAGGTAGTGCTACAATACTACTATTTACTAGATAATAGCTAAACGCCTTTAAGTTAAAATTTATACTAAAACGCAACAATACCTTCTATATATATAAATAAATACAAATAAACTTTAGCTTAGTATTTTAGTAGGCAATTCTTCTACTGTTTTTAAAGTAAGTAGTAGTATTTTGTGAATTATAATTTTAGTACAAGTAGGGTTAAATCCTTTATAAACAACTTAAATGTGCAAAAGGGTTCTATAAGTAGTAAAGTAGCTTTATTATTATAATTTATTAAAAGTAAACTTTTTTTTACTTTAATTTTTTTATAAACTTAGTAGCCTAGTACTACAAGAACGTAAGGCGTTATGAAACGTGGACTACTATTAAAATAAAGTATAGTAATACTAAGAAGAGTAGGGAGATAGGGGAAAAGGCCCTGTTAGTAAGTAGAACTCCTCTTTAAGGGGGGCACTAGCTTAAAACAGCTAACACTAAAAAGCCTTTTTTAAAGTACCTTAAGTTATATAGGACTTACTACTAAGTAGTTCTTAAACTTACTCTAAAGCGTACTTAGTTGTAGAAAACTTACTCTTAAGTAGTTCCTAAACTTACCCTTAAGTATAGGAAACCTACTCTAAAGTAGCTCCTAAACTTATTCTAAAGTAGCTTTTAAACTTACTCTAAAGTAGCTCTTAAATTTATTTTAAAGTAGCTTTTAAACTTACTCTAAAGTAGCTAAAACTTACTTTAAAGTGACTCTTAAACTTACTCTAAAGTAGCTAAAACTTACTCTAAAGTAACTTTTAAACTTACTCTTAAGTACAGGAAATTTACTTTAAAGTAGCTAAAACTTACTCTAAAGTGACTTTTAAACTTACTTTAAAGTAGCTAAAACTTACTCTAAAGTAACTTTTAAACTTACCCTTAAGTATAGGAAACTTACTTTAAAGTAGCTCTTAAACTTACCCTTAAGTATAGGAAACTTACTCTAAAGTAGCTCTTAAACTTACTCTTAAGTACGGAAAACTTACTCTAAAGTAGCTCTTAAACTTATTCTAAAGTAGCTAAAACTTACTTTAAAGTAACTCCTAAACTTACTTTAAAGTAGTTAAAACTTACTCTAAAGTAACTCCTAAACTTACCCTTAAGTACAGAAAACTTACCCTAAAGTAGCTCTTAAACTTACTCTTAAGTACAGAAAACTTACTCTAAAGTAGCTCCTAAACTTACTCTAAAGTAGCTAAAACCTACCCTAAAGTAGCTCCTAAACTTACTCTAAAATAACTAAAACCTACCCTCAAGTACAGAAAACCTACCCTAAAGTAACTCCCAAACTTACCCTCAAGTACAAAAAACCTACCCTAAAGTAAAAAAGTATTTAATCAGAAAATAAAATTTAAGTAAAATACTAAATAAAGGAGTATAAAGTTAAAAAGAATATTTAGTTTTATAAAAAAAAAGTTATTTTTTTTAAAAATAGAGTAAGTTATTTAATAGTAAAGTAGGTTTAAGTTTTATTTTTAAATAAGTATATAATATTTTACTATATTTTATATTATAAAATACTTTTTTATTTATTTTTAAGTTTTATTTACTATAAGTATAAAAAATCTATTTTAAAGTAGTTTTTAACTTTTACTTTTAAATAAAAGAAATTTATTATAAAGTAGTTTTTAAATATATTTTTATATATAAAAAACTTATTTTAAAGTAACTTTTAAATTTACTTTTAAATATAGAAAACTTACTTTAAAGTAGCTTTTAAACTTACCCTTAAGTATAAAAAACTTACTTTAAAGTACTTCCTAAACTTACTTTTAAGTATAAAAAACTTATTCTAAAGTAGCTTTTAAACTTACCCTTAAGTATAGAAAACTTACTCTAAAGTAACTCTTAAACTTACCTTTAAGTAGTTAAAACTTACCCTTAAATAACTAAAACTTACTCTAAAGTAGCTCCTAAACTTACTCTAAAGTAACTAAAACTTACTCTAAAGTAGCTCCTAAACTTACCCTTAAGTATAAAAAACTTACTCTAAAGTAGTTCCTAAACTTACCCTTAAGTACAGAAAACTTACCCTTAAGTACGGAAAACTTACCCTAAAGTAACTCCTAAACTTACCCTTAAGTACAGAAAACTTACCCTCAAGTACGGGAAACTTACCTTAAAGTAGCTCCTAAACTTACCCTTAAGTATAAAAAACTTACCCTAAAGTGGCTCCTAAACTTACCCTCAAGTACAGAAAACTTACCCTAAAGTAGCTCCTAAACTTACCCTCAAGTACGGAAAACTTACTCTAAAGTAGCTCCCAAACTTACCCTCAAGTACAGAAAACTTACCCTAAAGTAACTCCTAAACTTACCCTTAAGTACGGGAAACTTACTCTAAAGTAGCTCTTAAACTTACCCTTAAGTACAGAAAACTTACCCTAAAGTAGCTCCTAAACTTACCCTTAAGTACAAGAAACTTACCCTAAAGTAACTCCCAAACTTACCCTTAAGTACGGGAAACTTACCCTTAAGTACCCCAAAACCCGTCCCAGTACGCACCCAGTAGCCGCCCAAAGCTATTAAGTACTATAGGGGGCATAGAGCCAGTACCTAGAGTAGGTACGGGCCGTTATAAGCGTTTACGCATTGTGAGTTAATTTTTTTATTTTCCTATATAAATCTTTTTTTCAGAAAATAAAAAATTAGGGGAAAATCTAGTATAACGGATTTAGGGCCTAAAAAGCATTAGTAGGCCTATAAAAAGGGAGCGGGTAGCGCCTATAAGTAACGCACAGGCCTAACTCCCCCTATAATAACCACTATAGCGGCCTATAGTAGGGTACGTACTATAGTAATATAGTACAAAACGTTCCGTATTTTTTAAACCACTATATAGTATCTCCCCAGCAATCTTTTAAGGCTTTAGTAGCCTTAGTTTAAAAGAGTTTATAGTAGTAGTCGCTCCTTATAAAAGAAGCTACCTAAGTAGACCTTTAAACTAGGAATACTAAGTAGGACTCTAAAGCCTTATGCTTCTATAGTTCAGTTAAATAAGCTCTATAAATAACTAACCACTAGTTAAACCTATACTAAGTAATAGAGAAAAAACTCCTAGCATTAAACACTAAATAACTAAAGCGCCAGAGCAAGTCTCTCCTCTACAGGCGCCTAAGCTACGCAACCCCCCTAGAAGCACAGTACAGTAGACAGTAGCCCTAGAAAACTTAAATAAAGAAGGTAAAAGCCCCTAGGGCGCTATAGGCCTAGCTAGTAGTCCACTCTAGCGGGCGCAAGCAGCGCAAGGGTACCCCCCAAGCACCACAAACAAAATTAATAACTAAACTCTATTAAGTACTACTAGTAGCCCTAAGTACCCTAATAAATAGACAATAGTTACCTAGTTAATTCTACTAGTAGTTATATACTTATTTTAAAAATTAAGCTATATATATTTAAGTATAAGTAATTATATAATAAAACTATAAATAGCTTATTATATAAGTTATTATTTATTTAATAGTACTTTACTACTTAAATAACTATAGTAATTCTAGAGCTAATATATACTAAAAATCCCGACTTTAAAAGGAATGTATTTATTAAATTAAAAACTAATACCCTTTAGGGCTTATTAGTAATTTATAATAACTTCTTAAATCATATAGCCTTACACCAGTAATAGTTTATTTAAATTTCTTCTTTATTAACTTTTAATACTAAAGTAGTATTTTAGTATAGTTATAATAGGTAATAGAGGGTTAGGGCTCGACCCTAGAAAAAGAGCTTAAAAAACAGCTACTATATTTAAAAAAGGCAGTAAGTACGTAAATTACCTAATCCCAACTTAAAGAAGTAGTAACGATAAATACTAATATAAAGCTTTTTTAAGTTTTATAATTAAAATAAGTATAATTTAAATCCCTTAATAAAGAACAATTAGAGGGTAAGTTTAGTACTAGTAGCCGCAGTAATTCCAGCTTTAATAGTATATATTAAAGTTATTATAGTTAAAAAGTTTATAGTAGAACCTTAGACCTAGCTAGCCAGTCCACCTTACTGTATATACTAGTCTAGCTAGGCCTTTCCCTCTATAGAACCGCATACCCTTTACTAGGTATACTAGAGAAATAGGACTTTTACTTTAAAAAAATTAAAGTACTCTAAGTAGGCCTATACTTAAATACATTAGTATAGAATAATAGAATAGGATGTATAGTTTTATTTTATTAGTTTTTAGAACTACTGTAATAATTAATAGGGATAGTTAAGGGTATTAGTATTTAATTATTAAAGGTAAAATTCTTAAATTTATTAAAGACTAACTACTACAAAAGTATTTACTAAAGATATTTTTATTTATTAAAAACAAAAGTTAGGGGATTAAAGACAATTAAATACTATTATAGTCTTAACTATAAACTATACTAACTAGGGATTAGATAATATTATTTTTTAACTTATTTAGTACTTTATAAAAAATTAAAGTACTTAAACTTTAGGGGGAGTATAGTTATAAAGCTAAAACTTAAAGAAATTAACAGAAGGGCACTACTAGGGGTAAATAGTAGTTGTTTTACTCTACCCTAGATAGCGAGCCTATAAAGGGTCCAGTAGGAAGCTTAATAATTCGCTAGTTACTGCTTGTAGTGGCGATACCCCTAAATTGCGGGAAACCCTCTAAGGGCAAACACTCCTAAGTACAGCTTAAAAGAGACCGTGTAGTGGTAGTATAATAGCTACTGATATAGGGAAAACGTATCTACTTATAAGGCTACTCGCAGCCAAGCCCCTACCTACTTTACATACAGGGGAAAGGTCTAGAGACTTAACAAGGATAGGTAGGTAGCTCTAGCTAGCCCACCTAAAATAGAGTCTATACCCACTTAAAAGGGTAGAAAAAACCCAAAAAGGGAGCCTATAGCTTAATTTAACTTAATATAAAGAAACTCACTAGGTTTAAATATAATAAGGATTAATAAATTAAAAGCTCTTTTTTAATTTTATAGATAGTAGTGTATAGCTATTTTTAGTTAATAGAGTGATTTATTTACTTAATTACAATAATAAATAAGACCTTAACTTACTAAATAGTTTATATTACTTTAGTAGTATACCGGCTTTTTAGAAGAACTATTAGTTTAAGCCAATAGAAGTTTAAAGTAATAATAAGTCTATAATACCTTTAGATATTCTAGGCCGTACGCGCGTTATACTAATAGAGCTAGTAAGTACTCCCTTAGCTAAAAAGTTTAAATAATCTTATTAAACTCTATTATACTAGGGATAGAGTATTATAATTATTACTCTTTAATAAAGAATCCCTAGTAAGTACAAGTTATTAGCTTGTATTAATTACGTTTCTGCCCTTTATACACACCGCCCGTTACTACTACCAATTAAATAACTTAGTAAGGCTTTTAAACTAACTTAAAGAGGTAGGTAACTACTACTTAGAACTGGAAAGTTATTTAAACTTAGTTATTTAGAAAAAGTAAAAGTTATAATAAGGTCTCTATTAGTGAACCAGTAGAGGGATTATTATTAAGTTACTACTCTTTATAACCCTTTATAAATATACCTTAAACGTTACTTCAGCAAACAGCTAGAGCCTAGCTCTAGCGCCCGGAGCCGCCTTCTTAGCGCGCCCCACCCACTAGTAGACCACTAAACTCTATTACAACAACGTCTCTTCTAAGTAGTATAAGTAAATAATTAAAACTTTTAATAACAAATCTTTTAGTTTTAGTATTAATAAAGAATATAGTAAAATACAATAAATAATATAAATTATAGAATTTAGTAAATTATTAAATCTTTAAACGCATATTACGCCTACTAGTATTCTAGTAAGTATGCTTATTTAAGTATTATTTTAACTCTTAAGTACTACTTAGCGTTAGGGCCCTATAGCTTCCGTAGGCCCCGAAATACAATAGCGGACCCTTTTAAAGCCTCTTTTACATAGTAATATACTACCTTACACTAGGATCTAAAGGGACTCTTACTATAAAACCCCCTAATTTATTAAAGTTAACTTTAAATTAAATAAGAATACCTACTAAACTTAAGTATATTAATAAGTAGAGGAAAAGAAACTAATAGGGATTACTTTAGTAATAGTAAGTAAAGTAGTAATAGTTTAAATTTAAAATCTAGCCCCCCGGGTCCGAGTTATAATTTATAAAGGATACTTTTAGCGCAGTACCTTCTAAGTTCCCTAGAACGGAACGCTATAGAGGGTAAAAGCCCTATATAGTTAAATACTAAGTCTATATAAAGTTCTTTTAATAAGTTAAGTAGTTTAGGAATACTACTTAAAATAGAAGGTATATTTCTTTTAAAGCTAAATACTAACTAAAAACTAATAGTATATAAGTAAAGTAATTAAAAGATGAAAAGTACTTTAAAAAGAGGGTTAAATAGTACGTAAAATTATTAAAAGGGAAGCGCTTATAACTAGACTTACGTCCAGTAAATCACCTAGCTTTTACAGCTAGGGCACTTTACTAGCTTAAACTAGCATCAGCTTACTATTAGGGATAAAAGCTTTAAAAACATAGTTCTTTTTAGAGAGTATTATAGCCCGTTACACAATACTCTTTAGCAGGCTAAAGTACGCGCTCTATAAGGATACTAGCGTAATAGTTATTAGCGACCCGTCTTAAAATACAAACTAAAGAGTTAACTTTATATATAAGTATTTAGGTATTAAACCCCTATGCGTAATAAAAATAAATACAAGTAAGAGCTTTAGCGCATTATCGACCAATTCTAATATTCTTAGATAGATTTAAGTAAAAGTATATAGAGTTAGACCCGAAAAAAAGTAAACTATATATATATAGGGTAAAGTTAAAAGAAACTCTAGTAGAGGCTTATAGTAGTTCTAATGTGTAAATTAATTATTAAATATATGCATAGGGGTAAAAGACTAATTAAACCTTTTAATAGTTAGTTTCTACTAAAGTTTCCTTTAGAATAGTAGTATTAAACTTAGTTTTATAAAGTAAAGTAAATAATTAAGGACTTAGGGGTACTATATTACCTTTATTTATTCTTAAACTTTAAATATATAAAAAGCCTTTATTACTTAGTTAAATATAAGTATTTAAATATATTAATACTAGTAGGCTATTTTTAGTAAGTAGAACTAGCAATACAGGATAAACCAAACACAAAGTTAAAGTACTAAAGTAAATACTTATTAAATACTATAAAAGGTATTAGTATATTTTAATAGTAAAACAGTAGCTATAGAAGTTAGAATCTACTAAGGACTGTGTAATAACTTACTTACTAAATGTACTAGCTTTAAAAATAAATAGTACTTAAGTATTTTACCTATACCTCGCCCTTAGTATAAAAACGATGTATTAAAAAGTAGGCGGACATAGAGGTTAGTAACAAAGTTTAGGGTATAAGCCTAGGTAGAACAGCCTTTAGTATAAATTTTAGTGGTAGTAGTAAATACTTTAATAAGAATTTAAAAGACTAAAGTAGGGAAAGGTTCTATATAAATAGTGGTTAAATATAGGTTAGTTGATTTTAAGTTATAGGGAAGTTTTATTTTAAAGGGGTACTTATACTCTGTATAGTAAAAGAGAAGCTAGTTAATATTCCGGCACTTAAATATAGGTTTTACGCGGCAACGTAACTAAACGCAGAAATAATAGCAGGGGCCCTAGGTAGAGTTTTTTTTTCTTTTTAATAATTTATTACTTTAAAATCGATTTATCTAAAACTAGGGTTTAATAGTTAGAAGAGCCCAGCACTTTTATTAGGTCCAGTACGCTTTTAATATTCTTTAAAAATCTACGGGAAGGAATAATTCTTACACTAAGTTATACTTATAACTGTAGTAGATTTCTAAGGTAAATAGCCTTTAGTTAATAAAATAATATAAATAAGGGAAGTTAGTAAAATAGATCTGTAACTTTAGAATAAGAATTAGCTTTAAGGGTTAAGTACGTTAGGCTTTGGGCGAACGACTTAGAAGCAGGTCGCTACTAACTAAGTAACCAGCCAGAGGCTTTTAGTATCTAGGTTTTAATACCCTTAGTAAACTTTAGCTGTTTAGTATACGTTTAATAACTAACTTAGAACTAGTACAAATAAAAAGAATTTAACTATTTAATTAAAATATAGTATTACAATAGCTAAAAAGTAGTATTAACACAATATAATTTCTACTTAGTACTCTAAATATTAAAGTAAAGTAATTTAATTAAGTATAAATAAACAGTAGGAGTAACTATAACTTAATTTAGTTAATTAATAGAGCCCCCCCGGGGGTTCTAGACAAAAGGGTTATAAAAGTAGTACTAAAGAAGCAACCGCTAGTAAGGCCTTGTGCTTTATAATACTATTAAATTGCAGAAACATCCTAAAGCTACCTACTACTACAGCCGTCCAAAAGGGCCGGTCCCCCTATAGTTTCTATTTATAGAGGGGGAAATAACACAAATAAATAGTATAATAAATAACTGCACAGTTAAGCTTTAAGTCCCCCCTAAGGGATAAGGGTACAGTTTAATAACTAAACAGTAGTAAGTTCCTAAGCACCTAGCACTTTAAGGAGCTTAAAATATAGTCTTAGATCTATAGAAATATAGTACCTACTAAACAGCTCTTAAAGTAACTAAATACCTTATTATTTAATTAGTAACGCGTATAAATAAATTAACAAGATTCCCACTATCTCTATTTACTATTTAGCGAAACTATAGTTAAGGGAACGGGCTTAGTAGAATTAACAGGGAAAAAAGACTCTATTAAACTTAACTTTAGTTTAATATTATAAAAAGATATAGGAGGTATAGAATAAGTAAGAGCTTCAGCACCAGTAAAATACTACTACTCCTATTATTTTTTTACTTATTTAATAAAGTAGGGCTGGATTTTTATTTAACTTCTGGTTTTAAGGTCCTTTGTGGGCCGACCCGGGTTAAAGATATTATTAAGTAGGGAGTTTAGTTAGGGCGGTATATCTATTAAACTATAATACAGGTATTTTAAGGGGGGCTTATAGAGAATAAAAATCTTTAGTAAAATAAAAGAGTAAAAGTCCCTTTAATTTTAATTTTTAGTATAAATATAAACTATAAAAGTATAGCTTATTAATTCTTTAGTTCTTTAAAATTTAAAGCTAGAAGTACTAAAAAAGTTACTATAGGGATTAACTACTAGTTCTAGGCGCTGTAATAGAAAAGCAGTATTTAGTTAAGCGCCCCTTATATAACACTAGGGGGCGTTACTATTTATATAACTTAGTAGGGCTAGAAAGTTCCAGCCCCCGGCAAAATACCTAAATACAGAGAAGTTTTACTAAGTCGGTAGTAATAAACTATAGAGTAATACTCTGTAGTAAAGTCCTTTTTAGGGCGGCTAATAACCTGTTAAATAGAGATAATCCGTAGCTAACTGGGCTACTGCGCCCCTTTTAGGGCGTGGATGTTTAGTGGTTTAATACTTACTAAAGTATTAGTAAGGGGTTCTCCCTTACTTAAAATACAAGCTATACTTATTTAAAAGAGTACTATATTTACTAGCTGCGTTAGCTAAGAAGTACAGAATAGACTACTGTAGTAGTGGCCTGTAGGTATTACAGAACTGGCTTATGGCGGCTAAGCGTTTATAGCAACGTTGCTTTTTGATCCTTTAATATCGACTCTTTCTATTATACTAAAGTAGAATTTAGTAAGTATTAAATTATTTACCCACTAATAGGGAACGTAAACTAGGTTTAGACTGTTATAAAACAGATTAGTTTTACCCTACTAATAACCTTATTATAATAATAATTAAGCTTAGTATAAGAAGAATTACTTATTTAGATAATTAGTTTTTGCAGCTGTCCGACTGGGTAGTACTGCGACGCTACTATCTACTAGATAATAGTTAAACGCCTTTAAGTTAGAATTTATACTAAAACATAATAATACCTTCCGTATATATAAATAAACACAAATAGACTTCGGCTTAGTATTTTAGTAAGCGATTCCTCTACTACTCTTAAAGTAAGTAGTAGTATTTTACGAATTATAATTTTAGTACAAGCGGGGTTAAATCCTTTATAAACAACTTAAATATACAAAAGGGTCTTATAAGTAGTAGAGTAGCTTTATTATTACGATCTACTAAGGGTAAGCCCTTCTTTACTTTAATTTTTTTATAAACTTAGTGGCTTAGTGCTATAAAAACGTAAGGCGTTGTAAAACGTAAACCACCACTAAGATAGAGTGCGGTAACGCTAGGAAGAGTAGAGAGATAAGGGAAAAGGCCCTACTAGTAAGTAGAACCCCCCTCTAAGGGGAGTAGAACCCCCCTTTAAGGGGGGCGCTAGTTTAAAACGGCTAATACTAAAAAGCCTTCCCTAGAGTACTTTAAGTTATATAGGACTTACTACTAAGTAGTTCCTAAACTTACCCTAAAGTATACTTAGTTATAGGAAACTTACCCTTAAGTAGTTCCTAAACTTACTCTTAAGTATAGGAAACCTACTCTAAAGTAGCTTCTAAACCTACTCTAAAGTAGCTCCTAAACCTACCCTAAAGTAGCTCCTAAACTTACCCTAAAGTAGCTAAAACCTACCTTAAAGTGACTCTTAAATTTACTCTAAAGTAGCTAAAACTTACTCTAAAGTAACTCCTAAACTTACCCTTAAGTATGGGAAACCTACCCTAAAGTAGCTAAAACCTACCCTAAAGTAACTCCTAAACTTACTCTAAAGTAGCTAAAACTTACCCTAAAGTGACTTTTAAACTTACCCTTAAGTGTGGGAAACTTACCCTAAAGTAGCTCCTAAACTTACCCTTAAGTACGGGAAACTTACCCTAAAGTGGCTTCTAAACTTACCCTAAAGTAGCTAAAACCTACTCTAAAGTAACTCCTAAACTTACCCTAAAGTAGCTAAAACTTACTCTAAAGTAACTCCTAAACTTACCCTTAAGTACGGGAAACTTACTCTAAAGTAGCTCCTAAACTTACTCTTAAGTGCGGGAAACTTACCCTAAAGTAGCTCTTAAACTTACTCTAAAGTGGCTAAAACCTACCCTAAAGTAGCTCCTAAACTTACTCTAAAGTAGCTAAAACCTACCCTTAAGTACGGGAAACCTACCCTAAAGTAACTCTTAAACTTACCCTTAAGTGTGGGAAACCTACCCTAAAGTAAAAAGGTATTTAATTGGAAAATAAAATTTAGGTAAAATACTAAATAGAGGAGTATAAAGTTAAAAAGAATATTTAGTTTTATAAAAAAAAGTTATTTTTTTTAAAAATAAAGTAAGTTATTTAATAGTAAAGTAGGTTTAAGTTTTATTTTTAAATAAGTATATAATATTTTACTGTATTTTATATTATAAAATACTTTTTTATTTATTTTTAAGTTTTATTTACTATAAGTATAAAAAATCTATTTTAAAGTAGTTTTTAACTTTTACTCTTAAGTAAAAGAAATTTATTATGAAGTAGTTTTTAAATATATTTTTATATATAAAAAACTTATTTTAAAGTAACTTTTAAATTTACTTTTAAGTATAGAAAACTTACTCTAAAGTAGCTTTTAAACTTACCCTTAAGTATAAAAAACTTACTCTAAAGTACTTCCTAAACTTACTTTTAAGTATAGGAAACTTATTCTAAAGTAGCTTTTAAACTTACCCTTAAGTATAGGAAACTTACTCTAAAGTAGCTCTTAAACTTACCCTTAAGTAGTTAAAACTTACCCTTAAGTAGTTAAAACTTACTCTAAAGTGGCTCCTAAACTTACTCTAAAGTAGCTAAAACTTACTCTAAAGTAGTTCCTAAACTTACTCTTAAGTATAGGAAACTTACCCTAAAGTAGCTCTTAAACTTACCCTTAAGTATGGGAAACTTACCCTTAAGTGCGGGAAACTTACCCTAAAGTGGCTCTTAAACTTACTCTTAAGTATAGGAAACTTACCCTTAAGTATAGAAAACTTACTCTAAAGTAGCTCCTAAACTTACCCTTAAGTATAGGAAACTTACCCTAAAGTAGCTCCTAAACTTACCCTTAAGTACGGAAAACTTACCCTAAAGTAGCTTCTAAACTTACCCTTAAGTGCGGGAAACTTACCCTAAAGTGGCTCCTAAACTTACCCTTAAGTATAGAAAACTTATCCTAAAGTAACTCCTAAACTTACCCTTAAGTACGGAAAACTTACCCTAAAGTAGCTCCTAAACTTACCCTTAAGTACGGGAAACTTACCCTAAAGTAGCTCCTAAACTTACCCTTAAGTATAGGAAACTTACCCTAAAGTAACTCTTAAACTTACTCTTAAGTACGGGAAACTTACCTTTAAGTGCCCTAAAACCCGTTCTAGTACGCACCCAGTAGCTACTTAAGGCCATTAGGTACTATAGGGGGTATAGGGCTAGTATCTAGGGTAGGTACAGACTATTATAAGTATTTATATATTATAAGTTAATTTTTTTATTTTCCTATATAAATCTTTTTTTTAGGAAATAAAAAATTAAGAGAAAATTTAGTATAATAAATTTAGAGTCTAAAAAGTGTTAGTAGGTCTATAAGAAAGGAGTAGGCGGTGCCTATAGGCAACGCACAGGCCTAACTCCCCCTATAATAACCGCTATAGTGGCCTATAGCGGGGTGCGCACTATAGTAATGCAGTGTAAAACGTTCTGTATTTTTTAAACTACTACGTAGTGTCTCTTTAGTAATTTTTTAAAGCCTTAGTAGCTTTAGTTTAGGGGAGTTTATAGTAGTAGTCGCTTTCTATAAAGGAGGCTGCCTAGGTAGACTTTTAAACTAAGGATACTAAATAGGACTTTAGGGCCTTATGCCCCTATAGTCCAGCTAGATAGGCTTTATAGACAACTAGCTACTAATTAAACCTATACTAAGTAATAAGGGAAAAACTCCTAGTATTAAATACTAAATAACTAAAGTACTAGAGTAAGTCTCTCCTCTATAGGCACCTAAGCTATACAACCCCCCTAGAGGTATAGTACAGTAGACAGTAGCCCTAGGAAACTTAAATAAAAAAGGTAGAAGCCCCTAGGGCGCTATAGGCCTAGTTAGTAGTTTATTCTAGTAAGTATAAGTAGCATAAGGGTACCCCCCAAGTACTATAAATAAAATTAATAACTAAATTCTATTAGGCACTACTAGTAGCTCTAAGTGCCCTAATAGGTAGATAATAGTTACTTAGTTAATTTTACTAGTAGTTATATACTTATTTTAAAAATTAAGTTATATATATTTAAATATAAGTAATTATATAGTAAAACTACAAATAGCTTATTATATAAGTTATTATTTATTTAATAGTACTTTACTACTTAAATAACTATAGTAATTTTAAAGTTAATATATACTAAAAATCCTAACTTTAAAAGGGATATATTTATTAGATTAAAAACTAATGCCCTTTAGGGCTTACTAGTGATTTATAATAACTTCTTAAATTACATAGCTTTGTACTAGCAATAGTTTATTTAAATTTCTTTCTTATTAACTTTTAATACTAGAGTAGTGTTTTAGTATAGTTATAATGGGTAACAGAGGGTTAGGGCTTAACTCTAGAAAAGGAGCCTGAAAAACAGCTACTATATCTAAAGAAGGCAGTAGGTGTATAAATTACTTAATCCTAACTCGGGGAAGTAGTAATAATAAATACTAATATAGGGCTCTTTTGGGTTTTATAATTAGAATAAGTATAATTTAAATCCCTTAATAAGGAATAATTAGAGGGTAAGTTTAGTGCTAGTAGCCGCGGTAATTCCAGCTCTAATAGTGTATATTAAAGTTGTTGTAGTTAAAAAGCTTGTAGTAGAACTTTGGGCCTGGCTGGCTGGTCCGCCTTACTGCGTATACTAGTTTAGCTGGGCCTTTTTCTCTATAGAACTATATACCCTTTACTAGGTATACCGGGGAAATAAGACTTTTACTTTAAAAAAATTAAAGTACTCTAAGTAGGCCTATACTTAAATATATTAGTATAGAATAATAGAATAGAATGTGTGGTTTTATTTTATTGGTTTCTAGGACTGCTATAATAATTAATAGGAATAGTTAGGGGTATTAGTATTTAATTATTAAAAGTAAAATTCTTAAATTTATTAAAGACTAACTACTATAAAAGTATTTACTAAGGATGTTTTTATTTATTAAAAATAAAAGTTAGGGAATTAA
Source organism: Colletotrichum musae (assembly GCA_027406025.1). Classification (NCBI taxonomy): domain Eukaryota; kingdom Fungi; phylum Ascomycota; class Sordariomycetes; order Glomerellales; family Glomerellaceae; genus Colletotrichum; species Colletotrichum musae. The sequence continues at coordinate 4,664,021 of JANVYC010000007.1, forward strand.
AGATAATTAAATACTATTATAGTTTTAACTATAAACTATACTAACTAGGAATTAAATAATATTATTTTTTAACTTATTTAGTACCTTATAAAAAATTAAAGTACTTAGGCTTTAGGGGGAGTATAGTTATAAAGCTAAAACTTAAAGAAATTAACAAAAGGGCACTACTAGGGGTAAATAGTAGCCGTTTTACTCTACTCTAAATAGTAAACCCGTAAAGGGTCCAGTAAAAAGCCTAATAATTCACTAGTTACTATTTATAGTAGCGACACTCCTAAATTGCAGAAAACCCTCTAAGGGCAGACACTCCTAAGTACAGCTCAAAAGAAACTATATAGCAGCGGCGTAACAGCCACTAGTATAGAGAAAACGTATCTACTTATAAGGCTACTTACAGCCAAGCCCCTACCTACTTTATATACAGAGGGAAGGTCTAAAGACTTAACAGGAATAGGTAGGCGGCTCTAGCCAACCCACTTAAAATAGAGTCTATACCCGCTCAAAAGAGTAAAAAGAACCTAAAAAAGGAGTCTATAGCTTAATTTAACTTAATACAAAAAAACTTACTAAGTCTAAATATAATAAGGATTAATAAATTAAAAGCTCTTTTTTAATTTTATAGGTAGTAGTGCATAGCCGTTCTTAGTTAGTAAAGTGATTTATCTACTTAATTACAATAACAAACAAGACCTTAACCTACTAAATAGTCCGTATTACTTTAGTAGTATACTAGCTTTTTAAAGGAACTATTAACTTAAACTAATAAAAGTTTAAAGTAATAATAGGTTTATAATACCTTTAGATGTTCTAGGCCACACGCGCATTATACTAATAAAGCTAGTAAGTACTCCTTTAGCCGGAAGGTCCAGGTAATTTTATTAAACTCTATTGTACTAGGGATAGAGTATTATAATTATTACTCTTTAATAAGGAATCCCTAGTAAGCACAAGTTATTAACTTATATTAATTACGTCCCTACCCTTTATATATACTACCCGTCGCTACTATTAATTAAATAGCTTAGTAAGGCTTTTAAACTAACTTAAAAAGGTAAGCAACTACTACTCAAAACTAAAAAGTTATTTAAACTTAGTTATTTAAAAGAAGTAAAAGTCGTAATAAGGTCTCTATTAGTAAACTAGTAGAGGGATTATTATTAAGTTACTACTCCTTATAACCCTTTATAAATATACTTTAAATATTACCTTAGCAGGCAGCTAGAGCCTAGCTCTAGCGCCTAAAGCCACTTTCTTAGTACACTCCACCTACTAGTAGACTACTAAACTCTATTATAACGACGTTTCTTCTAAGTAGTACAAGTAAATAATTAAAACTTTTAATAATAAATTTTTTAGTTTTAGTATTAATAAAAAACGTAGCAAAATACAATAAGTAATATAAATTATAGAATTTAATAAATTATTAAATTTTTAAACACACATTACACCCACTAGTATTCTAGTAAGCATACCTATTCAAGCGTCATTTCAACCCTTAAGTACCACTTAGTATTAGGGCCCTACGGCTTCTATAGGCCCCGAAATACAGTAGCGGACCCTTCCAGAGCCTCCTTTGCATAGTAATATACTACCTTATACTAGGATCTAAAGGGACTCCTACTATAAAACCCCCTAATTTATTAAGGTTAACTTTAAATTAAGTAAGAATACCCACTAAACTTAAGTATATTAATAAATAAAGAAAAAGAAACTAATAGGGATTACTTTAGTAATAGTAAGTAAAGTAGTAATAGTTTAAATTTAAAATCTAGCCCCTTAGGTCCAAGTTATAATTTATAAAAGATACTTTTAGCACAGTACCTTTTAAGTTCCCTAGAACGGAACACTATAAAGAGTAAGAGCCCCATATAGTTAAATACTAAACCTATATAAAGCTCTTTTAATAAGTTAAGTAGTTTAGGAATACTACTTAAAATAGGAGGTATATTTCTTTTAAAGCTAAATACTAGCTAGAGACTAATAGTATATAAGTAGAGTAATTAAAAGATAAAAAGTACTTTAAAAAAAGGGTTAAATAGTATATAAAATTATTAAAAGGGAAGCGCTTATGACTAGACTTACGTTTAGTAAATTACTTAGCTTTTGCGGCTGGGGTACTTTGCCGGCTTAGACTAGTATTAGCTTGCTGTTAGGGACAAAAGCTTTAGGAACGTAGCTCTTTTTAGGGAGTATTATAGCCCGTTATATAATACCCTTTAGCGGGCTAAGGTACGTGCTCTATAAGGATGTTAGTATAATAGTTATTAGCAACCCATTTTAAAACACAGACTAAGGAGTTAACTTTATATATAAGTATTTAGGTATTAAACCCCTATACATAATAAAAGTAAATGCAGGTAAGAGCTTTAGTGTATTATCGACTAATTCTAATATTCTTAAATAAATTTAAGTAAAAGTATATAGAGTTAAACTTAAAAAAAAGTAAACTATATATATATAGGGTAAAGCTAGAGGAAACTCTAGTAGAGGCTCGTAGTGGTTCTAATGTATAAATTAATTATTAAATATGCATATAGGGGTAAAAAACTAATTAAACCTTTTAATAGTTAGTTTCTACTAAAGTTTCTCTTAGGATAGTAGTATTAAACTTAGTTTTATAAAGTAAAGTAAATAATTAAGAACTCAGGGGCGCTATATTACCTTTATCTATTCTTAAACTTTAAATATATAAAAAGCCCTTATTACTTAGCTAAACGTAGGCATTCGAATATATTAATACTAGTGGGCTATTTTTAGTAAGTAGAACTAGCGATATGGGATAAACTGAACGCAAGGTTAAGGTGCTAGAGTAAACACTTATTAGACACTATAAAAGGTATTAGTACATTTTAATAGTAGAATAGTAGCTATAGAAGTCGGAATCCGCTAAGGACTATATAATAACTTACTTACTAAATATACTAGCTCTAAAAATAAATAGCACTTAAGCGTTTTACTTATACCTCGCCCTTAGTATAGAAACAATACACTAAAGAGTAGGTAGACGTAGAGGTTAGTAATAAAGCCTAGGGTATAAGCCTAGGTAGAACGGCCTTTAGTATAGATTTTAGTAGTAGTAGTAAATACTTTAATAAGAACTTAAAGGACTAAAGTAGAGAAAGGTTTTATATAAATAGTAGTTAAATATAGGTTAGTTAATCCTAAGCTATAAGGAAGTTCTATTTTAAAAGGGTACTTATGCTCTGTATAGTAAAAGAGAAGCTAGTTAATATTCCAGTACTTAAATATAGATTTTGCATAGTAACGTAACTAAACGTAGAGATAACAGCAGGGGCCCCGGGCAGAGTTCTCTTTTCTTCTTAACAATTTATTACTCTAAAATCAATTTATCTAAAACTAGAGTTTAATAGTTAAAAAAGCCTAGTACTTTTATTAGGTCTAGTACACTCTCAACATCCCTTAAAAATCTATAAAAAGGAATAATTCTTATACTAAGTCGTACTTATAACTACAGCAAGTCTCTAAAGTAAACAGCCTCTAGTTAATAGAACAATATAAATAAAGGAAGTCAATAAAATAGATCTATAACTTTAAAATAAGAATTAGCTTTAAGGGTTAAGTATATTAAACTTTAAGTAAACGGCTCAGGAATAGGTTACTACTAACTAAGTAACTAGCTAGAGGCTTCTAGTATTTAAGTTCTAACGCCCTTAATAAACTTTAACTATCTAGTGTACATTTAATAACTAACTTAGAACTAGTATAAATAAGGGGAATTTAATTATTTAATTAAAATATAGTATTACAATAACTAAAAAGTAGTATTAACGTAATGTAATTTTTACTTAGTACTCTAAATATTAAAGTAAAGTAATTTAACTAAGTACAGGTAAATAGTAGGAGTAACTATAACTTAATTTAGTTAACTAACGAAGCCCCCCTAGGGGTTCTAAACAAGAGGGTCATAAAAGCAGTACTAAAGAAGCAACTACTAGTAAGGCCTTATACTTTACAATACTATTAAATTACAGAAACATCCTAAAGCCACCTACTACTATAGCCGTCCAAAAGGGCCGGTCCCCCTATAGTTCCTATTTATAAAGGGAGAAATAACACAAGTAAATAGCATAATAGATAACCGCGCAGCCAAGCTCTAAGTCCCCCCTAGGGGATAAGGGTGCAGTTTAACAACTAAATAGTAGTAAGTTCCCAAGCACCTAGCGCCCTAGGGGGCTTAAGATATAGTCTTAGGTCCGTAAAGACATAGTACCTACTAAATAACTTTTAAAGTAGCTAAATACCTCGTTATTTAATTAATAACGCGCATAAATAAATTAACAAGATTCCCACTATCCCTATTTACTATTTAATAAAACTATAACTAAAGGAACGGACTTAGTAGAATTAGTAGAGAAAGAAGACCCTATTAAACTTAACTTTAGTTTAATATTATAAAAAAATATAAAAAGTATAGAATAAATAAAAGCTTTAGCACTAGTAAAATACTACTACTCCTATTATTTTTTTACTTATTTAATAAAGTAGAGCTAGATTTTTGTTTAACTTCTAGTTTTAAAGTCCTTTACGGGCCGACCTGGGTTAAAAATATTATTAAATAAGGAGTTTAATTAGAGCGGTATATTTATTAAACTATAACGTAAGTGTCCTAAGGGGGGCTTATAAAGAATAAAAATCTCTAGTAGAATAAAAGGGTAAAAGTCCCTTTAATTTTGATTTTTAGTATAAATATAAACTATAAAAGTATAGCTTATTAATCCTTTAGTCCTTTAAAATTTAAAGCTAGAGGTATTAAAAAAGTTACTATAGAAATTAACTACTAGTCCTAAGCGCTGTAATAGAAAAGCAGCGTCTAGTTAGGCGCCTCCTGTATAACGCTAGGGGGCGTTACTATTTATATAACTTAGTAGAGCTAGAAAGTTCCGGCCCCTAGCGAAATACTTAGATACAGGGAAGTTTTACTAAGTTAGTAGTAGTAGACTATAGAGTAATGCTCTATAGTAAAGTCCTTTTTAGGGCAGTTAATAACTTATTAAATAGAGATAATCCATAGTTAACTAGGCTACTACGCCCCCTCTAGGGTATAAATATTTAATAGTTTAACACTTATTAAAGTATTAGTAAGGGGTTTTCCCTTACTTAAAGTACAGACTACGCCTACTTAAAAGAGTACTATATCTACTAGCTATATTAACTAAGAAGCATAAAGTAGACTACTATAGTAGTAGCCTATAGGTATTACGGAACTAGCTTATAGCGGCCAAGTATTTATAGCAACGTTACTTTTTAATCCTTTAATATTAGCTCTTTTTATTATACCGAAGTAGAATTTAGTAAGTATTAAATTATTTACCCACTAATAAAAAACATAAGTTAAGTTTAAACCGTTATAAAATAAGTTAGTTTTACTCTATTAATAACCTTATTATAATAGTAATTAAACTTAGTACAAGAGGAACCGCTTATTTAGATAATTAGTTTTTACGGCTATCTAACTAGGTAGTACCGCAACGCTACTATTTACTAAATAATAACTAAACGCCTCTAAGTTAAAATCTATACTAGAACGCAACAATACCTCCCGTACGTATAGATAGACACAAATAGGCTTTAGCTTAGTATCTTAGTAAGTAATTCCTCTACTACTTTTAAAGCAAGCAGTAGTATTTCACAAATTATAATTTTAGTACAAGTAGAGTTAAATCCTTTATAAACAACTTAAATATACAAAAGGGTCCTATAAATAGTAGAGTAGCTTTATTATTACGATCTACTAAAAATAAGCCCTTTTTTACCTCGATTTCCTTATAAACTTAGTAGCTTAATACTACAAGAATACGAGGCGTTATAAGATATAGACTACTACTAAGATAGGGTACAGTAACACTAGAAAGAGTAAAGAGATAGGGGAAAAGGCCCTACTAGTAAGTAAAACCCCCCTTTAAGGGGAGCGCTAGCTTAAAACAGTTAACACTAAAAAGCCTTTCCTAAAGTACCTTAAGTTATATAAAACTTACTACTAAGTAGTTCCTAAACTTACTTTAAAGTATATTTAGTTATAAAAAACTTACTCTTAAGTAGTTCCTAAACTTACCCTTAAGTACAAAAAACCTACTCTAAAGTAGCTCTTAAACCTACTCTAAAGTAGCTCCTAAACCTACCCTAAAGTAGCTCCTAAACTTACTCTAAAGTAGCTAAAACCTACCCTAAAGTGACTTTTAAACTTACTCTAAAGTAACTAAAACTTATTCTAAAGTAACTCCTAAACTTACCCTTAAGTACGGAAAACCTACCCTAAAGTAACTAAAACCTACTCTAAAGTGATTTTTAAACTTACTCTAAAGTAGCTAAAACTTACTCTAAAGTGACTCTTAAACTTACTCTTAAGTACGGGAAACTTACCCTAAAGTAGCTCCTAAACTTACCCTTAAGTACGGGAAACTTACCCTAAAGTAGCTTCTAAACTTACCCTAAAGTAGCTAAAACCTACCCTAAAGTGACTCCTAAACTTACCCTAAAGTAGCTAAAACTTACCCTAAAGTAACTCCTAAACTTACCCTTAAGTACAGGAAACTTACCCTAAAGTAGCTCCTAAACTTACCCTTAAGTACGGGAAACTTACCCTAAAGTAGCTCTTAAACTTACTTTAAAGTAGCTAAAACCTACTCTAAAGTAGCTCTTAAACTTACTCTAAAGTAGCTAAAACCTACCCTTAAGTATAGGAAACCTACTTTAAAGTAACTCCTAAACTTACCCTTAAGTACAGAAAACCTACTCTAAAGTAAAAAGGTATTTAATTAAAAAATAAAATTTAGGTAAAATACTAAATAGAAGAGTATAAAGTTAAAAAGAATATTTAGTTTTATAAAAGAAAAGTTATTTTTTTTAAAAATAAAGTAAGTTATTTAATAGTAAAGTAGGTTTAAGTTTTATTTTTAAATAAGTATATAATATTTTACTGTATTTTATATTATAAAATACTTTTTTATTTATTTTTAAGTTTTATTTACTATAAGTATAAAAAATCTATTTTAAAGTAGTTTTTAACTTTTACTCTTAAGTAAAAGAAATTTATTATAAAGTAGTTTTTAAATATATTTTTATATATAAAAAACTTATTTTAAAGTAACTTTTAAATTTACTTTTAAATATAAAAAACTTACTCTAAAGTAGCTTTTAAACTTACTCTTAAGTATAGGAAACTTATTCTAAAGTACTTTTTAAACTTATTTTTAAGTATAGGAAACTTATTCTAAAGTAGCTTTTAAACTTACCCTTAAGTGTAGGAAACTTACTTTAAAGTAGCTTTTAAACTTACTCTTAAGTAGCTAAAACTTACCCTTAAGTAGCTAAAACTTATTCTAAAGTGGCTTTTAAACTTACCCTAAAGTAGCTAAAACCTATTTTAAAGTAGCTTCTAAACTTACCCTTAAGTATAGGAAACTTACTTTAAAGTAGCTTTTAAACTTACTCTTAAGTACAGAAAACTTACCCTTAAGTACAGAAAACTTACCCTAAAGTAGCTCTTAAACTTACTCTTAAATATAGAAAACTTACTCTAAAGTAGTTTTTAAACTTACTCTTAAGTACGGAAAACTTATTCTAAAGTAGCTCTTAAACTTACTTTTAAGTATAGGAAACTTACCCTAAAGTAGCTTTTAAACTTACTTTTAAGTACAAAAAACTTACTCTAAAGTAACTCCTAAACTTACCCTTAAGTACGGAAAACTTACTCTAAAGTAGCTCTTAAATTTACCCTTAAGTACAGGAAACTTACCCTAAAGTAGCTCCTAAACTTACCCTTAAGTACAAAAAACTTACTCTAAAGTAACTCCTAAACTTACCCTTAAGTATAGGAAACTTACCCTTAAGTACCCTAAAACCCGTTCTAGTACGTACCTAGTAGTCGCCCAAAGCCGTTAAGTACTATAGGGGGTATAGGGCCAGTATCTAGGGTAGGTATAGGCTATTATAAGCATTTATACATCGTAAGTCGATTTTTTTATTTTCTTATATAAATCTTTTTTTTAAGAAATAAAAAATCAAAAGAAAATCTAGTATAACGGATTTAGGGCCTAAAAAGCGTTAGTAGGCCTATAAAAAGGGAGTAAGCAGCGCCTATAAGTAACGCACGGGCCCAACTCCCCCCGTAACAACTACTACAGCGGCCTATAGTAGGGTGCGTACTATAGTAATACAGTGCAAAACGTCCTGTATTTTTTAGACTACTACATAGTATCTCTCCAGCAATCTCTTAAGGCCTTAGTAGCCTTAGTTTAAGGGAGTTTATAGTAGTAGTTACTTTCTATAGAGAAGGCTACCTAGGCGGACCTCCAAACTAGAGATACTAAGTAGGACTCTAGGGCCTTATGCCCCTATAGTCCGGCCAAATAGACTCTATAGACAACTAACTACTAGTTAAACCTATACTAAGCAATAGGAAAAAAACTCCTAGCGTTAAACGCTAAATAGCTAAAGTACTAGGGTAAGTCTCTTCTTTATAGGCGCCTAAACTACACAACCCCCCCGGGGGTATAGTACAGTAAATAGTGGCCCTAAGAAACTTAAATAAAGAAAGTAAAAGCCCCCGGGGCGCTATAGACCTAGCTAGCGGTCCGCTTTAGTAAGCGCGAATAGTGCGAGGGTACCCCCTGAGTACCGCGAATAAAATTAGTAACTAAACTCTATTAAGCACTACTAATAGCCCTAAGTACCCTAACAAGCAGACAATAGTTACCTAGTTAATTCTACTAGTAGTTATATACTTATTTTAAAAATTAAGCTATATATATCTAAGTATAAATAATTATACAGTAAAACTATAAATAGCTTATTATATAAGTTATTATTTATTTAATAATACTTTACTACTTAAATAACCGTAGTAATTCTAAAGCTAATATATACTAAAAATCCCGACTTTAAAAGGGATATATTTATTAAATTAAAAACTAATACCCTTCGGGGCTCACTAGTAATTTATAATAACTTCTTAAATCGCATAGCCTTACACTAGCAATAGTTTATTTAAATTTCTTCCCTATTAACTTTTAATACTAAAGTAGTATTTTAGTATAGTTATAACAAGTAACAAAAGGTTAGGGCTCGACCCTAGAAAAGGAGCCTAAGAAACAACTACTACATTTAAAAAAGGCAATAGGCGCATAAATTACCCAATCCCAACTCAAAAAAGTAATAATAATAAATACTAATATAGAGCTCTTTTAAGTTTTATAATTAAAATAAGTATAATTTAAATCCCTTAATAAAGAACAATTAAAAAGCAAGTCTAGTGCCAGTAGCCGCGGTAATTCCAGCTCTAATAGTATATATTAAAGTTATTATAGTTAAAAAGCTTATAATAAAACCTTAAACCTAGCTAGCCAGTCCGCCTTACCGCGTACACTAGTCCAGCTAGGCCTTTCCCTCTATAGAACTATATACCCTTTACTAAGTATACTAGAGAAATAGGACTTTTACTTTAAAAAAATTAGAGTACTCTAGACAGGCCTATACTTAAATACATTAGTATAGAATAATAGAATAAAACGTATAGTTCTATTTTATTAGTTTCTAAAACCACTATAATAATTAATAAGGACAATCAAAAGCATTAGTATTTAATTATTAAAAGTAAAATTCTTAAATTTATTAAAAACTAACTACTACAAAAGCATTTACTAAAGATGTTTTCATTTATCAGAAACGAAAGTTAGGGGATTAAAAACAATCAAATACCGTTATAGTCTTAACTATAAACTATACTAACTAGGGATTAAATAATATTATTTTTTAACTTATTTAGTACCTTATAAAAAATTAAAGTACTTAAGCTCTAAAGGGAGTATAGTTATAAGGCTAAAACTTAAAGAAATTAATAGAAAAGCACTACTAAGGGTAAACAGTAGCTGTTTTACTCTACTCTAAATAGTAAATCCGTAAAGGGTCCGGTAAAAAGTCTAATAATTCACTAGTCACTACTCGTAGTAGTAACACCCCCAAATTACAAAAAACCCTCTAAAGGCAGACACTCCCAAGTACAGCTTAAAAGAAACCGTATAGTAGCGGCGTAATAGCTACCGGTACAGAGAAAACGTATCTACTTATAAAGCTACTTATAGCTAAGCCCCTACCTACTTCACACACAGAGGAAAGGTCCAAAGACTTAACGGGGATAGGTAGGCAGCTCCAGCCGGCCTACCTAAAATAAAGTCCGTACCCGCCTAAGAGGGTAAGAAGAACCCAAAAAAGGAGCCTACGGCTTAATTTAACTTAACACGGAAAAACTCACTAGGTCTAGATACAATAAGAATTAATAAATTAAAAGCTCTTTTTTAATTTTATAAGTAGTAGTATATAGCCGTTTTTAGTTAGTAGAGTAATTTATTTACTTAATTATAATAACAAATAAAACTTTAACCTACTAAATAGCCTATATTACTTTAGTAGTATACCGACTTCTTAAAGGGACTATCGGCTTAAGCTAATAGAAGTTTAAAGCAATAATAAGTTTATAATACCCTTAGATATTCTAAGCCGCACACACATTATACTAACAGAGCTAGTAAGTACTCCCTTAACTAAAAGGTCCGGGTAATTTTATTAAACTCTATTATACTAAAGATAGAGTATTATAATTATTACTCTTTAACAAAGAATCCCTAGTAAGCACAAGTTATTAACTTATATTAATTATATCCCTGCCCTTTATACACACCACTTATTACTACTACTAATTAAATAACTTAGTAAGGCTTTTAAACTAACTTAAAGAAGTAGGTAACTACTACTTAGAGCTAGAAAGTTATCTAAACTTAGTTATTTAAAAGAAGTAAAAGTCGTAATAAGGTCTCTATTAGTAAACTAGTAAAGGGATTATTATCGAGTTACTACTCCTTATAACCCTTTATAAATATACTTTAAACGTTACCTCGGCAGGCAGCCAGAGCCCAGCTCCAGCACCCAAAGCCGCCTTCTCAGCGCGCCCCACCCGCCAGCAAACCACTAAACTCTATTATAATAACGTTTCTTCTAAGTAGTATAAGTAAATAATTAAAACTTTTAATAATGAATCTCTTAGTTCTAGTATTAATAAAGAACGCAGTAAAATACAATAAGTAATATAAATTATAGAATTTAGTAAATTATTAAATCTTTAAACACACATTACGCCCACTAGTATTCTAGTAGGCATACCTATTTAAGCGTTATTTTAACCCTTAAGTACCACTTAGTATTAGGGCTCTATAGCTTCTATAGGCCCTGAAATATAGTGGCGGACCCTTCTAGAGCCTCCTTTACGTAGTAACATACCACTTTGTACTAGAATTTAAAGAGACTCCTACTATAAAACCCCCTAATTTATTAAAGTTAACCTTAGATTAAGTAGAAATACCCGCTAAACTTAAGCATATTAATAAGTAAAGAAAAAGAAACTAATAGGGATTACTTTAGTAATAGTAAGTAAAGCAGTAATAGCTTAAATTTAAAATCTAGCCCCCTGGGTCTAAGTTATAATTTACAGAGGATACTTTTAGCACAGTACCTTCCAAGTTCCCTAAAACAAAACGCTATAAAGAGTAAAAGCCCTATATAGTTAAACACCAAGCCTATATAAAACTCCTTTAACAAGTCAAGTAGTTTAAAAATACTACTTAAAATAGAAGGTATATTTCTTCTAAAGCTAAATACTAACTAAAAACTAATAGTACACAAGTAAAGTAATTAAAAAATAAAAAGTACTTTAAAAAGAGGGTTAAATAGTATATAAAATTATTAAAAAGGAAGTACTTATAACTAGACTTACGTCTAGTAAATTACCCAGCTCTTACAACTAGGGTACTTTACTAGCTTAAACCAGTATTAACTTACTATTAAGAACAAAAGCTTTAGAAACATAGCTCTCTTTAAAGAGTATTATAGCCCGTTACACAATACCCTTTAGCGGACTAAGGTACGCGCTCCGTAAGAATACTAGCGTAATAGTTATTAGCGACCTATTTTAAAATACAAACTAAAGAGTTAACCTTATATATAAGTATTTAAGTATTAAACCCCTACGCGTAATAAAAGTAAATACAAGTAAGAACTTTAGCGTATTATTAACTAATCTTAATATTCTTAAATAGATTTAAGTAAAAGTATATAGAGTTAGACCTAAAAAAAGGTAAACTATATGTATATAGAGTAAAGCTAGAGGAAACTCTAGTAGAGGCTCGTAGTAGTTTTAATGTACAAATTAATCGTTAAATATATACATAGGGGTAAAAGACTAATTAAACCTTTTAATAGTTAGTTTCTACTAAAGTTTCCCTTAGAATAGTAGTATTAAACTTAGTTTTATAAAGTAAAGTAAATAATTAAAGACTTAAAAGTACTATATTACCTTTATCTATTCTTAAACTTTAAATATATAAAAAGCCTTTATTACTTAACTAAACATAAGTATTTAAATATATTAATACTAATAAGCTATTTTTAGTAAGTAAAACTAGTAATATAAGATAAACTAAACGTAAGGTTAAAGTACTAGAGTAAATACTTATTAAACACTACAAAAGGTATTAGTACATCTTAATAGCAGAATAGTAGCTATAAAAGTTAAAATCTACTAAAGACTATATAATAACTTACCTACCAAATATACTAGCCCTAAAAATAGATAGTACTTAAGTATCTTACCTATACCTCGCCCTTAGTGTAGAAATAATATGCTAAGGAGTAGGTGGACGTAGAGGTTAATAACGAAGCCTAGGGCGTAAGCCCGGGTAAAACGGCCTTTAGTACAGATTTTAGTAGTAGTAGTAAATACTTTAATAAAAACTTAAAGGACTAAAGTAAAAAAAAGTTCTATATAAATAATAGTTAAATATAGGTTAGTTAATCCTAAGCTATAGGGAAGTTCCGTTTTAAAGGAGTACTTATACCCTGTATAGTAAAAGGGAAGCCGGTTAATATTCTAGTACTTAAATATAGGTTTTACACAGTAACGTAACTAAACGCAGAGACGACAGCGGGGGCCCCAGATAGAGTTCTCTTTTTTTCTTAACAATCTATTACTTTAAAATCGGTTTATCCAGAGCTAGGGTTTAATAGTCAAAAGAGCCCAGTACTTCTATTAAGTCTAGTACACTCTTAACGTCCCTTAAAAATCTATAAAAAAGAATAATTCTCACACTAAGTTGTACTTATAACTATAATAAGTCTCTAAAGTAAATAGCCTCTAGTTAATAAAATAATATAGATAAAGGAAGTTAGTAAAACAGATCCGTAACTTCGGAATAAGAATTAACTCTAAGGGTTAAATACATTAGACTTTAAGCGGACAGCTTAAAAGTAAGTTACTACTAACCGGGTAACTAACCAAAGGCTTCTAGCATCTAAGTTCTAACACCCTTAGTAAACTTCAGCCATCCAGCGTACATTTAACAACTAACTTAAAACTAGTATAAATAAAGGGAATTTAACTATTTAATTAAAATATAGTATTACAATAACCAAAAAGTAGTATTAACATAATATAATTTCTACTTAGTACTCTAAATATTAAAGTAAAGTAATTTAACTAAGCGCGAATAAACAACAGGAGTAACTATAACTCAATTTAATTAACCAACAGAGCCCCCCCAGGGGTTCCAAACAAAAGAGTCATAAGAGCAGCACTAAAGAAGCAACCACTAGTAAGGCCTTACACCTTACAACACTATCAAATTACAAAAACATCCTAAAACTACCTACTACCACAGCCGTCCAAAAGGACCAGTCCCTCCGTAGTTCCTATCTACAGAGGAAGAAATAACACAAGCAAATAGCACAATAAACAACCACACAGCCAAACTCTAAGTCCCCCCCAGAGAATAAAGGTACAGTTCAACAACTAAACAACAGTAGGTTCCCAAGCACCTAACGCCCTAAAGGGCTTAAAATATAGTTTTAAGTCTATAAAAATACAGTACCTACTAAACAACTCTTAAAGTAGCTAAATACCTCGTTATTTAATTAGTAACGTATATAAATAAATTAATAAGATTTCTACTATCCCTATTTACTATCTAACAAAACTACAGCCAAGGGAACAGACTTAGCAAAATTAATAAAAAAAAAAGACTCTATTAAACTTAACTCTAGTTTAATATTATAAAAAGACATAAAAGGTATAGAATAAATAAAAGCTTTAGCACTAGTAAAATACTACTACTCCTATTATTTTTTTACTTATTTAATAAAGCGGAGCTAGATTTTTATTTAACTTCTAATTTTAAAGTCTTTTACAAACCAACCCAGGTTAAAAACATTATTAAATAAAGAGTTTAACTAGAGTAGCACATTTATTAAACTATAACGTAAGTATTCTAAGGGGGGCTTATAAAGAATAAAAATCTTTAGTAAAACAAAAGGGTAAAAGTCTCCTTAATTTTAATTTTTAGTATAAATACAAACTATAAAAGTATAGCCTATTAATCCTTTAGTCCCTTAAAATTTAAAACTAAAAGTACTAAAAAAGTTACTATAGGGATTAACTACTAGTCCCAAGCGCCGTAATAAAAAAGTAGCGTTTAGTTAAGCGCCCCCTATATAACGCTAGGGGGTATTACTATTTATATAACTTAGTAGAGCTAGAAAGTTCCGGCCCCTAGTAAAACACTTAAATACGGAGAAGTCTTACTAGGTTAGTAGTAGTAAACTATAAAGTAACACTTTATAGTAAAGTCCTTTCTAAAGCAACTAACAACCTATTAAATAGAAATAATCCGTAGCTAACCAGACTACCGCACCCCCTCCAGAGCATAGATATTCAACAGTTCAACACTTACTAAAGTATTAGTAAGGGGTTCTCCCTTACTTAAAGTACAAACTACACCTACTCAAAAAAGTACTATATCTACCAGCTATATTAACTAAAAAGCACAAAGTAGACCACTATAGTAGTAGCTTATAAGTATTACAGAACTAACTTATAGTAGCTAAGCGTTTATAGTAATATTACTTTTTAATCCTTTAATATCGGCTCTTCCTATTATACTAAAGCAGAATTCAGTAAGCGTTAAATTATTTACCTATTAATAAAGAACATAAGCTAGGTTTAGACCGTCGTAAAATAGGTTAGTTTTACCCTACTAATAACTTCGTTATAATAGTAATTAAGCTTAGTACAAAAGGAACTACTTATTTAAATAATTAGTTTTTACAACTATCTAACTAAACAGTACTATAATACTACTATCTACTAAATAATAACTAAATACCTTTAAGTTAAAATCTATACTAAAACGCAATAATACCTCCTATACGTATAAATAAACATAAATAGGCTTTAGCTTAGCGTTTTAGTAGGCAATTCCTCTACTACTCTCAAAGCAAGCAGTAGTATTTTGCAAATTATAATTTTAGTATAAGCGGGGTTAAATCCTTTATAAACAACTTAGATATATAAAAGGGTCCTGTAAGTAGTAGAGTAGCCTTATTATTATAATCTACTAAGGGTAAGCCCTTTTTTACTTCGATTTCTTTATAAACTTAGTAGCCTAGTACTGCAAAAACACAAGGCGTTATAAGACGTAGACCACCGCCGAGACAGGGTACGGTAACACTAAAAAGAGTAGAGAGATAAGGGAAAAGGCTCTACTAATAAGTAGAACCCCCCTTTAAAAAGGGCGCTAGCTTAAAACAACTAATACTAAAAAGCCTTTTCTAAAGTACCTTAAGTTATATAGGACTTATTACTAAGTAGTTCTTAAACTTACTCTAAAGCGTACTTAGTTATAAAAAACTTACCCTTAAGTAGTTCTTAAATTTACCCTTAAGTACGGAAAACCTACTCTAAAGTAGCTCCTAAACCTACCCTAAAGTAGCTCCTAAACCTACTCTAAAGTAGCTCCTAAACCTACCCTAAAATAACTCTTAAACTTACCCTAAAGTAGTTAAAACCTACTCTAAAGTAACTCTTAAACTTACTCTAAAGTAGCTAAAACTTACCCTAAAGTAACTCCTAAACTTACCCTTAAGTACAGGAAACCTACTCTAAAGTGGCTAAAACCTACTCTAAAGTAACTCCTAAACTTACCCTAAAGTAGCTAAAACTTACCCTAAAGTAACTCCTAAACTTACCCTTAAGTACAGGAAACTTACTTTAAAGTAGCTCTTAAACTTACCCTTAAGTACGGAAAACTTACCCTAAAGTGGCTCTTAAACTTATCCTTAAGTACAGGAAACTTACTTTAAAGTGGCTCCTAAACTTACCCTAAAGTAGCTAAAACCTACCCTAAAGTAACTCTTAAACTTACTCTAAAGTAGTTAAAACTTACTTTAAAGTGACTCTTAAACTTACCCTTAAGTACGGGAAACTTACTCTAAAGTGGCTTTTAAATTTACTCTTAAGTGCGGGAAACTTACTCTAAAGTGGCTCTTAAACTTACTCTGAAGTGGCTAAAACCTATTCTGAAGTGGCTCCTAAACTTACTCTGAAGTGGCTAAAACTTACTCTTAAGTACGGGAAACCTACCCTGAAGTAACTCCTAAACTTACCCTTAAGTACGGGAAACCTACCCTAAAGTAAAAAGGTATTTAATCGGAAAATAAAATTTAGGTAAAATACTAAATAGAAGAGTATAAAGTTAAAAAGAATATTTAGTTTTATAAAAAAAAAGTTATTTTTTTTAAAAATAGAATAAGTTATTTAATAGTAAAGTAAGTTTAAGTTTTATTTTTAAATAAGTATATAATATTTTACTATATTTTATATTATAAAATACTTTTTTATTTATTTTTAAGTTTTATTTACTATAAGTATAAAAAATCTATTTTAAAGTAGTTTTTAACTTTTACTCTTAAGTAAAAGAAATTTATTATAAAGTAGTTTTTAAATATATTTTTATATATAAAAAACTTATTTTAAAGTAACTTTTAAATTTACTTTTAAGTATAAAAAACTTACTCTAAAGTAACTTTTAAACTTACCCTTAAGTATAGAAAACTTACTCTAAAGTACTTCTTAAACTTACTCTTAAGTATAAAAAACTTATTCTAAAGTAGCTTTTAAACTTACCCTTAAGTATAGAAAACTTACTCTAAAGTAGCTCTTAAACTTACCCTTAAGTAATTAAAACTTACCCTTAAGTAGCTAAAACTTACCCTAAAGTAGCTCCTAAACTTACCCTAAAGTAGCTAAAACCTACCCTAAAGTAGCTCCTAAACTTACTCTCAAGTGTAGGAAACTTACCCTAAAGTAGCTCCTAAACTTACCCTCAAGTACGGAAAACTTACCCTCAAGTACGGGAAACTTACCCTAAAGTAGCTCCTAAACTTACCCTTAAGTATAGGAAACTTACCCTAAAGTAGCTCCCAAACTTACCCTTAAGTATAAGAAACTTACTCTAAAGTAGCTCCTAAACTTACCCTCAAGTACAGGAAACTTACCCTCAAGTACGGGAAACTTACCCTAAAGTAGCTCCTAAACTTACCCTTAAGTATAGAAAACTTACTCTAAAGTAGCTCCTAAACTTACCCTCAAGTACGGGAAACTTACCCTAAAGTAGCTCCTAAACTTACCCTCAAGTACGGGAAACTTACCCTAAAGTAGCTCCCAAACTTACCCTTAAGTACGGGAAACTTACCCTAAAGTAACTCCCAAACTTACCCTCAAGTACAGAAAACTTACCCTAAAGTAGCTCCCAAACTTACCCTCAAGTACAGGAAACTTACCCTAAAGTAGCTCCCAAACTTACCCTTAAGTACGGGAAACTTACCCTAAAGTAACTCCCAAACTTACCCTCAAGTGCGGGAAACTTACCCTCAAGTGCCCTAAAACCCGTCCCAGCGCGCACCCAGCAGCCGCCTAAGGCCGTTAAGTACTATAGGGGGCATAGGGCCGGTACCTAGGGTAGGTATAAGCCGTTATAAGCGTTTATGTATTGTAAGTTAATTTTTTTATTTTCCTATATAAATCTTTTTTTTAAAAAATAAAAAATCGGGGAAAAATCTAGTATAACGGATTTAGGGCCTAAAAAGTATTAATAAGTTTATAAAAAAAGAGCGGGCAGTACTTATAAGTAATATATAGACTTAACTCCCCCTATAATAACTACTATAGTAGCTTATAATAGGGTACGTACTATAGTAATATAGTACAAAACGTCCTGTATTTTTTAAACTACTATATAGTATCTCTTTAGTAATCTTTTAAAGCCTTAGTAGCCTCGGTTTAGGGAAGTTTATAGTAGTAGTTGCCCCCTATAAAAGAGACTACTTAAGTAGACTTCTAAACTAAAAATACTAAGTAGGACTCTAGAGCCTCGTACCCCTATAGTCTAGCTAAATAGACTCTATAAACAACTAACTACTAATTAAACCTATACTAAGTAATAGAGGAAAAACTCTTAGTATTAAATACTAAATAATTAAAGCGCTAGAGTAAGTCTCTTCTCTATAAGTACTTAAACTATACAACCCCCTTAAGAGTACAGTATAGTAAATAATAGCCCTAAAAAACTTAAATAAAAAAAGTAAAAGCCCCTAAAGTGCCACAGGCCTAGCTAGCAGTCCACTCTAGCGGGCGTAAATAGTATAAAAGTACCCCCTAAGCGCCGCAAGTAAAATTAGTAACTAAACTCTATTAAGTACTACTAATAGCCCTAAGTACCCTAATAAGTAAACAATAGTTACTTAGTTAATTTTACTAGTAGTTATATACTTATTTTAAAAATTAAGTTATATATATTTAAGTATAAGTAATTATATAGTAAAACTATAAATAACTTATTATATAAGTTATTATTTATTTAATAGTACCTTACTACTTAAATAACTATAGTAATTCTAGAATTAATATATACTAAAAATCCTAACTTTAAAAGGAATATATTTATTAAATTAAAAACTAATACCCTTTAAAGCTTACTAATAATTTATAATAACTTCTTAAATCGTATAGCTTTATACTAGTAATAGTTTATTTAAATTTCTTCCCTATTAACTTTTAATACTAAAGTAGTATTTTAGTATAGTTATAACGGGTAATAAAGGGTTAAAGCTTAACTCTAAAAAAAGAGCCTAAAAAATAGTTACTATATCTAAAAAAAGCAACAAGCGCGCAAATTACCTAATCCTAACTTAAAAAAGTAGTAATAATAAATACTAATACAAAGTTCTTTTAAGTTTTATAATTAAAATAAGTATAATTTAAATCCCTTAATAAAGAATAATTAAAAAGTAAGTTTAGTACTAGTAGCTATAGTAATTCTAGCTTTAATAGTATATATTAAAGTTATTATAGTTAAAAAGTTTATAGTAAAACCTTAAGCCTAACTAGCTAGTCTACTTTACTGCGTACACTAGTCTAGCCGGGCCTTTCCCTCTATAGAACTATATACCCTTTACTAAGTATACTAAAAAAACAAAACTTTTACTTTAAAAAAATTAAAGTACTCTAAGTAGACCTATACTTAAATATATTAGTATAGAATAATAAAATAAAACGTATAGTTCTATTTTATTAGTTTCTAAAACTACTATAATAATTAATAAAAACAATTAAAAGCATTAGTATTTAATTATTAAAAGTAAAATTCTTAAATTTATTAAAAACTAACTACTATAAAAGTATTTACTAAAAATATTTTTATTTATTAAAAATAAAAGTTAAGGGATTAAAGACAATTAAATACCGTTATAGTCTTAACTATAAACTATACTAACTAAGGATTAAATAATATTATTTTTTAACTTATTTAGTACTTTATAAAAAATTAAAGTACTTAAGCTCTAAGGAGAGTATAGTTATAAAGCTAAAACTTAAAAAAATTAATAAAAGGGCACTACTAGGAGTAAATAGTAGCTATTTTACTCTACTCTAAATAATAAGCCTATAAAGGGTCTAGTAAAAAGTTTAATAATTTACTAGTTACTACTTATAGTAGTAATACTTTTAAATTATAAAAAACCCTCTAAGGACAGATACTCCTAAGTATAGCTTAAAAGAAACTATATAGTAGCAGCGTAATAGCCACTAGTATAGAAAAAACGTATCTACTTATAAAGCTACTTATAGCTAAGCCCCTACTTACTTTATGTATAGAGGGAAGGTTTAAAAACTTAATAGGGATAGGTAGGCGGCTCTAGCTAGCCTACTTAAAATAGAGTCTATACCCGCTTAAAAGAGTAAAAAGAACTTAAAAAGGGAGTCTATAGTTTAATTTAACTTAACACAAAAAAACTTACTAAGTCTAAATACAATAAAAATTAATAAATTAAAAGCTCTTTTTTAATTTTATAAGTAGTAGTATATAGTTGTTTTTAGTTAATAGAGTAATTTATTTATTTAATTATAATAATAAATAAAACTTTAACCTATTAAATAGTCTGTATTACTTTAGCAATACGCCGGCTTTTTAAAGGGACTATTAGCTTAAGCTAATAAAAGTTTAAAGTAATAATAGGTTTATAATACCCTTAAATATTCTAAACCGCACGCGTATTATACTAATAGAGCTAGTAAGTACTCTCTTAACTAAAAAGTCTAAGTAATTTTATTAAACTCTATTGTACTAGGGATAAAGTATTATAATTATTACTCTTTAATAAAGAATCCCTAGTAAGTATAAGTTATTAACTTATATTAATTACGTCCCTACCCTTTATACACACCACCTATCGCTACTATTAATTAAATAGCTCAGTAAGGCTTTTAAACTAGTTTAAAAAAGTAAATAACTACTACTTAAAGCTAAAAAGTTATTTAAACTTAGTTATTTAAAAAAAGTAAAAGTTATAATAAAGTCTCTATTAATAAACTAGTAGAGGGATTATTATTGAGTTACTACTCCTTATAACCCTTTATAAACATACCTTAAACGTTACCTTAGTAAACAGCTAAAGCCCAGTTCTAGTACCCAGAGCCGCCTTCTTAGCGCGCCCTACCTACTAGTGGACTACTAAACTTTATTATAATAACATCTCTTTTAAGTAGTATAAATAAATAATTAAAACTTTTAATAATAAATCTCTTAGTTTTAGTATTAATAAAAAACGCAGTAAAATATAATAAGTAATATAAATTATAGAATTTAGTAAATTATTAAATCTTTAAATATACATTATACTTACTAGTATTCTAGTAGGTATACTTGTTTAAGTATTATTTTAACCCTTAAGTACCACTTAGCATTAAAGCCTTATAGCTTCTATAGACCCTAAAATATAGTAATAGACCCTCCTAAAGCCTTCTTTATATAGTAATATACTACTTTATACTAGGATCTAAAGGGACTCCTACTATAAAACCCCCTAATTTATTAAAGTTAACCTTGGATTAAGTAGAAATACTTACTAAACTTAAGTATATTAATAAATAAAAAAAAAAAAACTAATAGAAATTACCTTAATAATAGTGAATAAAGTAGTAATAACTTAAATTTAAAATCTAGCCCTCTAGGTTTAAGTTATAATTTATAAAAAATACTTTTAGTATAGTGCCTTTTAAGTTTCCTAGAATAAAATACTATAAAGAGTAAAAGCCCCGTATAGTTAAATACTAAGCCTATATAAAGCTCCTTTAATAAGTTAAGTAGTTTAGGAATACTATTTAAAATAAAAAGTATATTTCTTTTAAAGCTAAATACTAGCTAAAAACTAATAGCATATAAATAAAGTAATTAAAAAATAAAAAGTACTTTAAAAAAAAGGTTAAATAGTACATAAAATTATTAAAAAAGAAGTACTTATAACTAAACTTACGTCTAGTAAATTACCTAACTCTTACAGCTAAGGCACTTTACCGGTTCAAACTAGCATTAACTTACCGTTAGAGATAAAAGCTTTAAAAATATAGCTCTCTTTAAAGAGTATTATAGCCTATTACACAATACCCTTTAGTAAACTAAAGTACATACTCTATAAGGATACTAGTGTAATAGTTATTAATAACCTATTTTAAAATACAAACTAAAGAGTTAACTTTATATATAAGTATTTAGGTATTAAACCCCTACGTATAATAAAAGTAAACACAAATAAAAACTTTAGTATATTATTAACTAATCTTAATATTTTTAAATAAATTTAAGTAAAAGTATATAGAGTTAAACTTAAAAAAAAGTAAACTATACGTATATAAAATAAAGCTAAAAGAAACTCTAATAAAGACTTATAGTAGTTCTAATGTATAAATTAATTGTTAAATATACGCATAGGGGCAAAAAACTAATTAAACCTTTTAATAACTAATTTCTACTAAAGTTTCCCTTAGAATAGTAGTATTAAACTTAGTTTTATAAAGTAAAATAAATAATTAAGGACTTAGAAGTACTATATTACCTTTATTTATTCTTAAACTTTAAATATATAAAAAGCCCTTATTACTTAACTAAACGTAAGTATTTAAATATATTAATACTAGTAGGCTATTTTTAATAAGTAGAACTAGTAATACAAAATAAACTAAATACAAAGTTAAGGTACTAGAATAAACACTTATTAGATACTATAAAAAGTATTAATACATCTTAACAGCAGAACAGTAGCTATAAAAGTCAGAATCTACTAAGAACTATATAATAACTCACTTACTAAATATACTAACTCTAAAAATAAATAGCACTTAAGTATCTTACTTATACCTTACCCTTAGTATAAAAATAATATACTAAAGAATAGGTGGATATAGAAGTTAGTAACAAAGCCTAAAGTATAAACCCAGGTAGAACGGCCTTTAGTATAAATCTTAGTAGTAGTAGTAAATACTTTAATAAAAACTTAAAGAACTAAAGTAGAGAAAGGTTCTATATAAATAGTAGTTAAATATAGGTTAATTAATCCTAAACTATAGAAAAGTTCCGTTTTAAAGGAGTACTTATACCCCGTATAGTAAAAGAAAAGCTAGTTAATATTCTAACACCTAGATATAGGTTTTATACAGTAACGCAACTAAACACAGAAATAATAGTAAAGGCCCTAGATAGAGTTCTCTTTTTTTTTTAATAATCTATTACCCTAAAATCAGTTTATCTAAAACTAGGGTTTAATAGTTAAAAAAGCCTAGTACTTCTATTAAGTCTAGTACACTCTTAATGTCCCTTAAAAATCTATAAAAAGAAATAATTCTTATACTAAATTATACTTATAACTACAATAGGTTTTTAAAGTAAATAGCCTTTAGTTAATAAAACAATATAAATAAAAAAAGTTAGCAAAACAAATCCGTAACTTCGGAATAAAAATTAACTTTAAAGATTAAGTATATTAGACTTTAAACAAACAGCTTAAAAGTAAGTTACTACTAACTAGATAACTAACTAAAGGCTTCTAGTATTTAAGTTCTAATACCTTTAATAGACTTTAGCTATTTAGTATATATTTAATAACTAACTTAAAACTAGTATAAATAAAGGGAATCTAACTATTTAATTAAAATATAGTATTATAATAGTTAAAAAGTAGTATTAACGTAATATAATTTCTACTTAGTACTTTAAATATTAAAGTAAAGTAATTTAACTAAGTATAGGTAAATAGTAAAAATAACTATAACTTAATTTAATTAACTAATAGAGCCCCCCTAGGGGTTCTAAATAAAAGGGTTATAAAAGTAGTACTAAAAAAGTAACTACTAATAAAGCCTTACGCTTTATAATACTATTAAATTACAGAAATATTTTAAAGCCGCCTACTACTACAGTCGTCTAAAAGGGCCGGTCTTTCTATAATTCCTATCTATAAAAGGAAAAATAACGTAAGTGGATAGTATAATAAATAACTGTATAACTAAACTTTAAGTCCCCCCTAAGGGATAAGGGTATAGTTTAATAACTAAATAGTAATAGGTTCCTAAGTACTTAGTACCCTAGGGGGCTTAAAATATAGTCTTAGGTCTATAAAAACACAGTACCTACTAAATAGCTCTTAAAGTAACTAAATACCTCGTTATCTAATTAGTAACGCACATAAATAAATTAACAAAATTCCTACTATCCCTATCTACTATCTAGTAAAACTATAGTTAAAGGAATAGACTTAGTAGAATTAGTAAAAAAAAAAAACCCTATTAAACTTAACTCTAGTTTAATATTATAAAAAAACATAAAAAGTATAGAATAAATAAAAGCTTCGGTACTAGTAAAATACCACTACTCCTATTATTTTTTTATTTATTTAATAAAGTAGAGCTGGATTTTCGTCTAACTTTTAGTTTTAAAGTCCTTTACAGACTAACCCGAGTTAAAAATATTATTAAATAAAAAGTTTAACTAAAGTAGTATATTTATTAAACTATAATATAAGTATCCTAAAGGGGGCTTATAAAAAATAAAAATCTTTAGTAAAATAAAAAAGTAAAAGTCTCCTTAATTTTAATTTTTAGTATAAATATAAACTATAAAAGTATAGCCTATTAATCCTTTAGTCCCTTAAAATTTAAAACTAGAAGTGCCAGAAAAGTTACTATAGGAATTAACTACTAGTCCTAAGTACTATAATAAAAAAGTAGTATTTAATTAAGTACCCCCTATATAATACTAAAGAGCGTTACTATTTATATAACTTAATAGGACTAAAAAGTTCTAACTCCTAGTAAAATACTTAAATATAAAAAAGTTTTACTAAGTTAGTAGTAATAAACTATAGAGTAATACTCTATAGTAAAGTCCTTTCTAGGGTAACTAATAACTTATTAAATAAAAATAATCTATAATTAACTAAGCTACTATGCTTTTTCTAGAGCGTAGATATTTAGTAGTTTAATACTTACTAAAGTATTAGTAAGGGGTTCTTCTTTATTTAAAGTATAGGCTATACCTACTTAAAAAAGTACTATATTTACTAACTACATTAATTAAAAAGTATAAAGTAAACTACTATAGTAGTAACCTATAAGTATTACAAAACTAACTTATAGTAACTAAGTATTTATAGTAATATCGCTTTTTAATCCTTTAATATTAACTCTTCCTATTATACTAAAGTAGAATTTAGTAAGTATTAAATTATTTACTTACTAATAAAAAATATAAACTAGATTTAAACCGTTATAAAATAAGTTAGTTTTACTCTACTAATAACTTTGTTATAATAGTAATTAAGCTTAGTATAAAAAGAACTATTTATTTAAATAATTAGTTTTTATAACTATCTAACTAAGTAGTACTACAATACTACTATCTACTAAATAATAACTAAATACCTCTAAGTTAAAATCTATACTAAAATATAATAATACTTCCTATACGTATAAATAAACACAAATAAGCTTTAGCTTAGTATCTTAGTAGGTAATTCCTCTACTACTCTTAAAGTAAGTAGTAGTATTTTGTAAATTATAATTTTAGTATAAATAGAGTTAAATCCTTTATAAATAATTTAAATATATAAAAGAGTCCTATAAGTAATAAAGTAGCTTTATTATTATAATTTACTAAGAGTAAGCCCTTTTTTACCTTAATTTCCTTATAAACTTAGTAGCCTAGTACTATAAAAACGCAAAGCGTTATAAAATATAAACCACTACTAAAACAGAGTATAGTAATACTAAAAAAAGTAAAAAAACAAAAAAAAAGGCCCTACTAGTAAGTAAAACCCCCCTTTAAAGGGGGTACTAGTTTAAAATAACTAATACTAAAAAGCCTTTTCTAAAGTACTTTAAGTTATATAGAACTTACTACTAAGTAGTTCCTAAACTTACTCTAAAGTATATTTAGTTATAAAAAACTTACCCTTAAGTAGTTTCTAAACTTACCCTTAAGTACAGGAAACCTACTTTAAAATAGCTCTTAAACCTACCCTAAAGTAACTCCTAAACCTACTTTAAAGTAACTTTTAAACTTACCCTAAAGTAACTCCTAAACTTACTCTAAAGTAGCTAAAACCTACCCTAAAGTAACTCCTAAACTTACTTTAAAGTAGCTAAAACTTACTCTAAAGTAACTCCTAAACTTACCCTTAAATATAAAAAACCTACTCTAAAGTAACTAAAACCTACTCTAAAGTAACTCTTAAACTTACTCTAAAGTAACTAAAACTTACTCTAAAGTAACTCCTAAACTTACCCTTAAGTATAAAAAACTTACCCTAAAGTAGCTCTTAAACTTACCCTTAAGTACAAAAAACTTACCCTAAAGTAGTTCCTAAACTTACTCTTAAGTATAAAAAACTTACTCTAAAGTAGCTCTTAAACTTACCCTAAAGTAGCTAAAACCTACCCTAAAGTAACTCTTAAACTTACCTTAAAGTAACTAAAACTTACTCTAAAGTAACTCCTAAACTTACCCTTAAGTATAGAAAACTTACCCTAAAGTAGCTCCTAAACTTACCCTTAAGTATAGAAAACTTACCCTAAAGTAGCTCCTAAACTTACCCTAAAGTAACTAAAACCTACCCTAAAGTAGCTCCCAAACTTACCCTAAAGTAACTAAAACCTACCCTCAAGTACAGAAAACCTACCCTAAAGTAACTCCCAAACTTACCCTCAAGTACAAAAAACCTACCCTAAAGTAAAAAGGTATTTAATTAAAAAATAAAATTTAAGTAAAATACTAAATAAAGAAGTATAAAGTTAAAAAGAATATTTAGTTTTATAAAAGAAAAGTTATTTTTTTTAAAAATAGGGTAAGTTATTTAATAGTAAAGTAGGTTTAAGTTTTATTTTTAAATAAGTATATAATATTTTACTATATTTTATATTATAAAATACTTTTTTATTTATTTTTAAGTTTTATTTACTATAAGTATAAAAAATTTATTTTAAAGTAGTTTTTAACTTTTACTTTTAAGTAAAAGAAATTTATTATAAAGTAGTTTTTAAATATATTTTTATATATAAAAAACTTATTTTAAAGTAACTTTTAAATTTACTTTTAAGTATAGAAAACTTATTTTAAAGTAACTTTTAAATTTACTTTTAAGTATAGAAAACTTACTCTAAAGTAGCTTTTAAACTTACTTTTAAATATAGAAAACTTACTTTAAAGTACTTCTTAAACTTACTCTTAAGTATAGGAAACTTATTCTAAAGTAGCTTTTAAACTTACTCTTAAGTATAGGAAACTTACTCTAAAGTAGCTCTTAAACTTACCCTTAAGTAGTTAAAACTTACCCTTAAGTAGCTAAAACTTACTCTAAAGTGGCTCCTAAACTTACCCTAAAGTAGCTAAAACCTACCCTAAAGTAGCTCCTAAACTTACCCTCAAGTATAAGAAACTTACCCTAAAGTAGCTCCTAAACTTACCCTTAAGTATAGAAAACTTACCCTCAAGTACAGGAAACTTACCCTAAAGTAGCTCCTAAACTTACCCTTAAGTATAGAAAACTTACCCTAAAGTAGCTTCTAAACTTACCCTTAAGTATAGGAAACTTACCCTAAAGTAGCTCTTAAACTTACCCTTAAGTGCGGGAAACTTACCCTTAAGTGCGGGAAACTTACCCTAAAGTAGCTCCTAAACTTACCCTCAAGTATAGGAAACTTACTCTAAAGTAGCTCCTAAACTTACCCTTAAGTATAGAAAACTTACCCTAAAGTAGCTCCTAAACTTACCCTTAAGTACGGGAAACTTACCCTAAAGTAGCTCCTAAACTTACCCTTAAGTACGGGAAACTTACTCTAAAGTAACTCCCAAACTTACCCTCAAGTACAGAAAACTTACCCTAAAGTAGCTCCCAAACTTACCCTCAAGTACAGGAAACTTACCCTAAAGTAGCTCCCAAACTTACCCTTAAGTACAGAAAACTTACCCTAAAGTAACTCCCAAACTTACCCTCAAGTACGGGAAACTTACCCTCAAGTGCCCTAAAACCCGTCCTAGCGCGCACCCAGTAGCCGCCTAAGGCCGTTAAGTACTATAGGGGGCATAGGGCCGGTACCTAGGGTAGGTACAAGCCGTTATAAGCATTTGTGCGTCGTAAGTTAATTTTTTTATTTTCCTATATAAATCTTTTTTTTAAAAAATAAAAAATCGGGGGAAAATCTAGTATAACGGATTTAGGGCCTAAAAAGTATTAATAAGTCTATAAAAAAGGAGCAGGTAGTACTTATAAGTAACATACAGACCTAACTCCCCCTATAATAACTACTATAGTAGCTTATAATAGAGTACGTACTATAGTAATATAGTATAAAACGTCCCGTATTTTTTAAACTACTATATAGTATCTCCCTAGTAATCTTTTAAAGCCTTAGTAGCTTTAGTTTAGGGAAGTTTATAGTAGTAGTTGCCCCCTATAGAAGAGGCTACTTAGGCGGACTTCTAAACTAAGAATACTAAGTAGGACTCTAGGGCCTCGTGCCCCTATAGTCTAGCTAAATAAACTCTATAAACAACTAACTACTAGTTAAACCTATACTAAGTAATAGGGGAAAAACTCCTAGTATTAAATACTAAATAATTAAAGCGCTAAAGTAAGTCTCTTTTCTATAGGTACCTAAGCTATACAACCCCCTCGAGAGCATAGTATAGTAAATAATAGCCCTAAAAAACTTAAACAAAAAAAGTAAAAGCCCCTAGAGCACCACAGGCCTAGCCAGCAGTCCACTCTAGCAGGCACAAATAGTATAAAAGTACCCCCTAAGTACCATAAGTAAAATCAGTAACTAAACTCTATTAAGTACTACTAGTAGCCCTAAGTACCTTAATAAATAGACAATAGTTACTTAGTTAATTCTACTAGTAGTTATATACTTATCTTAAAAATTAAACTATATATATTTAAGTATAAGTAATTATATAGTAAAACTATAAATAACTTATTATATAAGTTATTATTTATTTAATAGTACCTTACTACTTAAATAACTATAGTAATTCTAGAACTAATATATACTAAAAATCCCAACTTTAAAAGGGATATATTTATTAAATTAAAAACTAATACCCTTTAGAACTTACTAGTAATTTATAATAACTTCTTAAATCACATAGCCTTATACTAACAATAGTTCATTTAAATTTCTTCCCTATTAACTTTTAATACTAAAGTAGTATTTTAGTATAGTTATAACGGGTAATAAAGGGTTAAAGCTTAACCCTAAAAAAAGAACCTAAAAAATAGTTACTATATCTAAAAAAGGCAACAAGTACGCAAATTACCTAATCCCAACTTAAAAAGGTAGTAATAATAAATACTAATATAGAGTTCTTTTAAGTTTTATAATTAAAATAAGTATAATTTAAATCCCTTAATAAAGAATAATTAAAGAGTAAGTTTAGTACTAGTAGCTATAATAATTCTAGCTTTAATAGTATATATTAAAGTTATTATAGTTAAAAAGTTTATAGTAAAACCTTAGGCCTAGCTAGCTAGTCTACTTTACTGCGTACACTAGTCTAGCCGGGCCTTTCCTTCTATAGAACTACATACCCTTTACTAAGTATACTAGAAAAACAGAACTTTTACTTTAAAAAAATTAAAGTACTCTAAGTAGGCCTATACTTAAATACATTAGTATAGAATAATAGAATAAAACGTATAGTTCTATTTTATTAGTTTCTAAAACTACTATAATAATTAATAAAGACAGTTAGAAGTATTAGTATTTAATTATTAAAGGTAAAATTCTTAAATTTATTAAAAACTAACTACTATAAAAGTATTTACTAAAAATATTTTTATTTATTAAAAATAAAAGTTAAGGGATTAAAGACAATTAAATACCGTTATAGTCTTAACTATAAACTATACTAACTAAGGATTAGATAATATTATTTTTTAACTTATTTAGTACTTTATAAAAAATTAAAATACTTAAGCTCTAGGGGGAGTATAGTCGTAAAGCTAAAACTTAAAAAAATTAATAAAAGGGCACTACTAAGAGTAAATAGTAGCTGTTTTACTCTACTCTAGATAGTAAGCCTATAAAGGGTCTAGTAAAAAGTCTAATAATTTACTAGTTACTACTCGCAGTAGCGACACTCCTAAATTATAGAAAACCCTCTAAAGACAGACACTCCTAAGTATAGCTTAAAAGAAACTATATAGTAGCAGCGTAATAGCCACTAGTACAGAAAAAACGTATCTACTTATAAAGCTACTCATAACTAAGCCCCTACCTACTTTACGCATAGGAGGAAGGTCTAAAGACTTAATAGGAATAGGTAGGCGGCTCTAGCTAGCCTACTTAAAATAGAGTCTATACCCATTTAAAAGAATAAAAAGAACCTAAAAAGGAAGCCTATAGTTTAATTTAACTTAATACAAAGAAACTTACTAAGTCTAAATATAATAAAAATTAATAAATTAAAAGCTCTTTTTTAATTTTATAAGTAGTAGTGCATAGTCGTTCTTAGTTAATAGAGTAATTTATTTATTTAATTATAATAATAAATAAAACCTTAACCTATTAAATAGTCTATATTACTTTAGTAATACACCGGCTTTTTAAAGGGACTATTAGCTTAAACTAATAGAAGTTTAAAGTAATAATAGGTTTATAATACCCTTAAATATTCTAAACCACACGCGTATTATACTAATAGAGCTAGTAAGTACTCCCTTAACTAAAAAGTCTAAGTAATTTTATTAAACTCTATCGTACTAGGGATAAAGCATTACAATTATTACTCTTTAATAAAGAATCCCTAGTAAGTATAAATTATTAGCTTATATTAATTACATCCCTACCCTTTATATACACCGCCTATCGCTACTACTAATTAAATAGCTTAGTAAGGCTTTTAAACTAGTTTAAAAAAGTAAATAACTACTACTTAAAGCTAAAAAGTTATCTAAACTTAGTTATTTAAAAAAAGTAAAAGTTATAATAAAGTCTCTATTAGTAAACTAGTAGAGGGATTATTATCGAGTTACTACTCCTTATAACCCTTTATAAACATACCTTAAACGTTACCTTAGTAGACAGCTAAAGCCCAGTTCTAGTACCCAAAGCCGCCTTCTTAGCGCACCCTACCCACTAGTAGACTACTAAACTTTATTATAACAACATCTCTTTTAAGTAGTATAAGTAAATAATTAAAACTTTTAATAATAAATCTCTTAATTCTAGTATTAATAAAAAACGCAGTAAAATATAATAAGTAATATAAATTATAGAATTTAGTAAATTATTAAATCTTTAAATACACATTACACTTACTAGTATTCTAGTAAATATACCTATTTAAGCATTATTTTAACCCTTAAGTACTACTTAGTATTAGGGCCTTATAGCTTCTATAGGCCCTAAAATATAGTAGCGGACCCTTCT
Source organism: Colletotrichum musae (assembly GCA_027406025.1). Lineage (NCBI taxonomy): Eukaryota > Fungi > Ascomycota > Sordariomycetes > Glomerellales > Glomerellaceae > Colletotrichum > Colletotrichum musae. The sequence continues at coordinate 4,695,177 of JANVYC010000007.1, forward strand.
AGAGCCTTCTTTATATAGTAATATACTACTTTATACTAAGATCTAAAGGAACTCCTACTATAAAACCCCCTAATTTATTAAAGTTAACTTTGGATTAAGTAAAAATACCTACTAAACTTAAGTATATTAATAAATAAAAGAAAAGAAACTAATAGGAATTACTTTAATAATAGTAAGTAAAGTAGTAATAACTTAAATTTAAAATCTAGCCCCCTAAGTTTAAGTTATAATTTATAAAAAATACTTTTAGTATAGTACCTTTTAAGTTCCTTAGAATAGAACACTATAAAGAGTAAAAGCCCCGTATAGTTAGACACTAAGCCTATATAAAGCTCCTTTAACGAGTTAAGTAGTTTAAAAATACTACTTAAAATAAAAAGTATATTTCTTTTAAAACTAAATACTAGCCAAAGACTAATAGCGCACAAATAAAGTAATTAAAAAATAAAAAGTACTTTAAAAAGAGGGTTAAATAGTACATAAAATTATTAAAAAAAAAGTACTTATAACTAAACTTACGTTTAGTAAATTACCTAACTCTTACAGCTAGGGCACTTTACTAGTTCAAACTAGCATTAACTTACTGTTAGAAATAAAAGCTTTAAAAACGTAACTCTCTTTAAAGAGTATTATAGCCCATTACACAATACCCTTTAATAAACTAAGGTACATACTCCATAAGGATACTAGCGTAATAGTTATTAATAACTTATTTTAAAATATAAACTAAAGAGTTAACCTTATATATAAATATTTAAGTATTAAACCCCTATGTATAATAAAAGTAAACACAAATAAAAACTTTAGCGTATTATTAACTAATCCTAATATTTTTAAATAAATTTAAGTAAAAGTATATAAAGTTAAACCTAAAAAAAGGTAAACTATACATATATAGAGTAAAACTAAAAGAAACTCTAATAAAGACTTATAGTAGTTCTAACATACAAATTAATCGTTAAATATACACATAGGAACAAAAAACTAATTAAACCTTTTAATAACTAGTTTCTACTAAAGTTTCCCTTAGAATAGTAGTATTAAACTTAGTTTTATAAAGTAAAGTAAATAATTAGGGACTTAAGGGCGCTATATTACCTTTATCTATTCTTAAACTTTAAATATATAAAAAGCCCTTATTACTTAACTAAACATAAGTATTTAAATATATTAATACTAGTAAGCTATTTTTAGTAAATAAAACTAGTAATACAGAATAAACTAAACGCAAGGTTAAAGTACCAGAATAAACACTCATTAAATACTATAAAAAGTATTAATACATCTTAACAGCAGAACAGTAACTATAGAAGTCAGAATCTACTAAGAACTATATAATAACTCACTTACTAAATATACTAGCTCTAAAAATAAATAGCACTTAAGTATCTTACCTATACCTTACCCTTAGTATAAAAACAATATACTAAAGAATAGGCGGACATAAAGATTAATAACAAAGCCTAAAGTATAAGCCCAGGTAAAACAGCCTTTAGTATAAATCTTAGTAGTAATAGTAAATACTTTAATAAAAACTTAAAGGACTAAAGTAGAGAAAGGTTCTATATAAACAGTAGTTAAATATAGGTTAATTAATCCTAAGCTATAAAGAAGTTCCGTTTTAAAGGGGCACTTATACCCCATATAGTAAAAAAAAAACCAGTTAATATTCTAACACCTAAATATAGGTTTTATACAGTAACACAACTAAACACAGAAATAATAGTAAAGGCCCCAGACAGAGTTCTCTTTTTTTTTTAATAATCTATCACCCTAAAATCAGTTTATCTAAAGCTAGGGTTTAATAGTTAAAAAAGCCTAGTACTTCTATTAAGTCCAGTACACTCTTAACGTCCCTTAAAAATCCATAAAAAAAAATAATTCTTACACTAAATTGTACTTATAACCACAATAGGTTTCTAAAGTAAATAGCCTTTAGTTAATAAAACAATATAAATAAAAAAAGTCAGCAAAACAAATCCATAACTTCGGGATAAAAATTAACTCTAAGGATTAAGTACGTTAAGCTTTAAACAAACGGCTTAGAAGCAGGTCACTACTAGCCGAATAACCAGCTAAAGGCTTCTAGTATTTAAGTTCTAATACCTTTAATAAACTTTAACTATCTAGTATATATTTAATAACTAACTTAAAACTAGTACAAATAAAGGGAATCTAACTATCTAATTAAAATATAGTATTATAATAGCTAAAAAGTAGTATTAACATAATATAATTTCTACCTAGTACTCTAAATATTAAAGTAAAGTAATTTAACTAAGTATAGGTAAACAGTAGAAGTAACTATAACTTAATTTAATTAACTAATAGAGCCCCCCTAGGGGTTCTAAACAAAAGGGTTATAAAAGTAGTACTAAAAAAGTAACTACTAATAAAGCCTTACACTTTATAATACTATTAAATTACAGAAATATTTTAAAGCCGCCTACTACTACAGTCGTCTAAAAGGGCCGGTCCCTCCGTAGTTCCTATCTACAAAAGGGAAAATAACATAAGCGGATAGTACAATAAACAACCGCGCAACTAAACTCTAAGTCCCCCCTAGGGAATAAGAGTATAGTTTAATAACTAAATAGTAATAGATTCCTAAGTACCTAGTGCCCTAGGGGGCTTAAAATATAGTCTTAGGTCTATAAAGACACAGTACCTACCAAATAGCTCTTAAAGTAGCTAAATACCTCGTTATCTAATTAGTAACGCGTATAAATAAATCAACAAAATTCCCACTATCCCTATCTACTATCTAGCAAAACCACAGCTAAAAGAACAGACTTAGTAGAATTAGTAAAAAAAAAAAACCCTATTAAACTTAACTCTAGTTTAATATTATAAAAAAACATAAAAAGTATAGAATAAATAAAAGCTTCAGTACTAGTAAAATACCACTACTCCTATTATTTTTTTATTTATTTAATAAAGTAGAGCTAGATTTTCGTCTAACTTTTAGTTTTAAAGTCCTTTACAGACTAACCCGAGTTAAAAACATTATTAAATAAAGAGTTTAGCTAAAGTAGCATATTTATTAAACTATAATATAAGTATCCTAAAGGGGGCTTATAAAAAATAAAAATCTTTAGTAGAATAAAAAAGTAAAAGTCTCCTTAATTTTAATTTTTAGTATAAATATAAACTATAAAAGTATAGCTTATTAATCCTTTAGTCCCTTAAAATTTAAAACTAGAAGTACTAGAAAAGTTACTATAAGAATTAACTACTAGTCCTAAGTACTATAATAAAAAAGTAGTATTTAATTAAGCACCCCCTGTATAATACTAAAGAGCGTTACTATTTATATAACTTAGTAGGACTAAAAAGTTCTAGCTCTTAGTAAAACACTTAAATATAAAAAAGTCTTACTAAGTTAATAGTAATAAACTATAGAGTAATACTCTATAGTAAAGTCCTTTCCGGGGCAACTAATAACCTATTAAATAGAAATAATCTATAATTAACTAAGCTACTACGCTCCCTTTAGGGCGTAGATATTTAGTAGTTTAATACTTACTAAAGTATTAATAAGGGGTTCTTCCTTACTTAAAGTACGGGCTATACCTACTTAAAAGAGTACTATATTTACCAACTACGTTAGCTAAAAAGCATAAAGCAGACTACTATAGTAGTAGCTTATAGGTATTATAAAACTAGCTTATAGTAGCTAAGTATTTATAGTAACATCGCTTTTTAATCCTTTAATATTAGCTCTTTCTATTATACTAAAGTAGAATTTAGTAAGTATTAAATTATTTACCTACTAATAAAAAATATAAACTAGGTTTAAACTATTATAAAACAGGTTAGTTTTACCCTACTAATAACTTTATTATAATAGTAATTAAGCTTAGTATAAAAAGAACTATTTATTTAAATAATTAGTTTTTATAACTATTTAACTAAGCAGTACTACAACACTACTATTTACTAAATAATAACTAAATACCTCTAAATTAAAATCTATACTAAAATACAATAATACTTCCTATACGTATAAATAAATACAAATAAGCTTCAGCTTAGTATCTTAGTAGGTAATTCCTCTACTACTCTTAAAGTAAGTAGTAGTATTTTATAAATTATAATTTTAGTATAAACAGGGTCAAATCCTTTATAAATAATTTAAATATATAAAAGGGTCCTATAAGTAGTAAAGTAGCCTTATTATTATAATCTACTAAAGGTAAGCCCTTCTTTACCTTAATTTCCTTATAAACTTAGTAGCCTAGTACTGTAAAAACGCAAGGCATTATAAAATATAAACCACCACTAAAACAGGGTACAGTAATACCAAAAAAAGTAGAAAAACAAAAAAAAAGGCCCTACTAGTAAGCAAAACCCCCCTTTAAGGGGGGCACTAGCTTAAAATAACTAATACTAAAAAGCCTTTTCTAAAGTACTTTAAGTTATATAAAACTTACTACTAAGTAGTTCCTAAACTTACTCTAAAGTATACTTAGTTATAAAAAACTTACCCTTAAGTAGTTCCTAAACTTATCCTTAAGTACGGAAAACCTACTCTAAAGTAGCTCTTAAACCTACCCTAAAGTAGCTCCTAAACCTACTTTAAAGTAACTTCCAAACCTACCCTAAAGTAGCTCCTAAACTTACCTTAAAGTAACTAAAACCTACTCTAAAGTAACTCCTAAACTTACTTTAAAGTAACTAAAACTTACTCTAAAGTAACTCCTAAACTTACCCTTAAGTATAGAAAACCTACCCTAAAGTAGCTAAAACCTACTCTAAAGTAACTCTTAAACTTACTCTAAAGTAACTAAAACTTACTCTAAAGTAACTCCTAAACTTACCCTTAAGTATAAAAAACTTACCCTAAAGTAGCTTTTAAACTTACCCTTAAGTACAAAAAACTTACCCTAAAGTAGTTCCTAAACTTACCCTTAAGTATAGAAAACTTACCCTAAAGTAGCTCTTAAACTTACCCTAAAGTAGCTAAAACCTACCCTAAAGTAACTCCTAAACTTACCCTAAAGTAGCTAAAACTTACTCTAAAGTAACTCCTAAACTTACCCTTAAGTATAAAAAACTTACCCTAAAGTAGCTCCTAAACTTACCCTTAAGTATAAAAAACTTACCCTAAAGTAGCTCCTAAACTTACCCTAAAGTAACTAAAACCTACTCTAAAGTAGCTCCCAAACTTACCCTAAAGTAACTAAAACCTACCCTTAAGTACAGAAAACCTACCCTAAAGTAACTCCCAAACTTACCCTTAAGTACAAAAAACCTACTCTAAAGTAAAAAAGTATTTAATTAAAAAATAAAATTTAAGTAAAATACTAAATAAAGGAGTATAAAGTTAAAAAGAATATTTAGTTTTATAAAAGAAAAGTTATTTTTTTTAAAAATAGAGTAAGTTATTTAATAGTAAAGTAAGTTTAAGTTTTATTTTTAAATAAGTATATAATATTTTACTATATTTTATATTATAAAATACTTTTTTATTTATTTTTAAGTTTTATTTACTATAAGTATAAAAAATCTATTTTAAAGTAGTTTTTAACTTTTACTTTTAAATAAAAGAAATTTATTATAAAGTAGTTTTTAAATATATTTTTATATATAAAAAACTTATTTTAAAGTAACTTTTAAATTTACTTTTAAGTATAAAAAACTTACTCTAAAGTAGCTTTTAAACTTACCCTTAAATATAAAAAACTTACTCTAAAGTACTTCTTAAACTTACTCTTAAGTATAGAAAACTTATTCTAAAGTAGCTTTTAAACTTACCCTTAAGTATAGGAAACTTACTCTAAAGTAGCTCTTAAACTTACCCTTAAGTAGTTAAAACTTACCCTCAAGTAGCTAAAACTTACTCTAAAGTAGCTCCCAAACTTACCCTAAAGTAGCTAAAACCTACCCTAAAGTAGCTCCTAAACTTACCCTTAAATATAAAAAACTTACTCTAAAGTAGCTCCTAAACTTACCCTCAAGTACAGAAAACTTACCCTTAAGTATAGAAAACTTACCCTAAAGTAGCTCCTAAACTTACCCTCAAGTATAGAAAACTTACCCTAAAGTAGCTCCCAAACTTACCCTTAAGTATAGGAAACTTACCCTAAAGTAGCTCCTAAACTTACCCTTAAGTACGGGAAACTTACCCTTAAGTATAAGAAACTTACCCTAAAGTAGCTCCTAAACTTACCCTTAAGTATAGAAAACTTACCCTAAAGTGGCTCCCAAACTTACCCTCAAGTACAGAAAACTTACCCTAAAGTAGCTCCTAAACTTACCCTTAAGTACGGGAAACTTACCCTAAAGTAGCTCCTAAACTTACCCTTAAGTATAGGAAACTTACTTTAAAGTAACTCTTAAACTTACCCTTAAGTACAGAAAACTTACCCTAAAGTAACTCCCAAACTTACCCTCAAGTACAGAAAACTTACCCTAAAGTAGCTCCCAAACTTACCCTTAAGTACGGAAAACTTACCCTAAAGTAACTCCCAAACTTACCCTCAAGTACGGGAAACTTACCCTTAAGTACCCCAAAACCCATTCCAGTACACACCTAGTAGCCGCCTAAGGCTATTAAGTACTATAGGGGGTATAGGGCCAGTACCTAGAATAGGTATAAGCTATTATAAGCGTTTATGTATTATAAATTAATTTTTTTATTTTCCTATATAAATTTTTTTTTTAAAAAATAAAAAATTAAAAGAAAATCTAGTATAACAGATTTAAAGCTTAAAAAGTGTTGGTAGGCCTATAAAAAGGGAGCGGGCAGTGCCTATAAGCAATACATAGGCCCAACTCCCCCCATAACAACTACTATAGTAGCCTATAGTGGAGTACACACTATAGTAATACAGTACAAAACGTCCCGTATCTTTTAAACTACTACGTAGTGTCTCCCCAGCGATCTCTTAAAGCCTTAGTAGCCTTAGTTCAGAGGAGTTTATAGTAGTAGTCGCCCCCCACAGAAGAGGCTACCCAAACAGACCTCTAAACTAGAGATACTAAGTAGAACTTTAAAGCCTCGTACCCCTATAGTCTAGCCAGATAAACTCTATAAACAACTAGCCGCTAATTAAACCTATACTAAGTAATAAGGGAAAAACTCCTAGTATTAAATACTAAATAACTAAAGTACTAAAATAAGTCTCTCCTTTACGGGCGCCTAAGCTACACAACCCCCCTAGAGGCATAGCGTAGTAGATAGTAGCTCTAGGAAACTTAGACAAAAAAAGTAAAAGCCCCCGGGGCGCCATAAGCCTAGCCAGCAGTCCGCTCCAGTAGACACAAGTAGCACAAAAGTACCCCCTAAGCGCTACAAGTAAAATTAATAACTAAACTCTATTAAGTACTACTAGTAGCCCTAAGTACCCTAACGGGCGGATAATAGTTACTTAATTAATTCTACTAGTAGTTATATACTTATCTTAAAAATTAAACTATATATATCTAAGTATAAGTAATTATACAGTAAAACTATAAATAACTTATTATATAAGTTATTATTTATTTAATAATACTTTACTACTTAAATAACCGTAGTAATTCTAAAGTTAATACATACTAAAAATCCCGACTTTAAAAGGGATATATTTATTAAATTAAAAACTAATACCCTTTAGAACTTACTAGTAATTTATAATAACTTTTTAAATTGTATAGCCTTACGCTAGTAATAGTTTATTTAAATTTCTTCCTTATTAACTTTTAATACTAGAGTAGTATTTTAGTATAGTTATAATAGGTAACGGAGGGTTAGAACTTAACCCTAAAAAAGGAGCCTAAAAAATAGTTACTATATCTAAAAAAAGTAGTAAGCGCATAAATTACCTAATCCTAACTTAGAGAAGTAGTAATAATAAATACTAATACAAAACTCTTTTAAGTCTTATAATTAAAATAAATATAATTTAAATCCCTTAATAAAAAATAATTAAAGAGTAAGTTTAGTACTAGTAGTCGTAGTAATTCCAGCTCTAATAGCGTATATTAAAGTTATTATAGTTAAAAAGCTTATAGTAGAACCTTAGGCCTAGCTAGCCGGTCCGCCTTACTGTATACACTAGTCCAGCCGGGCCTTTCCCTCTATAAAACCATATACCCTTTATTAAGTATACTAGGGAAATAGAACTTTTACTTTAAAAAAATTAAAGTACTCTAAGCAGGCCTATACTTAAATACATTAGTATAGAATAATAAAATAAAACATATAGTTCTATTTTATTAGTTTCTAAAACCACTATAATAATTAATAGAGACAGTTAGAGGCATTAGTATTTAATTATTAAAGGTGAAATTCTTAGATTTATTAAAAACTAACTACTATAAAAGTATTTACTAAGGATGTTTTTATTTATTAGAAATAAAAGTTAAGGGATCAAAAATAATTAAATACTATTGTAGTCTTAACTATAAACTATACTAACTAAAAATTAAATAATATTATTTTTTAACTTATTTAGTACTTTATAAGAAATTAAAGTACTTAGGCTCTAGGGGGAGTATAGTTGTAAAGCTAAAACTTAAAGAAATTAACAAAAGGGCACTACTAAGAGTAAATAATAGCTGTTTCACTCTACTCTAAACAGCAAGTCCGTAAAGGGTCTAGTAGAAAGCTTAATAATTCACTAGTCACTACTCGTAGTAGTAATACCCCTAAATTACGGAAAACCCTCTAAGAGTAGATACTCCTAAATACAGCTTAAAAAAAACTATATAGTGGTAGTGTAATAGCTACTAGTATAGAGAAAACGTATTTACTTATAAAGCTATTTATAACTAAGCCCCTACCTACTTTATATATAGGGGGAAGGTCTAGAGACTTAATAGAGATAGGTAGGTAGCTCTAGCTAGTCTACTTAAAATAAAGTCTATACCTACTTAAAAGAGCAAAAAGAACTTAAAAAAAAAGCTTATAGCTTAATTTAACTTAATACAGAGAAACTTACTAAGTCTAGATATAATAAGAATTAATAAATTAAGAGTTCTTTTTTAATTTTATAGGTAGTAGTATATAGCTGTTTTTAGTTAATAAAGTAATTTATTTACTTAATTACGATAATAAATAAGACTTTAACTTATTAAATAGCCTGTATTACTTTAGTAGTACGCTGGCTTTTTAAAAAAACTATTAACTTAAGTTAATAGAAGTTTAAAGTAATAATAGGTCTATAATGCCCTTAGATATTCTAGGCCGCACGCGCGTTATACTAATAGAGCTAGTAAGTACTCTCTTAGCTAGAAGGTCCGGGTAATTTTATTAAACTCTATTATACTAAGGATAGAGTATTATAATTATTACTCTTTAACAAAGAATTCCTAGTAAGTGCAAGTCATTAGCTTACGTTAATTACGTTTCTACCTTTTATATACACCGCCTATTGCTACTACTAATTAAATAGCTTAATAAAGCTTTTGGACTAGCTTAAAAAAGTAAGTAACTACTACTTAAAGCTAAAAAGTTATTTAAACTTAGTTATTTAAAAGAAGTAAAAGTCGTAATAAAGTCTTTATTAGTAAACCAGCGGAGGGATTATTATTGAGTTACTACTCCTTATAACCCTTTATAAATATACCTTAAACGTTACTTTAGTAGGTAGTTAGAGTCTAGCTCTAGCGCCTAGAGCCGCCTTTTTAGCGCGCCCTACCCACTAGCGGACCACTAAACTCTATTACAACAACGTCTCTTCTAAGTAGTATAAGTAAATAATTAAAACTTTTAATAACAAATTTCTTAGTTTTAGTATTAATAAAAAACGTAGTAAAATATAATAAGTAATGTAAATTGTAGAATTTAGTAAATTATTGAATTTTTAAACGTATATTACGCCTACTAGTATTCTAGTAGGTATACCTATTTAAGCGTTATTTTAACCCTTAAGTACTACTTAGTATTAGGGCCCTACGGCTTTTATAGGCCCTAAAATATAATAGTAGACCCTCCTAAAGCCTCCTTTATATAGTAATATACTACTTTATACTAGGATCTAAAGGAACTCCTACTATAAAACCCCTTAATTTATTAAAGTTAACTTTAGATTAAGTAAGAATACCTGCTAAACTTAAGTATATTAATAAGTGGAAAAAAAAAAACTAATAGGAATTACTTTAGTAACGGCGAGTAAAGTAGTAATAGCTTAAATTTAAAATCTAGCCCCCTAGGTCCGAGTTATAATTTATAAAAAATACTTTTAGTATAGTGCCTTCCGAGTTCCCTAAAACAGGACGCTATAAAGGGTAAGAGCCCTGTATAGTTAAATACTAAGCCTATATAAAGCTCTTTTAATAAATTAAGTAGTTTAGGAATACTACTTAAAATAAAAAGTATATTTCTTTTAAAGTTAAATACTAACTAGAAACTAATAGTGTATAAGTAGAGTAATTAAAAAATAAAAAGTACTTTAAAAAAAGGGTTAAATAGTACGTAAAATTATTAAAAAGAAAGTACTTATAACTAGACTTACGTCTAGTAAATTACCTAGTTCTTATAACTAAAGTACTTTACCGGCTTAGGCTAGTATTAGCTTACCGTTGGGGACAAAAGCTTTAGAAACGTAGCTCTCTTTAAAGAGTATTATAGCCCGTTACACAATACCCTTTAGTGGGCTAAAGTATACGCTCTATAAGGATACTAGTGTAATAGTTATTAATAACTTGTTTTAAAATACAGACTAAGGAGTTAACTTTATATATGAGTATTCGGGTATTAAACCCCTATACGTAATAAAAGTAAATATAAGTAAGAGCTTTAGTGTATTATTAATTAATTCTAATGTTTTTAAATAGATTTAAATAAGAGTATATAGAGTTAGACCCAAAAAAAAGTAAACTATATGTATATAGAGTAAAGTTAAAAGAAACTCTAGTAAAGGCTTATAGTAGTTCTAATATATAAATTAATTATTAAATATGCGTATAGGGGTAAAAAACTAATTAAACCTTTTAGTAGCTAGTTTCTACTAAAGTTTCTCTTAAAATAGTAGTATTAAACTTAGTTTTATAAAATAAAGTAAATAATTAGGGACTTAGAAGCGCTATATTACCTTTATCTATTCTCAAACTTTAAATATATAAAAAGCCCTTATTACTTAACTAAACATAAGTATTCAAATATATTAACACTAGTAGGCTATTTTTAATAAGTAGAACTAGTAATACAGGATAAACTAAACGCAAAGTTAAAGTACTAAAGTAAACGCTTATTAAACACTATAAAAGGTATTAGTATATCTTAATAGTAAAATAGTAACTATAAAAGTCGGAATTTACTAAAGACTATATAACAACTTACCTACTGAATATACTAGCTCTAAAAATAAATAGCACTTAAGTGTCTTATCTATACTTTACTCTTAGTATAAAAACAATATACTAAAGAGTAAGTAGACGTAGAGGTTAGTAATAAAGCCTAGGGCGTAAGTTTAAGTAAAACAGCCTTTAGTATAAATTTTAGTAGTAGTAGTAAATACTTTAATAAAAACTTAAAGGACTAAAGTAAAAAAAGGTTCTATATAAATAGTAATTAAATATAGATTAGTTAATTTTAAACTATAGAGAAGTTCTGTTTTAAAGGGGTACTTATGCTCTATATAGTAAAAGGAAAGCTAGTTAATATTCTAGCACTTAGATATGGGTTTTATACAGTAACGCAACTAAACGCAGAGACAATAGTAGGGGCCCTAGACAGAGTTCTTTTTTCTTCTTAATAATCTATTACCCTAAAATTAGTTTATCTAGAGCTAGGGTTTAATAGTTAGAAGAGCCTAGTACTTCTATTAGGTCCAGTACGCTCTTAACGTTCTTTAAAAATCTACAGAAAGGAATAATTCTTACACTAAGTTGTACTTATAACTACAGTAGGTCTCTAAAGTAAATAGCCTTTAGTTAATAAAATAATATAAATAAGGGAAGTTAGTAAAATAAATCCGTAACTTTAGGATAAGGATTAACTTTAAGAGTTAAGTATATTAAACTTTAAGTAAATAGCTTAGGAGTAAGTTACTACTAGCTGGGTAACTAGTTAGAGGCTTTTAGTATCTAGGTTCTAACGCCCTTAGTAGGCTTTAGCTGTTTAGTATACGTTTAATAATTAACTTAAAACTAGTACGGATAAGGGGAATTTAACTATTTAATTAAAATATAGTATTATAATGGCTAGAAAGTAGTATTAACGTAATGTGATTTCTGCTTAGTGCTCTGAATATTAAAGTAAAGTAATTTAACTAAGCGCGGGTAAATAGCGGGAGTAACTATAACTTAATTTAGTTAGCTAATAGAGCCCCCCTAGGGGTTTTAGATAAAAGAGTTATAAAAGTAGTACTAAAAAAGTAACCGCTAGTAAGGCCTTGTACTTTATAATACTATTAAATTATAAGAATATTCTAAAGCTACTTACTACTATAGCTATTTAAAAAGGCCGGTTCCTTTATAGTTTCTATCTATAGAGGGGGAAATAACGTAGGTAGATAGTATAATAGATAACTGCGTAGCTAAGCTTTAAGTCCCCCCTGGGGGATAAAGGTATAGTTTAACGACTAGATAGTAGTAGGTTCCTGGGTACTTAGTGCCCTAGGGGGCTTAAAATATAGTCTTAGGTCTGTAGAGATATAGTACCTACTAAATAGCTTTTAAAGTAGTTAAATACTTTATTATTTAATTAGTAACGCGTATAAATAAATTAACGAGATTCCTACTATCCCTATCTACTATCTAGTGAAACTATAGCTAAGGGAACGGGCTTAGTAGAATTAGTAGAGAAAAAAAACTCTATTAAACTTAACTTTAGTTTAATATTGTAAAAAAATATAGGAAGTATAGAATAGGTAGGAGCTTTAGCGCTAGTAAAATACTACTACTCTTATTGTTTTTTTACTTATTTAATAAAGTGGAGCTGGATTTTTGTTTAACTTTTAGTTTTAAAGTCTTTTACGGGCTAACCCGGGTTAAAAATATTATTAAGTAGGGAGTTTAGTTAGGGTAGTATATCTATTAAACTATAATGTAAGTATCCTAAAGGGGGCTTATAAAGAATAAAAATCTTTAGTAGAATAAAAGGGTAAAAGTCCCTTTAATTTTAATTTTTAGTATAAATATAAACTATAAAAGTATAGTTTATTAATCCTTTAGTCTTTTGAAATTTAAAGCTAGAAGTACTAAAAAAGTTACTACAGGGATTAACTACTAGTTCTAGGCACTACAATAAAAAAGCAGCATTTAGTTAGGCGCCCCTTATATAACACTAAGGGGCGTTACTATTTATATAACTTAATAGAACTAAAAAGTTCCGGCCCCTAGTAAAATACCTAAATATAGAGAAGTTTTACTAAGTTAGTAGTAGTAAGCTATAGAGTAACGCTCTGTAGTAAAGTCCTTTCTGGGGCGGCTAATAACCTATTAAATAGAAATAATCTGTAGTTAACCGGGCTACCGCGCCCCCTCTAGAGTGTAGATATTTAGTGGTTTAACGCTTACTAAAGTGTTAATAAGGGGTTCTCCCTTGCTTAAGGTACGGGCTATACCTACTTAAAAGAGTACTATATCTACTAGCTGCATTAGCTGAGAAGTATAGAATAAACTACTATAGTAGTAGCCTATAGGTATTATAGAACTAACTTATAGCGGCTAAGCGTTTATAGTAATATTACTTTTTAATCCTTTAATATTAGTTCTTTTTATTATACTAAAGTAGAATTTAGTAAGTATTAAATTATTTACCTATTAATAGAGAACGTGAGCTGGGTTTAGACTATCGTAAGATAGATTAGTTTTACTCTACTAATAACCTCGTTATAATAGTAATTAAACTTAGTACAAAAGGAACTACTTATTTAAATAATTAGTTTTTATAGCTATTTAACCGAGTAGTACTGCGATACTACTATTTACTAAATAATAGCTAAATACTTTTAAGTTAGAATCTATACTAAAATATAACAATACCTCCTATACGTATAAATAAATATAAATAGACTTTAGCTTAGTATCTTAGTAAGTAATTCCTTTACTACTTTTAAAGTAAGTAGTAGTATTTTATAAATTATAATTTTAGTATAAGCGGAGTTAAATCCTTTATAAACAACTTAAATGTGCAAAAGGGTTCTATAAATAGTAGAGTAGCTTTATTATTATAATCTACTAAGAATAAGTCCTTTTTTACTTTAATTTCTTTATAAACTTAGTAGTTTAGTGCCGTAAGAACGCGAGGCGTTATAAAATATAGACTACTACTAAGATAGAGTGTAGTGACGCTGGAAAGAGTAGGGAGATAGGGGAAAAGGCCCTACTAGTAAGTAAAACCCCCCTTTAAAGGGGGTACTAGCTTAAAACGGCTAACACTAAAAAGCCTTCCCTAGAGTACTTTAAGTTATATAGAACTTACTACTAAGTAGTTCCTAAACTTACCCTAAAGCGTACTTAGTTATAGAAAACTTACCCTTAAGTAGTTCCTAAATTTACCCTTAAGTATAGGAAATTTATTCTAAAGTAGCTCCTAAACTTACTCTAAAGTAGCTCCTAAACCTACCCTAAAGTAGCTCCTAAACTTACCCTAAAGTAACTAAAACCTACCCTAAAGTAGCTAAAACCTACCCTAAAGTAACTCTTAAACTTACTTTAAAGTAGTTAAAACTTACCCTAAAGTAACTCCTAAACTTACCCTTAAGTACGGAAAACTTACCCTAAAGTGGCTCCTAAACTTACCCTTAAGTATAGGAAACTTACTCTAAAGTAGCTCCTAAACTTACCCTAAAGTAGCTAAAACTTACCCTAAAGTAACTCCTAAACTTACCCTAAAGTAACTAAAACTTACTCTAAAGTAACTTTTAAACTTACTCTTAAGTACGGAAAACTTACTTTAAAGTAGCTCCTAAACTTACTCTTAAGTATAGGAAACTTACTCTAAAGTAGCTCCTAAACTTACTCTAAAGTAACTAAAACCTACTCTAAAGTAGCTCCTAAACTTACTCTAAAGTAGCTAAAACTTACCCTTAAGTATAGGAAACCTACCCTAAAGTAACTCTTAAACTTACCCTTAAGTATAGAAAACCTACTTTAAAGTAAAAAAGTATTTAATTGGAAAATAAAATTTAGGTAAAATACTAAATAAAGGAGTATAAAGTTAAAAAGAATATTTAGTTTTATAAAAAAAAAGTTATTTTTTTTAAAAATAGAGTAAGTTATTTAATAGTAAAGTAAGTTTAAGTTTTATTTTTAAATAAGTATATAATATTTTACTATATTTTATATTATAAAATACTTTTTTATTTATTTTTAAGTTTTATTTACTATAAGTATAAAAAATCTATTTTAAAGTAGTTTTTAACTTTTACTCTTAAGTAAAAGAAATTTATTATAAAGTAGTTTTTAAATATATTTTTATATATAAAAAACTTATTTTAAAGTAACTTTTAAATTTACTTTTAAATATAAAAAACTTACTCTAAAATAGCTTTTAAACTTACCCTTAAGTATAGGAAACTTACTTTAAAGTACTTCCTAAACTTACTCTTAAGTATAGGAAACTTATTCTAAAGTGGCTTTTAAACTTACCCTTAAGTATAGGAAACTTACTCTAAAGTAGTTCTTAAACTTACCCTTAAGTAACTAAAACTTATCCTTAAGTAGCTAAAACTTACTCTAAAGTAGTTCCTAAACTTACCCTAAAGTAGCTAAAACCTACTCTAAAGTAGCTCTTAAACTTACCCTTAAGTATAGAAAACTTACCCTAAAGTAGCTCCTAAACTTACCCTCAAGTACGGGAAACTTACCCTCAAGTACGGGAAACTTACCCTAAAGTAGCTCCTAAACTTACCCTTAAGTATAGGAAACTTACCCTAAAGTAGCTCCTAAACTTACCCTCAAGTGCAGGAAACTTACCCTAAAGTAGCTCCTAAACTTACCCTCAAGTGCGGGAAACTTACCCTAAAGTAGCTCCCAAACTTACCCTCAAGTGCGGGAAACTTACCCTAAAGTGACTCCCAAACTTACCCTCAAGTGCGGGAAACTTACCCTGAAGTGGCTCCCAAACTTACCCTCAAGTGCGGGAAACTTACCCTGAAGTGGCTCCCAAACTTACCCTCAAGTGCGGGAAACTTACCCTGAAGTGACTCCCAAACTTACCCTCAAGTGCGGGAAACTTACCCTCAAGTGCCCCAAAACCCGTCCCAGCGCGCACCCAGCAGCCGCCCGAGGCCGTTGGGTGCCATGGGGGGCATGGGGCCGGTGCCTGGGGTGGGTGCGGGCCGTCGTAAGCGTTTGCGCGTCGTGAGTCGATTTTTTTGTTTTCCCATACAAATCTTTTTTTCGGGAAATAAAAAATCGGGGGAAAATCCAGTGCGACGGATTTGGGGCCCAAAAAGCGTCGGTGGGCCTATGAGAAGGGAGCGGGCGGCGCCTACAGGCGACGCACGGGCCCAACTCCCCCCGCAACGACCGCTACGGCGGCCTGCAGCGGGGTGCGCACTGCAGTAATGCAGCGCAAAACGTCCCGTATCTTTCAGACCACTGCGTGGTGTCTCCCCGGCGATCTCTTGAGGCCTCAGTAGCCTCGGTTCAGGGGAGTTCATAGCAGTAGTCGCCCCCCACGGAGGAGGCTGCCCAGGCGGACCTCCAAACTGGGGATGCCAGGTAGGACTCTAGGGCCTCGTGCCCCTGCAGTCCGGCCGGATGGGCTCTGTGGACGACTGGCCGCTGGTCAGACCTACACTGAGCAACAGGGGAAAAACTCCCGGCGTCGGACGCTGAATAGCTGAAGCGCCGGGGCAAGTCTCTCCTCCACGGGCGCCCAAGCCACGCAACCCCCCCGGGGGCACAGCGCGGCGGACGGTGGCCCTGGGAAACTCAGACGAGGAAGGTGGAAGCCCCCGGGGCGCCGCAGGCCTAGCCAGCGGTCCGCTCCAGCGGGCGCGAGCAGCGCGAGGGTACCCCCCGAGCGCCGCGAGCAAGATCAGTGACTAAACTCTATCGGGCGCTGCCAGCAGCCCCGAGTGCCCTGACGGGCGGACGATAGTTACCTGGTTGATTCTGCCAGTAGTCATATGCTTGTCTCAAAGATTAAGCCATGCATGTCTAAGTATAAGCAATTATACAGCGAAACTGCGAATGGCTCATTATATAAGTTATCGTTTATTTGATAGTACCTTACTACTTGGATAACCGTGGTAATTCTAGAGCTAATACATGCTAAAAATCCCGACTTCGGAAGGGATGTATTTATTAGATTAAAAACCAATGCCCTTCGGGGCTCACTGGTGATTCATAATAACTTCTCGAATCGCATGGCCTTGCGCCGGCGATGGTTCATTCAAATTTCTTCCCTATCAACTTTCGATGCTAGAGTAGTGTTCTAGCATGGTTACAACGGGTAACGGAGGGTTAGGGCTCGACCCCGGAGAAGGAGCCTGAGAAACGGCTACTACATCCAAGGAAGGCAGCAGGCGCGCAAATTACCCAATCCCGACTCGGGGAGGTAGTGACGATAAATACTGATACAGGGCTCTTTTGGGTCTTGTAATTGGAATGAGTACAATTTAAATCCCTTAACGAGGAACAATTGGAGGGCAAGTCTGGTGCCAGCAGCCGCGGTAATTCCAGCTCCAATAGCGTATATTAAAGTTGTTGTGGTTAAAAAGCTCGTAGTAGAACCTTGGGCCTGGCTGGCCGGTCCGCCTCACCGCGTGCACTGGTCCGGCCGGGCCTTTCCCTCTGTGGAACCGCATGCCCTTCACTGGGTGTGCCGGGGAAACAGGACTTTTACTTTGAAAAAATTAGAGTGCTCCAGGCAGGCCTATGCTCGAATACATTAGCATGGAATAATAGAATAGGACGTGTGGTTCTATTTTGTTGGTTTCTAGGACCGCCGTAATGATTAATAGGGACAGTCGGGGGCATCAGTATTCAATTGTCAGAGGTGAAATTCTTGGATTTATTGAAGACTAACTACTGCGAAAGCATTTGCCAAGGATGTTTTCATTTATCAGGAACGAAAGTTAGGGGATCGAAGACGATCAGATACCGTCGTAGTCTTAACCATAAACTATGCCGACTAGGGATCGGACGATGTTATTTTTTGACTCGTTCGGCACCTTACGAGAAATCAAAGTGCTTGGGCTCCAGGGGGAGTATGGTCGCAAGGCTGAAACTTAAAGAAATTGACGGAAGGGCACCACCAGGGGTAAACAGTAGCCGTTTCGCTCTGCCCCAGACAGCGAGCCCGTAAAGGGTCCGGTGGGAAGCCTGATGATTCGCTAGTCACTGCTCGCAGTGGCGACACCCCCAAATTGCGGGAAACCCTCCAAGGGCAGACACTCCCAAGCACGGCTCGAAAGAGACCGTGTGGCGGCGGCGTAACGGCCGCCGGTACGGGGAAAACGTGTCTGCTTATGAGGCTACTCGCAGCCAAGCCCCTACCTGCTTCACGCACAGGGGGAAGGTCCAGAGACTCGACGGGGATGGGTGGGCGGCTCCGGCCGGCCCGCCTAAGATAGAGTCCGTACCCGCCCGAGAGGGCAGGAAGAACCCGAAAAGGGAGCCTGCGGCTTAATTTGACTCAACACGGGGAAACTCACCAGGTCCAGACACAATGAGGATTGACAGATTGAGAGCTCTTTCTTGATTTTGTGGGTGGTGGTGCATGGCCGTTCTTAGTTGGTGGAGTGATTTGTCTGCTTAATTGCGATAACGAACGAGACCTTAACCTGCTAAATAGCCCGTATTGCTTTGGCAGTACGCCGGCTTCTTAGAGGGACTATCGGCTCAAGCCGATGGAAGTTTGAGGCAATAACAGGTCTGTGATGCCCTTAGATGTTCTGGGCCGCACGCGCGTTACACTGACAGAGCCAGCGAGTACTCCCTTGGCCGGAAGGTCCGGGTAATCTTGTTAAACTCTGTCGTGCTGGGGATAGAGCATTGCAATTATTGCTCTTCAACGAGGAATCCCTAGTAAGCGCAAGTCATCAGCTTGCGTTGATTACGTCCCTGCCCTTTGTACACACCGCCCGTCGCTACTACCGATTGAATGGCTCAGTGAGGCTTTCGGACTGGCTCAGAGAGGTGGGCAACTACCACTCAGAGCCGGAAAGTTATCCAAACTCGGTCATTTAGAGGAAGTAAAAGTCGTAACAAGGTCTCCGTTGGTGAACCAGCGGAGGGATCATTATCGAGTTACCGCTCCTTATAACCCTTTGTGAACATACCTCAAACGTTGCCTCGGCGGGCAGCCGGAGCCCAGCTCCGGCGCCCGGAGCCGCCTTCTCGGCGCGCCCCACCCGCCGGCGGACCACTAAACTCTATTGCAACGACGTCTCTTCTGAGTGGTACAAGCAAATAATCAAAACTTTTAACAACGGATCTCTTGGTTCTGGCATCGATGAAGAACGCAGCGAAATGCGATAAGTAATGTGAATTGCAGAATTCAGTGAATCATCGAATCTTTGAACGCACATTGCGCCCGCCAGCATTCTGGCGGGCATGCCTGTTCGAGCGTCATTTCAACCCTCAAGCACCGCTTGGCGTTGGGGCCCTACGGCTTCCGTAGGCCCCGAAATACAGTGGCGGACCCTCCCGGAGCCTCCTTTGCGTAGTAACATACCACCTCGCACTGGGATCCGGAGGGACTCCTGCCGTAAAACCCCCCAATTTATCAAGGTTGACCTCGGATCAGGTAGGAATACCCGCTGAACTTAAGCATATCAATAAGCGGAGGAAAAGAAACCAACAGGGATTGCCTCAGTAACGGCGAGTGAAGCGGCAACAGCTCAAATTTGAAATCTGGCCCCCCGGGTCCGAGTTGTAATTTGCAGAGGATGCTTTTGGCGCGGTGCCTTCCGAGTTCCCTGGAACGGGACGCCA